>JAFBJW010000248.1:760083-1172592 GCA_016785235.1 Pseudorhombus dupliciocellatus
AAGTATTGTGAACTAGTCTGACCTTTGCACTGAGAAGGAAAGAGGTGGTGGAATGTGAACCAGAAATGTAAAATTGAGATATAAAACAAATCTTTGATTTTTTCTCATTGCATGCCATGAAGTGCAAAGAAAACTGGTTATGATCCCTATTTAATATTTTTCAGATATACTTGGAATTCAAGAGGATTGTGGGGAAGAACGTTGAAGAGGAATTGTATAGTGGCATTGATAAGCACAGCGCTCGTCTCATCGAGATATTTAAATCAAAGAGAGGCAACAGTTGGACCAGCTTTTTCAGCAGTCAAGGGTAAGCTCAGATCTACAGTAGATTTGCATTGCATTTCACATAGTATAATCACTAAAAATTTTACTTTATACTCTGGACCATCCCTGTAAATTTTAACTTGTCATTTTATTCACCAAAAGACTGTAGCCCCATGTGATGTAAGGACATTGTTCTTGAGAGGACTTTCTCTTCTCCTCAGAGACGATCCAGAAGGGTTTTACAAGACATGCTGTGTAAGTAATTTCTGAAAAAATACCTTGACATCATAATTTTGTGTCACCTTTCTTTGATTAAATTATATAGCGTATTTCTGCTGATGGTTATTAAATAACAACTGTTACAATTGTTCTCTCATATCAATAGGAATCTGACGATGGTGATGCCTGCCACTATGTGGACATTGGAATCATCCTTGTTCAAAGGGAAGGTGACGTACTCCCAACGTCCCCCCTCCTCAGTCCAGCCTCAGTGAAACTCATAATCGAGGGACAGACTGGGATAGAGAACATGGAAGACCTGCCATCCTCATCATCACCAACAATAAAATAAATGTTATTTAAAGATTTAAGTGTGCTGAATTTATTCCTTTCTAGGTTTAATCTTATTTTATATAGTGTATTTACAAGAAAATATTATTTATATGAACAAATGATCACAAGTAGGAATACCTAATTTTCTATTACTCATTTGTTAAAATAACTCGCTGAGCACATACACACCCCAAGAGGAGGAAGCAATGTCAGAATAACATTTCACAACCTATCATTTCATTCAGCTTTAAGGTTAAGAAATGACTTAAGGATTTGTCGTTGCAACGTGTTCGTGTCATCAACACTTTCCCGTTTTGTGTTGTAATACCCACTTTAACCACACGAGGCGTTTTCTTGCTGTTGATTTCTGCGTGCGCACTTATTAGGAGGTGGCAAATTATTGCTGGTTTTCAGGACAAAGTCACAAAAAAAAATTTAATAATTTCAGTGTTTTCTTGATTTATATTTTCCTGAAAGATCCTGAGACTTATTCCTGAACACTTTTAGGATTCAGTATCTTACATTCTGGTATGTTGTTACCCTGAGGGGCTCACGACCCTTACAGTGTTTTTCCCATTGAAGTCTCTTGTGTCCCTCAGGGAAAAAACAGACCAGAATGTATCAGGAATAAGTCTCAGGATCTTTCAGGAAAATATAAATCAAGAAAACACTGAAGTTATTTATTTATTTTTTTGTCACTTTATCCTGTGACCACAAGAAAGAGCCACCTCCTAATAAGTGCGCACGCAGAAATCAACAGCAAGAAAACGCCTCGTGTGGTTAAAGTGGGTATTACAACACAAAACGGGAAAGTGTTGATGACACGAACACGTTGCAACGACAAATCCTTAAGTCATTTCTTAACCTTAAAGCTGAATGAAATGATAGGTTGTGAAATGTTATTCTGACATTGCTTCCTCCTCTTGGGGTGTGTATGTGCTCAGCGAGTTATTTTAACAAATGAGTAATAGAAAATTAGGTATTCCTACTTGTGATCATTTGTTCATATAAATAATATTTTCTTGTAAATACACTATATAAAATAAGATTAAACCTAGAAAGGAATAAATTCAGCACACTTAAATCTTTAAATAACATTTATTTTATTGTTGGTGATGATGAGGATGGCAGGTCTTCCATGTTCTCTATCCCAGTCTGTCCCTCGATTATGAGTTTCACTGAGGCTGGACTGAGGAGGGGGGACGTTGGGAGTACGTCACCTTCCCTTTGAACAAGGATGATTCCAATGTCCACATAGTGGCAGGCATCACCATCGTCAGATTCCTATTGATATGAGAGAACAATTGTAACAGTTGTTATTTAATAACCATCAGCAGAAATACGCTATATAATTTAATCAAAGAAAGGTGACACAAAATTATGATGTCAAGGTATTTTTTCACAAATTACTTACACAGCACCCTCGTTAGTACAGTGGATAAGTACCTCCGCCTTCAAGCGGAAGACTGATGTTCGATTCCCCGACGAGGAACCACCTCCAGTAGGCTCACCAGGTCTCAGGTTACTGGTGCAATGTCATTTGGGTGCAGTCGTGCTACCCCCGCGACCCGGTAACGGATAAGCGGTTGGAAAATGACATGACATGACACAGCATGTCTTGTAAAACCCTTCTGGATCGTCTCCGAGGAGAAGAGAAAATCCTCTCAAGAACAATGTCCTTACATCACATGGGGCTACAGTCTTTTGGTGAATAAAATGACAAGGTGGACAGGGATGGTCCAGAGTATAAAGTACAATTTTTAGTGATTATACTATGTGAAATGCAATGCAAATCTACTGTAGATCTGAGCTTACTCTTGACTGCTGTAAAAGCTGGTCCAACTGTTGCCTCTCTTTGATTTAAATATCTCGATGAGACGAGCGCTGTGCTTATCAATGCCACTATACAATTCCTCTTCAAGGTTCTTCCACACAATCCTCTTGAATTCCAAGTATATCTGAAAAATTTGAAATAGGGATCATAACCAGTTTTCTTTGCACTTCATGGCATGCAATGAGAAAAATTCAAAGATTTGTTTTATTTCTCAATTTTACATTTCTGATTCACATTCCACCACCTCTTTCCTTCTCAGTGCAAAGGTCAGACTAGTTCACAATACTTACCTGATCTGTGGAAGAAGAACATAAAGGTTCAAATCAATTTAGCCTGCTGGCACAAGTTATGAGTCAGAGGGTCGAAAATACAAAATTATCATGGGGCAGGTCTTACACACACACACACACACACACACACACACAATGACATGTCGGATAATTTAATGAGCAACGTTGTCCCTTACTTAACATGACTGAATGACTCAACATTAAGTAGCTAGCTTAGTGTTAGCATGTGGCGCGCGCCGCTAGCTAACACTTACGCTAACTTTTAATCTCTCTGCGTCAGCTGGGTCACCACAAACAATGATGGTGGCTACTTAACTTCACCGTACCGTCATGCATGGAAACAGATATATATATACAGTAAAAATATGGTTCTTTAGGGCACTCACCTTTCCACTGGCGCGGTCTCCGTGTGGCGCAGCGCAACGCTCACAGTCAGGACATGCCCGGACCTGCAGCTGCCCCTCCCCTTCTTGCAAAAACCTAATAACTTAAGTTATCTCTGCTTAACATGATCATTTCATTGCGCATTTTAGCGAAAAATTTCAAACTACTAGTTATGCATTAGTTGTGTGAACGTTTTTATCAAAAACATAAAAGAATTATTAATACTGACTTAAAAGTTTAATTCCAGACTAATTTTGGGTTTACAGTGTACCTCTAGGGGGCACACCCCAGCACACCTACCTCTTGTGTCACGCACCTACCACTAGGGGGCCTCAACCCACGACACCATAGCCACAACGCCTGACCCAACGCCTCTAGGGGGCCTGAACCAACCCATGACACCATACCCACAACGCCCAACCCAACAAGCGGGATTCGAACCGGCCAACTTCGGCTCCACATGCCGAGCGCTCTACCACTGAGCCACTTGCCTGCTCTTGTTCTCGGTGAAATTCTTCTCCTCATTCTCACACAACCCTAGATCTAGCAGTAAAAATCCTGACACTAACCGACAAGCCGCAACCGGGATTCGAACCGGCCAACCTGGAGTCCCCAGGCCTAGTGCTCTACCACTGAGCTATCGGGCCGCTCTCGTTGATGGTGAAATTCGTCTCCTCATTCTCACACAACCCTCGCCAACCTTAGATCTGAACGGACATGTTGTGAGTTTCAGTAAAACATTAAGACACCCAAAAATACCTGAAACTGAACTTTAAATCGCTTTAAATCTCATTCTCTAAAATTCACATTCCCCCGGCAAGTGACTGCAAACAAAGAAAATTCAACGATCTTCATCATCTCACAATAACAACACAAAAAAAAATATTCAATATAAATAACCAGGGAATTGTTAGTGTATTTGTTAAATGTTAGCGTGGAATAGAAGTATAAATACTGCAGAGGATGAACTAAACTCTTTCTAACATGAAGAACCCTCAGTATGAGACCACTAGAAAACAGACCATCGATAAGTAAACGTTAACTTTGAAACTAGAAACTTTTGAATCTATTTAACATGTTTTTGTTTTTTATTTACATAAAAATATTTTTCAATTTAGCTAATTTCAATTAATTTGCTTGTTTTTTGTGTTTGTAGTTGTTGTAAAACGTTTGTGATTAAACTTCAATTTAAATATGCTACTTTATAAGATAGTAAGTAGATTTAAGATAAGAACATTGGAATGTTTATATCAGAGCTTTTCTTGTGGAAAACCTGAGGCGGCCCAGCCTCACCCAGACTCTGCTTCCAGCGGCCCCCAGGTAAATTGAGTTTGAGGCCCCTGCCTTAGAGACACGTCCGAAGAATGTGCACGTGAGGGACAGTCGGACCGGTGCTGTTTGAGCACGCACGCAGTCGGTGTGGAGACTGGAAATGCTTCAGGATTTTGAATGTGTCTGTGTTCCGAGGCAGATGGCTTCTGCTGGAGGTTTCGTCTTCGGCTGCCAAAGTGGTTTTGCTTTGTGGCAACTGTTGGGTTTCTCTACATTTATTTATCTACCAAACTGTGTAAAGGGCCTTCAGATAACGTCTGTTATGATTCAGACAAATAAGGTAAGACTGAATTGAACATCCCTGTTTATATTTTGTGTGAAAAGAGATGAGTTGGATTGTAAACAATGAATTAATCGTCTACACTCAAAATAGTGGACTATTGTTAGAAAAAACTCCACAGACGACCAGATGGCCTCATTAATAACTCAATAAAATCATTTCACAACAAAGTAGACTGACAACACGGCAGTGAGAAAATAAGAACGATGTGTGGTCTGCAAACTGAACACACGTTAACATCTTCTGATCCAGATTCACATCAAATCGTCTCTGACTGTCGCTCGTCACGATAGAGAATCTCAGAGCGTAAACACGATAAGTTAGGATGTAGAATGCACGCGCCACTCGGCCTGATAGCGCGGAGCACATCCATCAGGCTCTGAGGCCACGCTTTGACAGACAGAAGGTCCGACCTGATACCCAACGATAAATCACACCCTGACAGGGAGGAGTACTTTGGCCTTTACTCACCATGGGGCTTCGGGAGTAGGCACTGGCCGCCGCGCTGATTTGTGGAGAGAGAGTTAGAGCCCCGCCAAAACCTCCTGGGCTGGCCAGCTCCCCGTTCAGTCCTGCGTGGGACACCACGCCAAAATGAGCCGGGTATGAACCGGGGGGCACAGACATGGGACTGCGGAGAGCTAGGGAGGGAGGGAAAGGAAGGAGTGAAGGATGGAAGGACAGAGAGGGAGCAGTGTTCTGAGAAGAATGGATAACCTCTCTGTCACTGAACTATATTTGTTTATTCCCAAAGCTTCCAACCAGGGAGCTGTCAAGTAGAACAATGGTGCTCACTGCAGGATACAGAGGAGCAGGGAGCTGGTGCTAGTGTCTAAGTCCTGTTTCCACCAACAAACAACTGGGAGTAAACTCTAAAAAGTTGAAAAAGAGATCTGGGACCAACTAAGCACTAGCACCAGCTCGGTGCCCTAAAAGTAAGACAGGTGAATCACAAAGTGAGAGGGCGCCGAATGGGAGGAGCCCAGTAAATGTGGGTGTGGCTCTGGATCAGGGGGCGGATCAAGGCAGCTTTGACGTAGCGGTCTCACCAAGAGGGTCTGCGCTGGTGGCTGCTTTGCTGACCAGACGAAGGCAGGAGGTGCTGGGACCTGGAGCTCCAGGGGCCCCTGGGGTAAGGACCTCGCGGTGGGACGGGGACGGGGTGCCAGACTTAGACAGCGGAGACTGGGACTTGTCCATCTGGAGAGAAAGATTTGAGAAAACGTATCACAGGTTGACTCAAGCCCTCTCATCATCATCATCCCAGTTAAAACCACAGCATGAAGTATGAACTGGGAGAAAAAGACTAAAATAAACACGTCAGACTGAAGGAGACGTGAACAGAGAGAGCCTCCCGACCTGTCTTACCTGTGAAGGGTCCTTGGCCTTGCCTGGGGTGGGGCTGCGGGGATTCGGGGTGGCGGGGGCGTCTCCTGTGCTCGAGGAGCCCGGCAGCTCTTTCCTTAAGGTCGGGGCCCGGTCCAAACCGTTCCCATGAGGGGAGTGAGGCGGGGAGCCCGCAGGAGAGTTCGGCTCCTGGATGACAAAGACAAATGGGAAAGAGAGGATTTAAAGTTCTGACCTGTTTGTCAAACGGTGCTCTGACGACCTTGAGCTGCACTCAAGGCCAGAGTCCAGCATCTTGTCTTCCTCCATGTTTACATTATTTTTATTTGGTGCTATACAAATGGATGACCATTCACACGCTTTCCTTTCTGACTATTTTATCATGAATAATTAATGTTAGTCACTGTGATAGTGTCCAGAGCTTTGAAGCCCTCATATATTGCAGCCTAAATGCTAGGGCTAAATTCACAGATCTCTGCCAAGGTCCACAGCCCCCTCATCACACCACATCTGCATTCCACATAAGTATTTTAAATGTGGATCAGCACCAAATGATGCTCACTCATACATGCCAGTGATTTTCTCCATCACGACCCACGAATTATTCCCTGCAATCGTCGAAAACACTTTCAGAGTGAAAGAAAATACCTCATCTGGGTATAGGTCCACACGTCTCTGTCCTATCTTCTATTTAAGTTGAAAACACAGCTGTGTGCCAGCATGTGTAACAGCTCTAATGGGCCTCAGTCACAGCAGCTGGCTATAGTTTCAGAATAAATGGATAAATAAATGTATGGCAGAGTGTTGCTGTTTCTGACGTAACAGATATGAAATAACCTCCACTGCCACAGTGTGTGCTGTGATGTAAGCGGACTCCGAGCTCAGGGGATGAAACATGGTGCCGGCTGATTCGTGCATGGACCTGGAGATAATGTTGCTGTTAGAGCCGCTTTTATCACTGGACCCACAGCCTCCACTGGTGAGCCAGCTCTGCCGCTCCCAGAGCAGAGCAGCGGAGTAAGCACTTCTCACCGGGTCACGCTGCTCGGCACGGGCACTTTATTGCTTACGCCGGCACATGCACCCACCCACACACACACACACACACAGATCATGCACACAGGTAAACTGTGCGTATGTACACACTCAGAGATGAGCGCACACACACACACACAGACAATCCACCGGAGAACATCCCTTCCCTTTTTCTGCTATTACCCACATTTGTCTTTCTTCTCCCTCTCTGCTTTTGTACCAGTTTCCAAATCACACAAGAGACCAGTTCCGCTGTTGTGTGTAATATCAAAATACAGAGGGCTTAGATAAAACGCTCTGTATTTCTGTACACTGCGTGAAGTATTTAAAGAGCTAAAATATTCCAGGGGCAAAAACGGCTTTGCATATATTAAAGGAAACACACTGCAGTTATCAAATAAGAGCAAAAAAGGAGGGAAGAGAAAGAAGTGGTGGGGAAACAAAAGAGGCTTCAATAGGTTGGAGAGAGAAATTAAATAGACACGGACGAGGGAGATGAGAAGACAAATGAGTGGACCAGGGATTATTGAGTGTGAGTCTGGACTGACCCTGATGGCTGAACCTTGTACAGCATCAATAACGATCAGTGTAAAGGAAAGTTGAGCTCTGACAAAGGCAGCAGATTGTAGACTGTCCTGCTTCCTCTGTCAGGACGGACGATAGAAGCAGCACGCAGAAAAGAACAGAGAGCTTTTTTCGACAGAGGGTAAGCACTCTGTTGTCTTCCATGGAAACCATGCCTCTTAAATGCTGAAGATCTAAAGCAGATCATCCAGCAAAACACAAAACACAGGATGCGACGGTCAAACACTTGAGTCTGAAGGAGACTAGAAAATACCTTTCTGCAGAGTGTCATTCACCAGCATTCTTAACTACACACATTTGCTAAATGACGACGCCGAGGACGGTTATTCCATTTTTTTTTTATCTCGATTTCTCTAAATAGGCTTCAGTCAGTCAGCTGAGAAAACACCACCCTGTGTAATCGTCACGGTGATGATGTGGTGCTGTGTACAGTGTGACACGTCGGCTCAGTCATCGCCACCCAGCCCTGGTTCACACACACACACACACACACACACACACAGGCTGCTGATAATGAGCTTACATAGCAGCTCGTCCTATTTACAAGGAAACTGCTGCAGAGAGCTGAACCAGCTCTGTACCTGCTGACTCATTCCACACACACACACACACACACACACACACCAAGGTCATAGGTGAATCTGATGTTAAAACAAGCCAGCTCAACAAAATCTCAACTACTGAGCTGCCGTCTGTGTGTGTGTGTGTGTGTGTGTGTGTAGTATAGCTTAGATTGTTTGCTATTATTAAACCATTTGGTGAATATGAAGCTATTACAGAAATTCATCTTCACTTGTAAAATACTTGAGCTCCAGACTCTCAGCAGTGAAACCAGCTCCTTTTCATGGCTGTTTGAAATGTGAAAAATGGATGTGGATGTTTTTTCTTCCAGCACAATAACCCTTTTCTGACATTACCTTGACCACAGAATCAATCTACTCATCGGAAAAAATAATGATGATATGAACAATGCAAAGTTGAGTTTCGGCCCCTCTAGATACGAGTTTCAAAAAAAGAAAAAGAAAAGAAAGAAAATAACTGCATATTAACTAAAATAATATCCATGAATGAAGGAAGTCCATACTGAGTCACTCGTCTGCACTGTCCCGTTTTGAAGACTCCAACACATGAGGGCCAACGTATCCCAGGATTCATTGCGCTTCATTGACAAACAGCTTTTCAGAGAAGATGGAAGGTTTCTACTCAGCCGAATAGCTGTTGGCTGTTGAAGCAAATCATGGAAATCCTCACCAGAGGACGACCTTTCCCTGACCCTTTTTTTCTGCTTTCACCAGTCTGGTCCTTCTTTTTTTGAGTGTATGATTAAAATGCACGGGGGGGAAAAGGAGAGAAAGAGCAAATCCCTTCAAAAGGGAAACTGAAATTAAATACATTTTAAAAATCAAACTAAATTTAATTAAAAACTTCAGACACCTCCACACACAAAGTGAAATTGTGCTCCAGACAGCCGGGGTGACGCAGAGGACAGAGGGTGGTGCATTTATATGCTTTATTCACTGCGCGCTGCAGCCGGAGGACGGCGGCTTGTGAGGACAGATTTTGGTAACAAGAGAGAGCACAGTGTGGATTCTGTGGGTGAGTTCCATGTCCTCCACAGTCAAGGTCATGAGGACACACTGGTAATAAAGACAGACCTACCTCATTGGAGACGTCCACCACCAGATTGTCTTCACTTTTGTCCCCATCACTGTCCTGAGAAGCAGGCAGAAGACACGGACGTAAAGCATGTGTAATAATAAAGGTCAAAATGTCAATATCAGTGGCTCCTCCTCCTCCTGTCTGCTCACCATGCAACAGTTATCTAAGACGCTGGAAAGCACATGTGTTTTTACCAAACATCTCCCTCATGAGACAGAACCACTGCATCTCTTCCTCTTCATCCAGACATCTCTCTCTCTCTCTCTCTCTCTCTCTCTCACTTTTTCGCTCCCTTTTTTTTCCTGGGGTGAGAGTGATGGCACTTAGTCGCCATGGCAACAGTGCTTTGATGTGATCATGGCCTGATATTCCTATTGACATCAGTACCTAATTATACAGATCCAAACAGGGCTAGGCCTACTGCCTGCTCCCAGAAACAGAGAACGCAGACAGAGACATTCAGGAATGAGAGATGGAATAAAAACGAGAGTAAAATAGGGAGAACTGAGGGACGGTGACAAAGAGGCAGAGAGCTGAAGGCAAACAGAGAGGAAGGGGAGCCATAATGTGGCTCGACAGACAGAGAGACGGGGAATGTGGAAACTATCGCTGCTTGTTCTCGCTGTGAACTAATGTGCAGATTTGGCCTGTTGCTGATGCCAAACTAATTTAGCTGGGGGCCATCTTGCACAGACAGACGCCCAGTGTCAATCAATCCTGCCGACTGGAGACACACAGCTATCTCTCCTCTGGCATGACGTCGCCCCTGGCTCCACGCGCTTCCCCTCCGGGCCCGTCCAGACCAAACAAGAGCCTTGATTGGCTGGAGAGCCCCGACCCCATGTGGCCTATACTGTCACAGACACACGGGCGCACCACGTGCACACACGTGCATGCTTTGTGGCATCTACCTGTGAACACCTGTATCACTGCAGGAGAGAGAATTTAAACTGAACATAAGTTGCAAAGACAACAGAGTTAGTTGTTTTACTCTGGGGTGGGGGGGGGTCACATGATCAGAGCCTAACAAATCAGCAACAGAGTCTTCGTCATCGTTTTTAAGCATCTCAATTACAGTAAATCCAGAATAAAACACACAGTTTTAATAAATAAATTCTAAATGTTTAACTGCATCTAAAACTTCATACGCTGAACACCTGTCTAAACTATTAATTAAGCATGAAGCCACGTACATAGGAGTGTGGTGGGAGGGGCTCTTTGTCATCACAGCGCCTCCTCTTGGCCTCGGCTCCTCCCTGTGAGGAGGAGTAGCCTCCTGATGGTCCCTGCCGCTCCTCAGTGGGCTGACTGTCGGTCGATGACACGGACTTACTCTGGAGGAAGACAAAGACACAAACGTCAGGCTCAGGCTGTCACATTTTGACACAAAAACACATTATAATTGTATTTATTTCAAAGAAAAACACACAACAGCTCAAGCTAGTGTGCAGAAGTACACGATGACGGGGTAGTAATAAGCTCCGGGACAGTGGGTGCAGCCGACGTCAGCACAGGAGCACACAGGACACTATAAAGCTAATTAGTGCTCTCCCCCCAACACACCGGCCCTCGTGTAAAATATGACTCTCATTATTAGGCAATAAAGTTGTGCAGGCACATTCACACACCACAGCCCGGCCCGGTGCTCTGGACCCTGGAAGCCGATCAAAGCAACGTGCTGTTTTTTTTGCACCCGGGCAGGGGCCAGAGGTTCGGCAAGGGCCACTTGTCTTCCTCTGTCCCCGTGTGGGCAGGACAAGAACAGTGAGGCCTTAACACACCAGTGAGTCACACAGGAAGAAGAAGCCCACGGGGCCGACAGGAAGGAGAGGAGAAACTGCACAATGGACCTCAGTGCAGCTCAACAAACTTCCCTCTCTTCTTTCTTCTTCTTCTTCTTCTTCTTCTCGCTTCTCTTGACTTCCCCTGCCCCCCCCCCCTGCACAAACCTCAGCTCATGTGAAAACTATTTAACTATTTTCCTGGTGCTTAACAATCAGCATTGTGTTTGGCAATTAAATTATGCTGAGAGAGAGAGAGGGATGGAGGGAGAGTGAAGTCGGTGGAGCTCTTAAATCATTTTCATTTTGCAATAAAAGCTCCAACAAAGACTTACTGGTATTTTTTAATTTTTAATTTTTTTTTTTACCTTTTTTCTCATTTTTTCTTGTTATTTTCCTTTTAAGTTTCTCTCTTCTTCCTAGTTCCAATTTCACTCTCTATCCATCACTCCGTCTCTCTCTCTGTGTGTGTGTGTGTGTTATAAACAGACAGAGCGGTGATCAGCAGCCAGTTCAGTACAACACTGTTCATCAACTAATCTGCAGTCACAGAGAAAGGGATGAATAGTATTCTGAATTTCAATCGCTCCATTTGCGCTGCATTCATTCCCCTGGCGATGATCGGGCACTTTCAACTCCAGTGACATGAAATATAAAGGAAACCTGCGAGGTCCCATGCACGCTTCCTCATCGCTTCTTTCCCTGCATGTTGCACTCGCTCCCTCAGGTTGACCTCTGAGATTTCATACACTTATAGATGGCATGTGCAAAAGGTCCATTTGACATGTTGTTCTTACAAACACAGTAAAGGACTGTGGGAGGAAACCAGAGCGGAAAGGCCCTGCTGGCTCGGCCCCGGGAATCGAACCCAGGACCTTCTCACGGTGAGGCAGCGAACCACGGCACCACGGCGCTGCCCGTTCATCCGTCCATTGGTTCTGTGAATATTACAAATTACAGGAACGTTTGGAGCGCTGATGAGCGCTTCTTCATCTACTTTCCCTGCAGATAGCAGCGATGTTAGTGTGATGTAGAAACCTTGAGCTTGTCAAGGTTGATGGCGCTGAGCAGCCATTGTGCTGGTGTTGGAGCCGCGCCGCTTCTGGCCCAACTCCAGCAATGCACAGGCCTTTTTACACTGCGTCTCAATTTCCCTCAGTTTATTACTGTCTCTCTCACACACACACACACAGCTACTCACCCTGCTGGGTGCTCCCTCTGGGACGGGACAGAGACGGCGAAGGGAGCAGAGCAGAGACAGGAGAAAGGAGAAAAGGGGAAAAGAAAGAAAGTTTGACGTCAGTCCAGATAATAACAACAACATTCCCCTCGTCAGCCAAGGTTACATCCAACTGTGACTGCTCCTCTCTAATAAAGATACAGACCCACTATTGTGCTTTTCAGCCTCCTCTCCCTTGTTCCCAGCCAGACAGCGCTCGCTGCCTTCCTCTGCCTCACTATCTGTTCTCGTCTCAAATGTAGGAGCACACACACACACACACACGCACACACACAGCTGCAGACATGCAACGCTACCACACAGATGCTTAACACGCCAATATGAACACACTGATCTCTTTATCTCTCCTGCCTTTCTGCTCTCATTCATCCCTCCTTTTTTTTTTTTTTTTACCCCTTTCATTTTGCGTCTTTCCAGCTTTCAGTTTATTCATGAGAAAGTCTCTCTTGGCTCAACGCCTGAAACCGAGTGCAAAGATAAGATGTTCTATCGGGGTGAAGGAAAGTTCATTGGGAGCAGGAGTCTCTCCTGCACTTGCACGAGCGCCATGAACACGTCGGCCCATATTATGACAGCCATCTGAGGCAGGAAGTTCAAAATGAGTCCAAATGGAAGGAAAACTGCCTGCCACAAGAAATCTGAGACCCTACGGCCATAAACTGATCGTTAATACTGCAGCTTCGTGCAGATGATGAATGAAATTCAAATTATGAAATGTTTTTTTTTTCTATCCTGTTGCTCATCCTGAATGTGTCTCTGGAGTCCACGGTGCTTTACCTCGAAGGTGCTCATGGTCCAGGTGGTTGCGCTCATCTTTGGATGCGAGGTGGGCCGAGACGCCCAGGGCCCCGGTCAGCGCCAGGAGCCCCGATCCGCCGGCGCCCAGGGACAGGCCTGACGGGTGCGGCGTCAGCGGGATGCCGGGGGCGTGGTGAGACAGGTGCTGGAGCTGCTGCTGCTGTGGCCACATGGAAAGGAGGGAGCGGGGAGGGGGAGGGGGAGGGATGGTGTCAGATAAAGGAGGTGGGTTAGGGTTAGAAAAGAGAGAGAGATAGAAAATGAGCAGTAGAAAAAGAAAACAGAGCAAAACTGGGGAGGGGAGAGGAAAGACGGAGGTGATAAACTGCACTTGAAAAAGACGAGGAGATGAATGTAATAAAACTAGACGTTGAGAGCTCAACAGTGAGAGAGAGAGAGAGAGAGAAAGATAGTTAGGATGGGAAAGAGATTATTGGATATAAAGAAGTGAAAGGATGAGAATGAGACATGAGGGAACGAGGCGAAGACATGTTCAGGATTCCGAGGGAAATTGGAAATGGAAACCAAGAAGTGAGAGAAAGATGTGTGGAAAGTAAGAGCGAGATTTATTTTGAAGGAAAGGCAGGAGGGAAAAAGAGAGAAAGAAGCCAACGGGAAAAAAGAGAGGGAAGGAAAATGTGTGAGTCAGACAGTAAACGATGGGGAGGAACAGATGCAGGGAAAAGTGCACAAGTATTAGATGAACAAAGAGAGAAAACAGAAAGAGCGAGGGTAAATGAGCGCAGGAAGGAAGAGGGAAGGAAAGTGTGCGGCACCGAGAGCAAAAGATAAGACAGAGCAAAAACAATGGAAGAGGAGAAATGAGGACAGGGACACAAAACGAGGTAGAAAATGATAAAAGATTACAAAAGGAGGGGTGAGAAAATCCAGACGGAACATGAAAACACAGAGAGAGAGGGAGAGAGAGAGAGGATAAAGAGATGGATGGGGATAGAGAGAGAGGAGAGCAAAGAGGCAGCTCCAGATAAAGGAAGGCTATTATCCTGAGGGGAGCATTATGATGTGTTTTCATGTGTTGTCTTGTCAAGCTGGTGTGTAACACACACACACACACACACACAGAGACCTTAGCAAAAGCTGTGTCTGTGTTTAGGTGCATTAGGCACACACACACACACACACACACACACACACACACTAGTGACAGCAGTGCCTGTAATGCAGGGGGGAACAAAGGGCTTTAAGTAGACAGTAATGTGATCAGTGCTTTGACAAGCTCTGGAAACCCCATCACTACAACACTCAGGAGCCTCACAATGTGTGTGTGTGTGTGTGTGTGTGCAGGGGAGGGCAGATTCCAAGGTGCCCACCCGCCTCACATTGAATTAAACAGAGACAGTCCACCACTGGGTTGATATACGATGCTGCTGTGAGTCACGTGATCAGTCACTGGAGTCGATCATAGTCGCTCATTTCTTCGGCTGTGGCCACGTTTAAAAGAGGCACCGCCTCCACAGAAGGTCAGTAACCTTTCACTATATCTCCAGCAGCATGTTCCCATCACGGAACATCGACGCTTCCCCCGTTTCATGACACATTGCTCTGAGCTACGTATTTACACCCCGGTGATGTCATCGATGCTCCTCACACCTCAGGGTCAGATTGGTTGGAATGTGTGTGTGTGTGTGTGTGTTGTCATGACGAATGAAGGTGACTCACCCCGATGATGGCGTTGAGTTCTGCCATGGTGACCTGCTTGGCTCTCTCCACTGCTTGGACCACCTGTTGCTGGTGCTGCTCACACACACACACACACACACGGCAGGAACTTTCAGGATGTGTATTAGGGTGTGTATCAACACCTATCTGGTGGTGTGGGTCACAGAGTATTACATTGTGGTCGTTCATTTATCTTCTGGATAAAGATAATGAGGCTTTTTTTAGCATTTTCTTTGATTTCTCTGATCAAGGATCTTGATTTTTTTAAAAGCAGACGTGTTTAAAGAGCGGATATTTTCCAGGCTGTGGAAATTGGTTCAAACTAAAATCTAGTGAATTTAACCGATGTTTCATAAAGGGACTGATTGGGCTTCCATGCACCATTCTGAGCAGCAGCCAGATGTCACAATGACACACACAGGGGCGTGACCCACTGTAATAAACTACTTTAGATAGTTAGTGAACCTGTTGAACAAATATAAATTCTTTTCCTCCATCGAATAGAAACGTCTGTATTTTATTTGCTCTTCTGTTTTATCCTGATGTGTGTGTGTGTGTTGTGCACGTGTGTGAGTGTGACGCTCACCTCTTGAGAGAGGAAGGGGATGATCTGAGCACAGATGGCGCTGAGACGCTTGACAATCTCCGCCTGCCACGGAAAGAGACGAACGAGGGGGGAGAAACAGAAGGAGAGGAGAGAGGGATACATGACTGCGTGTCGCGCGGCGTCAGACATACGTAAGCATACGATGCACCTTCACAGCGCATTAGGCCGCCGGCGGGTTAAAACGCCACCGTGATGAGCGACAGGTTCCGTCTGAGGGAAGAAAAGCGCGGGAGCGAGCAGAGGTGGAGGCGACGTGGGCTCCTTTAGCACCATCACATTCTCATTTAGCTCGCACTTTTCCACACACACACACACACACACACACACACAGGCCTCTCTCTCCAGCTCTCCAGTGCCATTACGTGTGTCCATTTCAAAACTTGTAAAATCTATAAAAGAGCTTTATCTCGGACAGGAAATTGTGTAAAACATCTTGCTCTCAGGTTTCTACCACTCACACACACCTGGCAGACCTAGTAACCATCCACAGATTACAGCCGCCTATACACACACACACACACACTCTGTGTCTAATTCTATCTGTCTGAGTGCCCTCAGCCTCATTCTGTTCTCTTCTTCACTCAGCCGCTCTCTCTTTTCCTACAACAGCTCTCACACTGAGCCATTATTACCCTATTCATCCTCTTCCTCCCGTCCTCTTCCCCCTCCCTCCCTCGCTTTGTTCCTCCCATCTTTCTATTTTTTCTATATTTTCTCTCCATTTTAATTTGTCCCCCCCCCCAGAAGGGCCTTTTTCTTCCTCTTAACATCAGTCCTTCTCTGTTTTTTCCCTTTGTTACTTTGCTGTCACACTTTACCATCAGTGCACTCATATTCCTTTCAGTCTTTTCCTCCCTCCATCCATCTAGTGTTCACCCTTGCTTTGTATCCCTCTATCCTCACTAACACATGCTCCTGGCACTTGAGGAGACTGGAGAGGATGAGAGGACGACAGCGAGGGGGGAGGTGGTGGTGGGAGGCGACGCAGTGACTGACAAGGCTGTGTGCACCATCATATCGAGGCTCACACACACACACACACACACAGACAATCAGCCAACCTGTCAGTTATAGCCTGTCTCATCATGACTCCATGCTCCATCAGCTATCCAGGCACACAACGCTGTTCCAAGGACAAACACAGCCTCATCAGATCATACGTGTGTGTGTGTGTGTGTGCTGACCGCTCAGAGAGAGAGAACCGCTCAGAATATTTTTGTTTGTACTGAACTGTTGTTTTTGACAACCATGTGTTCAACAAGTGAAGAGCCTGATCAGAACGTAACGCAACATGAGATGAGAACAGTAAATAAAGGCCTTTCACCAGTCTCTATGGCCCGATGTGAAATATCTTATTTTACATTATAAAGGAAGTTGGGAAGATATGAATGAATTCCAGTTCTATCATTTTTTTTTCACTTCAACAATAGTTTATCATGTCCTCAGTTACGTTTATTTGGAGTCTGATAAGAAATAAATCAGCGTGGCCCCCTCATGCTGTCAGAGAGAGTCCAACAGGGATAAGCTGAGATGTAAACTATAATAAATACACAACCACAAACAGCACAAAGTGGAAACTGAATCTATAAACGACACAATAAGTCATGAGCCATGAAGATTGCTCAGTCAGTGCAGAGCTGAGAAGCTGCTGCCCTGCACCTCGTCTGGCAGGCTGCTGCGCTGATGTGCGGCTGTCACAGAGAAAAGGACGACTGTCCAAATGCAGTGTGACAAAACTGTAAAAATCTGACCTTTGGTTCCTTTGAAAACACATTTGTTCCCTGCTTGGAATTAACCTGCAGCCTCCCGTCTGAGGATTGAGGAATATCCCGTTATCTGTCTGCAATCAGACAGCAATTCAGCCGGCACGTTGCCCAGCCCCGACTAAGAGCTGACGCACAGGCCAAGAGGAGCAACTTTTGGAAGATTTCAACCCCAGAAAAACTTGCAGGCTCACGATCGATGAAGACTCACCTTCAATGCAAATACTCCAGGGACAAATATTAAAACTGTGGCTTTGCAAGGCAATACACACAAGCCTTCATTCACTGAGACAAACTGTCCCCTCCCCTCTCGCCAGACTCTGTCCAACGTCACGTGTCCTCTGTCAAACGACCTGGCTCAGTTTTGGAAAAATAAAAATAAAACCATATGTCACAAGAGCCACAGACTGACCTGAACAGGATGTGTATTAAGCTCCGTTCAGTAACGGGTTTTAAATAGGTTGTTAGTCTGTTTATGAAAGCTCCACAAATAAAAGAAACACAACAGAACAAAACAGGCCTCTGGTGCTGAATTAATAAGGATTTGCTCAATTCCATCCAGCTGCGGAGGACAGGCCGGCTCTAATAAGATCCAAAAAGAAGAGCGTTGCATTTCTCCACCAAAGCTAACGGTAAACGTTGGTCACATGCGTCCAGACCGGCGCCACATTACACCCGTTCTCAGAGAAAACTCCTTAATTGGCTTCCGTCATTAAATCCTCTTACTCGTGTCTTGGTCTGTATCCCACCCTTCCACCAAGTTTCAGGGAAATTGATTGAGCACTTGAGTCGTGGCTAATCCTGCTAAAAGACACAGGGAGCAGCGCAAACACAACGTCCTTGGCTGAGGTAAAAAACCACAGTGCTGCAGTGATTAGTTAATTACTCCGTGGGACTTCCAGTGATGATTATTATTATCCTGATGCTGATTAATTAACAGAAACTAGAAGGGCACGTGGCTTTGTTTCTTCTGGATCTTTTACCCATATCCTCTCTGCTGTCCCAACACCTTCACGGAGATGGAGGAGTTTGTTTTGGAGGAACCCTGCAAACTTCAGACTACCAAACCTAGTCCCCTCAGCGGAGGTAAAGAGCTAAAGCGAGGATGTGCTTTCATGCAGCCGGTGCGTTTTACAATCGAGTGAAAGTGAGCTGAGCTGAAGTGGTCCGAGCCGGGCCAGGTGTCAGAAACAACACCGCACAGTCTCGTTCCGCAGCCCTGCCAAAGCGCAGCCACAAAGGACGAGCTCTGGCAAAGCCTGGCCGGATGGAGGGATGATCGGATGGAGGGATGAATGGAGGGATGGGTACAAAGGAAGGGTGGGGGGGAGGCTGGTCAATAAACACTTGAGGGCAGATTCGCTGCCAGTTGGCAGAGCGACAGAGGGAAGCAGAGGAAGAGAGAGGCAACACGTGAAACAGAGATAAAAATGGAGATGAGAGGGAAGGAGGAACGGAACAGCTTTTAACACAGAGCAACGAAAATCCCTCAAATGATTCTCAGCAACAAAGACACAAAGATGGAGGAATGGAAACATGGAGAAACTAAAGGTGGAATAAACTGAACAAGAAATGATATAATGAGTGAAAACTACATTCTACATTTCTTTTCTTTTTACCTAGAGCTGTAATCATTATTATGTATGGTTGTATATACACACGTGTATATCTCAAATAATAACTCCATTCATTCGGTCACAGTTACATGCATTCACACTGATGTTTCCATTCAAGCCTGTGCTCTGTAGACAATGACCTCCTGAAGAACATGGAGCAAAGGATTCCTATTCATTTAAATGGGAGCATGCACGTTTGTGTGGGCAGGTGCATGTTACACAACAAATCAATGAAAAATGAAAAAAACTAAATTTGTATTTGAATCTAAGCACAGAAAAAAAAAACTGGAACAGAATGTTTGTGCCCGGACGCCATCAATTAATTATTAATTATAAATATTGCTATTTCTGCAATATTTGATCACAGTGGTTGACCTTGCAAAGTAAAGGTCACATGTGCTGTGACTGGAATTACATTTTTCCATGACCCTCATTTTAAGGTGCAGTCGCCATCGCTCAGTTCGCTGGAGCAGAACGCAGCACACACACACGAGAGGCATAGTCCAACTCTTTTTCTTTACTATGGAAAAAAAACAAACATTCTCTCGCACTTACTTTGCAATTTCGATCACCATTGCTCCTGCTCTCTCTCCACCCACGTGTTTAACCCACAGCACTACTACAACACCTTCCACCAAAGGCATTCTGGGTAATGTAGAACTGAGGCACAAACAGGTATGTGAGGTCGAAGGCATGGAAAAAAAAAAAATTGAAAAAGTCCTGAAAACACAGAGGCACAGAGCAACGGTGTTACACCGTTTCTGCATGTGGAACTTTCCTCAGCTAATGGCGTCTGATTGTTCTGATAAAGGCAAAGATTGTTTTTATGAGAAGAGGGGTCTTGACGGAGGAGGATCTGCCCCCCAGCTGTTTTCTCTCTGGGTAATGGCAGGCCTGGAGGAGATGTAAAAAGTGACGTATGAGTGCTCGTATGCAACGCCTCCTAATCAGGACCATGAAACTGAAACGGTGGGAAGAGCCGAAAAAAAATAAAATAACTGCGCCTCGCATGAACATTTCACTCCTGACTCTAAAGTGATCTTGAACTGGAAAAACTGGAGGAGCCGCTTCGCTGTGAAAGATCAGCATTGTATTTGGTCTCCCAGCATGACGGCAAAGCAACGCTGACCACGTTCATGTTGCCAATAAAGCTCGGTGAATTTGAATGTGATGAGCGTGGGCTTGGCCTGCGAGCAGGGAGACGGTGCCCAGTGTGCTCGGGCACTGCCAGCTGCGCCAGCATGCCTGAGCGAGCCAGCTTTATGGGGGAACTCTGCTCTGCGTGCGTGTGTGTGCGATACCCCTCGAACAATTGCAGACAAACATCGCTGCCTCCTCCCTCAGCTCCATATCGCTGATTCGAGTCCTCGGATGTAGCTCGAGGAACAGGACGAGCAGCTGCGGAGCAAAGTGCTTCACCTCCAGCTGAGGCCGCCGACTTCAAAGTGCACGATTGAGTCACAGCGTGGAGCACGATGCTAATGGGCAGAGGGATATACGCCAAGTCAACTTTACCTTGAAAGAACAACAAGGGTTTACAAAGTCTTGTTTTTGCTCAAACCTCCTGGTTGCTAATCCAAAGAAACACCTCTCGTGTGTGTGTGTGTGTGTGTGTGTGTGTGTGTGTGTGTGTGTGTGTGTGTGTGTGTGAGTGTGTGTGCTCAGGCTCCTGTCGAGGATGCTGTGGTGAGGCAGCGCAGGATCTTGCATGGGGCTGTTGCCATATAATGTTTTATTTATCCAGCGTTATCGATGCAGGACACCTTGTCTGCTTCTTCTCTGATACATCCGTCACTATCGATCATCTCCTGCGTCCTCCCTCAGCTGCCATGTGGCCTCGCAGCCTCTGCTGTAGATGTACGTTTACCAAAATATGACAGAGACGTTAATGAAGCGAACCCTCTCTGATCCAGAGTGATGAGCAGTTGATGAGGAATAATGCTCATAAACACCAACCGCTCCCTCTCAGGCTGCGTGCTGAAGATCCTTCCTGCCCACTATGATATCACACACACACACACACACACACACACACAGTCCTGGAGCTTATCACTGTCCTGGCTTGCTCGCCCCTCTGTGAAGAGTGTAAGGTAAATATTTCTAATCACCCTCAGACTGGGGTTGCAGGCAGAGCCCCCCCCCCATGCTATCAGCCACCTTCTTTCTCTATTCTGTTGGCTTATTTTTCCACTTCCCCAGTCTCTCTCTCTCTCTCTCTCTGTTTTCCCTCAATGCACTTGGCCTTGCTCTTTGCGTCCTCTCTCTCTCTGCCCTCCTTCTCATTTGCTCTCATTTTTCTCTCCCCCAGCTCTATCTCTCTGCCCTGCTTCTCTCTCAGAATCTCCCTCCCTCTTTTCTGCTCTTGCTCAGTCTTGTTTTTTTTCCCCCTCTCTCTCTCTCTCTCTCTCTCTCTCTCTCCTCTGGGCAGCGTGCCAGCCCCTCTTCCCTGGCGCTGAGCCAACTCCTCTTCTCCTCTTTACCTCCTCCTCCTCCTCCTCCTCCCCTCCCTCTCGATCCCTTTGCTTCTGATTGATGGCCCCTCTATTCTGGAAGGAGTGGAAGAGAAACAGGGAGAGAGAGAGAGGAAAAGGGAGTAGCAAAGCACACACGCTCGTGCACAAAAACACTAAAGAAGCACCCTAAGAATTGTACACACACACACATGAAATCCAAACAGACGTGTACACACACACACACACATAAGAAGGGCACACAGAACCAATCCAAACAGCAGAGAGCAGACAAACAATGAGCTGTGTGCAGACCCTCCCAGCATGAGCCCAGAAAGCATGCACGTGCACGTGCACAGACTCACACGAGCACACGCTTCCTCTGTCACAAACACACACTTGAAGACACAGATTCAACCTTCAGTGCAGAAGAGCAGGCAGCAGAAACATTTAGAAACACACACACTGGTGTCCAGCGTGATTACAGACATGTTCCAATTAGGACTCTACACACACACACACACACACACACATCATTCCATGAATGCCCCCTGCAACACACAGTCAGGGTCGGAGTTGTCAAACCAACCCAACGTCTCCTGCGCTGCCATCAGACACAGTAGCAGCAGCAAGGCTGCAGCAAACATGTGCACGTCTCATGAATGTTGCTGCGACCCACCTCATTGATTCTGCGTGCGCGAGCTGCGCAGCTCTGGATCCACACGTGCGCTGACCTGCACGTCGCACCTCTGCCCACACTGCAACTGTTACTTCCTTTGAAACAGCTCCTGCCCTGCTGAATGCAGTTCACACAGCTGTCAAACCAAGTCAAGGGAAACTCGCTAAGAGCGGCGAGAAGCAACTGCACCTGTGTGGAACTCACAGCGGCTCAAGGAGTCCTTCCACCATAGAAATCTGCTGCTGCTGTGGCGTCCCCTATAGAGGACCTCAGGTGTCTGCTGCAGTGGAAATCAAACCAAGAGCACGGGCCGTATGTGTTAAAGCTTAATGCAATAGTTACCCACTATACGTCTGAGTTATGGAAGGAGAACGCAGGCAGCAGCTGAAGAATTCAAGGAGACCAGAAGGTGAAACGATACACAAACGCTACCAAAGCAACATGAGCGATCGTGTCCCCCGGCGTCTTCATGTGTCTTCATCTACTCCTGACCCCCGTTCTAACAGCACATCCACGAACGGCGAGAGCTGCCGTCACTCTCTGTGTGTCCTGTTGGACGCAGAGGAGCTGAAGATGGCGCCTCTCTGTCTGGAGCTGCAGTCGAACCATAAAGGTTCAAAACGAGTCAAACCAGATGATGGAACATTTTCAATAAGGTCTCAGAACCAATATCACACTCATCGTGTGGCAGAAGGACCTCAGAAATGTTTTTTGTCTCATAAGAGACAGACTCTAGTCCACAAGAACCCGTCTGAACTCATCTCTGTATTTCTGTCTTTGTGAGGACATCAAATATTCGCCCCGACCTAAATCATCGTTATTAAATGCCTAGCCATGACCCCTTAGTCGACGCCCCATCAACGGATTCTAACCTTAGCCCTTAGTCATCAACTGTCCTTCGTAGGCACACACACACACACACACACACACAGGTAATCCAATATTTGGTGACTTTTTTCTATCATTCCTAACGTGTTATAACACACTCCTCTCTGTGCCTGTTATTCACACATTGGCTCATGTATGTAAAGACCCACAATCACACACATGCACAGGCGAGAGGGGAGAGAGCGCGAGAAGGAAAGCGAGGGAGGGACATCAAAGCTGCACACACAAACACGTGGCACAGATGCTGCATGTGCACACACCACTGATCAGTGGCAGTGCATAAACACACAAACACACACGGCCATTTGACCTCTCCAGAGCTTGTACATCGACCCAGATATGCAGACTGGTCCTAATCCAGCTCTTTAAGTGAAACCACTTTAAAAAAAAACAAACTAAAATCTAAACTGTGGAATAGAATTACTGAACTGACTGGGAGGTGGAGGCGACACAGAGGGGATGGAGAGAGTGCGACTGAGAGAAGAAAGAAGGAGAGAAGCCCAATCCTATTATGAACCAAAGCGGTGAGTTGAAAATGAAGGCATCCCTCGCTCTCTGCCGCTCCCTCCCTCCCTCTCTCTCTCTCTCTCTCTCTCTCTCTCTCTCTCTCCTTTCCCAAATGAGATGAGGATTCAGGTCACAACTCCAGCCAAATATACCAACATATGCACGCTCACACACACTCCACACATGTGCAAAGACACATGCATGGAAAGGCCAGACAGCTCGGGCTAATTAGGCAGAAAGATAAGCTCATGCACACACACACACACACACACACACACAGTGCAAACAGATAAACATTCCCTCATGCGATCTCCCTCGTCTTAATCTTCCCCAGCCCCCGTTTCTGCTTTCCTCATTTTCTCAGTTTACTCCCTCAATGTGTTCACTCTCTCCTCATCATTTTTTTTAATTTCACGTTTCACTTTATTTCCAGCTAAGTTTAAAGGTTTGTTTTTTTTTTTTTTTGCATGGCTGCAAAGAAATGACAAAAAAGCCAAGACTACTTTGTGATATGACTTTTCAATACAAAAAGAGTGGGAAAGAAAGACTTCTCTTCTCTGCCACACACACACACACACACACACACACACACAGCCGGCCTCATATGTGTGGTGGTGAAATGAAAGGAGGGAGCAGGAAGGAAGGACAACCAGCTGCTTCATCTGTCCTCAGGAGTCCACGGGGGAAACAGTCTGGCTGCCGAGCATCCTGACTATCAAACGCAGCTTCCTATAATATCCTGCTGCCTGGTCTGTGAACCGCAGCCTCCTTCCAGCCAGCATTCTGACACACACACAATGTGAACAGTGTACACACGATAAGACCGACCATTATAATATCCTGTCTATAGTGGGAGACTGACTATTCTAAATACAGCTGTGTTTCTACTTTTCAGATAAAGGAAGATTCAGTTGATCAGTTCAACATCCTGATCTGAGTTCACACATGACACTGGTAGCAGTCAAGTAAAACCCAAACATATACAAACTATTACGTAAGATCCGTGTTGTTTGTTTATTTCCAGCGCTTTATCCCTTTCTCACATTATCCAAAATGGCTCCACATGCCTTGAGTAGCAAGAGGGTTGATATCAATCTCAAGGACGTGCTGACACACTGTGACCTTTCATTCATGTCATGTTATCTCTCATCACTAGCCACATTCCGCTCTGTAGAATTAAAAAAAACCTCTCTGAAGGTTTCAGGAGTTTTAACTCAGAGCTGTTTACATGCAAAACTAATTTACAAATGTCACTTGTAGATGTATAATAGTTGTTTTCACAGATTGACTGTGTAAGTCACTCAATTAAAATTAAAACATAGTGTTTAGGAATGATACCCTCGGGGTGTTGAACAAAGAATTCAGTGATGATGAAACATCAGAGAGACTCAATTCAAAGTTCAGCTCGGACCCATCTTTGACTGCAGGTCATGTGACCAGCCGCCCAGTGTCTGTCGTTCTCTTGCTGCCCAGTAACCTTGTTGCTGGGCTTCCTCCTGTGTCTGGCAACTAAAACACAAACACATGTGCGACGGCCCGCCC
Source organism: Pseudorhombus dupliciocellatus (assembly GCA_016785235.1). NCBI lineage: Eukaryota > Metazoa > Chordata > Actinopteri > Pleuronectiformes > Paralichthyidae > Pseudorhombus > Pseudorhombus dupliciocellatus. Next base: position 785,197 of record JAFBJW010000248.1, read on the forward strand.
GTCAACAGGTGTCACAGCCGCTCCGTGCGTAACCTTGTGGAAAAGGCGCATCTAGTTTGAAGGATTTTAACCTTTGAGTCCGCAGCATTTCCATTAGCCAGCCGTGCGGGCTTGACTCAGGCAGCCTTGCAATATCGATTTCTAAATAAATCGGGGCGACATTTACACACGCACCTAAACGCGGTGATTATTGTACATGCATAATAATATTGACTTGACAAAGCAGGGACAGGACTGTCCTGTGTGCAGCGATAAAGCCGGTGAATTACTGCTGAGGAGTGTAACTGTGTGACGCAAGCTCTTTCATTTGCAGCTAAGATTTAAGGCACTGCCAAATGTTGTTTATTTTTTTACGAAGCTGGTTTGTTGTCTGTAACCTTGCAGCTTTCTCTCCTTTTTTTCGTCATGCGCTGTCAGGTCCCAGTCATTGAGACACACTCACCTAGGCGGTTATTTAAATGCTGCCCCAGTAGCTCTGCTGCTGGCCCCAGGGGTGTACGGGGGACGCTATCCCAGCACAGCAGTAATGGACTTCACTGCTGCATACGGCTAGGAAGATGCACTGTGTGTGTGTGTGTGTGTGAGCACATTTCACTGCAGGATCGAGGAAAGTAATATGATACCATTTGCAACTCTAATGTCATGTCAGTCTGTGAGCTGAGTGAAGCAGGAGATTACTCACTGTGTGCAAAGCGAATGAAAACACAGCGTCTGTGATCGTTTGAAAGATGTGTGAACACATGAACATGGGTGGTTTGTAAAGATGGACGACATGACTGATCAAGACAGTGTTTGTTCCCACACTCTGAGGGTATGATGGAGTTGTGTTCATAAACCTCTCCACATCCATGTTAGTGGATGGACCATGGACCAAAGTAAAAAAGTCAAATAAACTGTTCTCAAACATCTGACATGTTCTGCTCTAATCTGGCGAGGTCGATGTCTACTGAGCGGACTTTGCCTCTGAATGGCGTCCTCAGCGTTGATATAGTTTGGACAGTCGGAGTGTTACGTGCCAAACAAAGCCAGACCCCTCCCCTCTATTAACCTTTAACATTAATAGATTAACAGAATCTGACTATCCCTGGTCCTTCTTAGTCAACCTTCTCATTTGCACTCTTGTTTTGTCTGTTACTGGAAAGATGCACCATGTTGTGGTGTTGATGACAGATAAGAGCTGATAAGCTGCTTGTTGCGGCGGCGGCGGCACTGGGCCGTCGTGGGCTTGGCATCCTTTCATCGGCCTTTGAACTTGAGCTGCTGATGGAAGGAAAATCATATCTCGTTCACTTCCTGCCTTTTAGGCTTTTTTTTTTAGATTTTCCCAGGCTGCACTTGGGTCACAAGTCTCTGGGCAGCCCCTTAGTCTTGTCGGACACAGCTAACAAAGCTACCATTCTCCTTCACCTCCCACCATCCTCCTGTCATCCCACCGCTAGATTCAGCCGTCAATATAAATTAGCCTCAGTCTGTCCGCCGCTGCACGGTGAGCGCCGTCACATCCCGCCACCAACCGCAGGATGCGTGTGCATTATAAAGCCGCTGATAGACATGCTGTGCCTCGGCACGTCGTGGGGGATAGAGGCAATAACCACCCCGGCCCCAGAAGTGCTATAGCAATGAATATAGAACAACCACAGAGAGCAGAGTAAAGTCCTTATAGCTTCCTTCCCTCCTCGCGGGGATACAGCTATATGTGATATTATATGATAATGGAAGTGAACCAAGTGAGATAATGTGGCGTGTGCATGCATGGTGTGAGTGTACAGCTCAGCGCAGGAGGAGGAGGAGGAGGAGGAGGGGGTGGGGGGGGTGGGGGGGTGTAGATGTTGTCTTTCTTCTGCATTCATATAGTTCAGATAAAATCATCTATAAAGAAGAGGGAGAGGGAAAAGCGAGAGGGGTAGAAAGGCGAGATCAAGCCAGCGAATGAGAGGTGACGGCAGGAGGGGGCTGGAGATAAAAACGCAAGTGTGAAATCTACCAAGCGAAGGGGAGAGGGAGGGCATGCAGACGGAGAGGAGGAAAAGGAGGAGAGAATCAAAGAGAGGGTTGGAAGCCGGGGTATAGGAGATGACGGTTACAGCTCAATTAATGCCGGGACATGAGATGGCCCAGCCACTGATAATGACAGAGCGTGCGTTAGAGAGAGAGAGAGAGAGAGAGAGAGAGAGCAGTGATCTCGACAGGATGTTAGGAGGAAGCTGGAGGGGGGGAGAAAAGAGGAGGAGGAGGAGGAGAGGAAATAAGAGCAGATACTGTTAAATCTATTCATGATTCATTATTTCTGACTGCAACTCAAAGCTCCCCTCCCTCCCTTGATGTCTCTCTCTCCCTCTCCGATTCCTCTCTTTCTCCAGCAGGCCCCCTCCCTTCTCTCTCTCTCTCTCTCCTTTTCCCTCCATTGCTTTCCTTTCTGGGCTCTCATTTTCCCCTCCATCTCTTCTCTCCCCCTCATCTGTTCTCTGAGGTCTTTATCCGCCTCTTCTAAGGCTCCATCCTTCCTGTTTACCCTCTTCTCTTTCATCCGTTCAATTAATCTCATCCCCTCTTTTCCTCTCATCCCAGCTCTCACACTTTTTCCAGCCCCCCCCACCTCTCTCTCTCTCTCTCTTATAACTTGCTTTTTTCTTCACTCCCGTGCTTCTTCTTGCGGTCTCTTATATCTTCAGTCCTCCATTTTTTTAATGATCTTTCTCTTTTTTCCAAACCGTCCCACTTACTTTTCCATCGCCTCTCCCTTTGTCACGTCCTCTTTTCTTCAACCTCTCTTTTCATGCCTTATCCCTGTCCATTCTTTCCTCCTCCCATGTCTTGTGTTATCTCTGCTTCCTCTCTTTCCTTTTAATGTTGGTTCCCTCGTTTTATATTCCATGACATGCTCCCCATTCCTTCTCTTTTTTAAATCCTTTCTGGCAATTTCCTTTTCTGTTTGTGATGCTGAAAGTTTCACCATGTGTCTGTTGTCTTCTCGTATCCTTTTTTCCTTCCCTGTCTCTCATTTTCCACACATTCCCCGGTTCCTTCTCCCTCTTCATTTCTTTCCGTCTTTCCTTTTTAACGCTCATCGGCCTGACGGGTCTCCTCTCGCCTCCAATTGCTATTTTCTACACTCCCCTCGTCCTCTTTGGCCTCCCTCTGTCATCTAAACCTCCTTCCTCCTCCTTCCTCCTCCTCTCTCCATCTCTCAGAGGTGCAGCCAGCCCCCCCACCCCCCAGTCCATTTCTTCTTTTTGGCGACAAGAGCCGACAGTCCAGTTCTGCCAGTCGCTGCTGCCAGATCTCTCTCTCTCTCTCTCTGTCTCTCCTTCTTTCCCTCTTTATCTCCATCCCCTTCCGGTCTCTCCACTGCTGGACAGTAGTACTTCAGAAGTACAAGCTTGGTGGTTGGACTGAATCGACAAAATGTTCCAGTTTTTAGCTGCATGTTACTAAATATAAAGGAAATGTTAATAGCTGCTAAATGTGATTATTGGCATATTAAGGATGCAACGATCAGGAGCTGGCAGCGCTACGCTTTGACAAAACTTTTCCAATAAACGCTCGCGTCTCCTTTTATCTCTCCGTTTCCTTCGAACAAATCAAACTGTCACATTTGAATCGTGTATGTGGAATGCCGTTTTTTTTTGCAGTGCAACTATTGCAGCAGCACATCCTGTGGGGCTTTCCTGCCCTCTGTGACGCTTCACATGAACGCGATGACGATTGTCTGTTTCAAGCGTTTCAAATGCAACCTGAGGCAGGAGAAGCAAAGATGAAGGCAGAGCTGCGCTGACACACTCCTGAGTGACCTGCATAGTTCTGCTGTCTTTACATCAAACGTGACATCAAGCTAAATTACGAGCTACACGCTATCTCACTTCAATCGTCTCCCAGACGCCGCCTCATCTCCGTCAAAGACTGAATGATCCAAGAGAGTACGTTTAAATCTGTTCGCCTAGTTTTACCTCCACCAAGGAAAGTTTACATGTGGCTTCTTTGCTTCAGCAAGTTTCATTTCATTCTTTATTTTCTTCTTGCTTTTTCTGTTTCTGTTTTCTCAGGGTCTTATTTATTATTAGTAGGTTGTTGTTGTTGTTGTTTGGCCTTGGTGGATGCAGACGCCATCTTGTTTTGTTCATATGAAGCTGATCAGATGTTTGGATGTATTTTCACTGCATCAACAGCAGCAACGACGCACGGGACCTCACCTCAGACGGGCACAAGTCGGGAGCGAGACAACTAATGACAACTACAGCGAAGAGTCTTCAGCCAGTGACTGGACAGAACTTCATCAAGAGGTACTGTATGTACTGAGCCCCACTGACTGATCTTCCTGTGCTGTAATTACTGTGATAGCAGCAGCGGTGGTGGCACAATGATTATGAGGCTGAAGCGCAGAGGCTTTCATTTGAAGACTGTTTCAAACAATGAGCCGCTTTCTGAATGTTCCTCCCTGACAGGGTCGCAGTAAACAGCAGAGAGCCATCACGTTTTAATTTATAAATCTATAAACAAACTGCCAACATAATAAAAAACTATATCAGAAAGTTTTTATATTAATGCCAACAAGCAAAACTTCATCTGTGCCTTTGGAGGAATCTCTTCAGGAGAGTTGGACTGAGTCCGTCAGCATTTTTCTGTCATAACTGGTAAATCATTTACCACATCTCTGAATACCATCTGCACAAGCCGCTTTAGTAGTATTACTATTTAGTCATTCTAACATCAAAGGTTGCTCCTTCTCTCGTTTGCTCTGCTTGGTAATAATGGAGGGAACCACACACAGAAATAATCCATGTAAATAAACAATAAAGTGCCAAAATCAACTCTCCTTGGAATTCCTAAGTTCTGTGAGGCGCACAGAGGTGAGGCGACCCCATACGTCATGAAACCAGCCGCCCTCCATCCTCATCAGGGCAGCCGAAACTTCAGCTGGAACAGATCCCGCTAATGCAGTTTAACTGAAGCCCACAACCCTGGGCTGTAAATGCTGCAGCGTTAGACAGCAGGCGGAGAATATATGGTACAATCCCACCCACACACACACGGTGACACACAGGCTGACAAAGTTTGTGTGCATCAGTATATTCACCTCCTCCCACTGACGACGACACAGAAAATGAGACCTGCACACACACACACACACACAGGAGCATCGTCGCGCCGACAAAGAGAAGACAAAAGTGTCTCTTACCTGCTTGTGCATCTCAATGTTGAGACCGTAGGACATCTCGTAGTACTGTGGAGACAAAGCGACAGAGCTGATTAACATTCAGGCTCCCATTGAACATCTGCTGCTCACACTCCCTGCATATGCTGCTGTTTGTCACCGTGGCTCTACTGACTCACGTGTGTGTGTGTGTGTGTGTGTGTGTGTGTGAACCAGGTGAATTGAGGCTGAAGACAACACTCGTTGCTGTCAGTGCAAAACAAAGTAAAAGGCCAATTACATACTTGATCAAAGCACCTGTTCACCAGACATTTAGAAAAACTATTGTTCCAACCGCTTTGTCCCCAGCCTGGTGACACAACACAGGACACACAACTCAAGCATTGTGAGTTTGGAAATGCCTCGTGGCTCAGTGCGTGTCCACTTAAACAATGCGTTACTCACTCCGTGCGTGTGTGTGTGTGTGTGTGTGCCAGTAACGTGCTGTAATGGTGTTGGTGGCGAGTGGCGAACAGACAGCAAGGATCCGTCAAGGTGACAGAGGCAGCCGCTGCCACCAGATGAGCAGCGCTCTGAATGATGAGAGGCCGACTCGCTTCCTCCCTACTTCCTTTTCTTTTCACTCTATCACTCTCTTCTCTATCTCTCACTCCCCCCTCTTTCTTTCGGAGGCTCTGGTCATTTCCTTCCTTCTTTCTCTCCTGCTGTCAGATGTTCTTTCGCTCTCTCCACTTCACTCTGTTTCCTGGCAGACATCTTTGTCTGTGCTGATCCGTGAACATCATCAGGAGCGGAGGCCCCACCTTCACTAACCCACACCACATGCATTTCAATCATGACACACACAATGCACACCAATGAGTGCACGATAATCATGGAATGAGGAGTGTTGAGTGTCTTTCAGAATAAATTACAGTTGTTCTGTCACATATTTTGCGGCTCTTGTGGCGAAGTCAGGGTTTTCCCGGGTGAGCGTCAAACATTTGGTTTGAAAAAAAGAACCTTTGTGTTTGACTTGTAGTTCAGGAAATTAAGCATTTGAACAGATGATCCATTGCACAGTCAAGTGTTTCCTCTATGAGCTGCCCACCTCTCACCCATCCTGGGCCTCCTCTGATGTAGATTCCATCACGCTGAGCTCCATCCATCCCTCTATCCATCCACCATTCATTGCCACCTGTCACTCCTGTGGCACCTCCTTCCTCCGCTGTCAACACCTTTCCTGACGATTATCTTTCCTTCACTTCTTCTTCTCTCCATTATCCTCCTCTTGTTTTTTTTTTTTGTCTGTATCATTTTCCTCTCCATGCGTTACACTCTCCTCCTTTCATTCATTCCTATCAATCATCTTTGTCCTTTATGCTCTCTCTCCATTTCTTGCTCTCTCTCATTTTCTACTTGGCTCACTCTCTTTGTATTTGTTCTCTCTCGTCCTTGTCAACCGCTGCGTCTATATCTTCTCCTTTTTCTCTTCCTGTCGAGCTCATGACTGTGTACTCTGTTCCTGTCCTTCTATTCCTGACACACACACACACACACACACACACACACTGCATGTTAGCCCTCACCCACAAACACGCTTGCCTGCTCTTTGTGTGTTTCCAGCCCTCTCACCATGAAAGACATGTGACATTTCTCTTTGTTCTCCATCGCTCTCTCCGTCTCCACCTCTCATCAGCCCATCGCTTCACATCTCCATCATTCCACCTCTCCTTGGCCCTCTCCATCTTTTTTGACTCAATTCCTGTCTGTCTCTCCTTATTAATTCTCCCTCCCTCTCTCCCATCAGCCTCTCCACCTCTCTGTCATTACTCTCCATGTCTCTTCTGCACTCGCTCCTCTTTCATTCCCTCCTCGCTAACATCCTCTTTACATTTAGTGGCTCACTTTTGCCCACTACACCGACGGCTTAGTGATGAAAAAAAGAAACCCAGTGCCCTAGCATTTTGAATGCAACCTTGCAAGAACAGAGCTCACTTCAGTGGCCCCCCACTCTGGACTGAAAGAAAGCAGCTCACCACACAAAACCAGAAGGACGGACGTTTGACCGTGACAGGACACCGCTCTGTGGCGCCAGCGGAGACGCAAGCAGGTCTGCGTTTGCCACAGTCAAGTAAAGGAGCCCTGATGCTGCCACGGCGCGTTTCTGAGAGTCGGTGGAGAAGGCGTTCGGTTGCTTTCCATCGAGCTCCATTGAAACCGTTTGATTAAAAAATGCCATTCACGTCAGCGCATACCATACAGTCAGGTAGCGAGACGTGTTCTTTCAGCTATGCGTCTCTCAGGCTGAAGAAAGTCCAAGGCAAAGGCTAAGAAAAAAAAACTCTGCACACAAATGTTTTGCACTGTGTGTCTATATGGCCACAGTAGAAAGTCATTTCCTCCCCGTTAAACGACCAAATAGGTCACCCTTCCCTAACCTCAGAGACGAGCCATAGGAGAGCACCAGCAGCTCGTGTACTGGACCAGCGTTGTCATGGCAACGCTAATAAATACGCAGTTAGCTTTTGGGAGCAGTCATGAATAAAAGAACAGTGACAGTTTGACGGAAGAGACGAATTTTGGTCGACACGTACAGGCCATGAAGACGTACATGAACAGAGAGTATGGTCAAATGATGGCACTGCAGTACAAGGTAGTACTGCAGCTCCTCAGGATGTATCACCGTTGGCATCACTATAAACTCAAATGTCTGATACAAACATTTTCATCTATTGAATATTTAATTATTGTATTTATCAAATGTAAGAGAAGTTAAACCTCACCTCACATTCACTAGTAAATATAATTATACTACATACATTGTGAGAGTACATCTTTGGATAATTTAACTTCTGATTAAATTTCGTTTGAATATTTCTTCCACATTACACTTTATAATGATTACATTTCCATATTTTCGACTCCCCACAAGTCAAAGTTGTTCCCCACGAGCAGGAGGTCACGAATCACTTTGTGCAGATGCCTCTCAATGTTCAGCTTGAGGACGGCTGCCCTACGTCGCTGATTAGGAATATTTATTGGTCCCTGCAGGATCGTTTCCTTCATCACTGACTTGAAATGGTGAGACACTGACCACCGTCACCTTCGGGACGTTCACAGTCATCAGGGTGTTTTTCATTTCATCCTGCGTCACTCGGCGTGAAGGAAGACAAAGCAGCGACTGTCAGAGCCAGAGCGGCGTGACGCTATCAGGATTCTAAACAGCGGCATGTGACAGGAAGCTCACTGGGTAATCTGACCGAGCCAGTTTCAACATCGCTCAGCTACAGTGCTTCACGTTGCTCCAGCTGGACATTTGCTCTTTTAACTACAGAACCAATTCAGACTGGAACAGGGAAATTTCCCTGTGAGGAGGTGGAGGAGAATAGAATGAGTGCATGGAATATAGCAACAGTCGTCCTGTGGGTGGAGGCTAGACAGCAGTGAAGTGACGATTGAGCAGCACTCCAGTGACAGCGCTACGGGAGTCTGGTCTGGTCTTGGAGTTAACGCTCACCAACGATATTCAGTTACCGCTCAACTCTGTGTGACCCACAAATTCACTCAAAGCTAAGGACGTCTGCAGAATTCAGGCATTTGTGTTCTGTTCCCCCGCTCCGCAGAGGGCCTCCATTTCTCCCGACATTTAGGTTTTACTTGCAGCTGGCAGGAGGGTCTGGAGCAGGGGTCAGCGACCTTTGTGAGTCGAAGGTCGCGAGCAGTCTGAAGGGCACCGCTTTAATACACACGTCTGAAATGACCAAATTGCACAGTTGTATTGTAACTAGAGTAATTAGAAGAATCATCAAAAATCTGTTGAAAAAATTTGATTATAATTATAACTATAAATATATCATTTGTTATAGTTATTATATCTTATGACAATTTAATCACCAAATGTACTTATTTAACTATTTTTTAATCTTTATTTTCATAACTAAACTGCATTTATTATTCTAAAGCAACACACACGTACGAGACAGGTACGTGCACGACTCACTTCTCCCTTCTCACAGCACGTGTCACGTCTTAAAGCAAAGACTCGCCGTTGTTTGCTGACGTCAGTGTCCACGTTGATGGCATCACAAACACGTTAAAGTCGTACAGGCAACAACAGAAGCGCCTATATTGCGTAGTGCGGGTCACTCTGAACGACCTGCTGTCCACTGTGTACGGTCTGTTGGAGTCAGTTTTTAATAGGTCCCGCCTCTCTTAACTGTCTGCGCCCTCCCCCGAACCGCCAATTAGCCCAGCGCCCACTCCACCCGCCCCCGCACGCCTGAAGCCTCCGCCTTATATAATCCCAGTGTTGTGACACTGTGTTCCCATCCGGCAGTGTGTGAGAACTCTCGTCTGCGCCGCCTGTGTGTGTGTGTGTGTGTGTGAGCAGCAGACTGCGGATCGCATGTGGCAGACGTGTGTGTGAGTGTTATGCGTTAAGCCGGGCGGGGGGACACTCAGCCGATGACATCACTTACCCAGAGTGCCCGGCACTGCCCACCCAGAGAGCGTGGTTGTGGGGAAACTTCAAATCGTATTAATCATAAGCGTTTGATTGGAACATCTTAGTAATCCCAGCAAAAATATATATATGAGCTTTTTACTCTCTAACTTTAACTCAAATATCCAAATTGCTCTAGCTCAATTATTCACTGAGCTGTAGTAAAATCAAAAGCTAGATAAAGAGAGTACATCTGTATATATAATAATACAAATAATAAAAAATAATAATCAGAAGTCTGACTTAAAGGTAAAACTGAATTTACATGTTTTAAGATAATTCCAATATATTTAATATTTTACTAATCCATAGCTCATTGGATTCATGTTATTTGACTGGAATAAACCGTGAACGCTGCTCTCCTCCAGCAGAGACGCGTCTCACTCACCGTGTCTGAGCCTGGCTCGCTGGCAGCGCAGCAGACAGGTTGCTTCAGACAAATTAGGCTGCAGTGTGATTCCTGTTTATCTGATGGTGCTGTAATGTTCCGCTCCTCTGAACTTAGCCCCTATCTACCGTGTATCTGCCACTAATAACATACACAGCGCACTGTCATCGTCAGGAACGCATTCCTGCCTTTCTCTCAGCAGCTCTCTCTCTCTCTCTCTCTCTCCATTTCTTTCTTTTCTCTATCCCATTTTTCCCTCCTCCTTTTCCACTCTTCCATTCTTCAGGGAGTGTTTGCTCTTTCATCCCCCTCTTTCATCCCCCCCCCCCCAGTGTTGAGAGAGTGTCAGACAACAGTGCCAGATTCTCTCTCTCTCTCTCTCTCTATGCATCCTGCAAAGAACGCTGGCAGACTTTAAACTGAGCTTTAGAGAGTGGGTCTTATCCAAGGTGATTTATCTAAATGGGACATATTCATGTGTGTGTGCAACTGTACATGTAGGCGTGTGTGTGTGTAACGTATCTATACATGTGTGGGCAGTTTGTATTTACTCTTCCATGTGTGTGCGTGTGTGCACAGGTGTGGTTGTGAAACCCTCAACCCAAGTATTCATCAGTGTCTCTCGGACGAGCTTGTCTCTTTCATCCGCCTGCCCACACACACACACACACACACACACACACACACACACACACACACAGCGCCGATGTTAAAACATTTATTAGCACGCTGCGCTAACCCACATCAGAGGTGAGGTTAGCAGGCTCTGACTCCTCCATTGTGCCCTGTCAGCGGGTGACGACTAAATCAGTCATGGCAGACACTCAGCCTCACTGCAGCTTCTCTTGCAGCCAGTTTCATCAGAGGCAGCGCCAGAACAACGGGGTAGATAGTGACCTTGAATGTGAAGGGGCTTCATATGTGTGTGTGTGTGTGTGTGTACATGGGGGGGGCTGTCCATCTTCATGCCAGCCCTGTTTGTTTCTGCGGCTCCAGACAGTTCAGACAGGTTTAAGACTCTTAAAACACACTCAATCCTTCCCTACATCTGGCCCTGCTTAAATCCCCTGGCCGACTCCCACTATCGGAGAGCAGCGTTTAGCTTAGTGAGGAGCAATCCTTCTTCCTTCCTGTGCTCTTACATCACTTTAATTTTCTTCTTTTCTTTCTCCAATTCTCAGCATCTCATTTCCCCCCATCTCCTCTGTTCTCACTCCCTTGCTCCATCTCCTCCGCTCCGTCATGATATGAAATCCTTTGTGCCTTTCTCCCCCTTTCCCTTCCTCTTCTCCTTCATTTCCTTGTTGGTGTCCTTGCTCAGTTTTTGTAATTTTTTTAAACTTTTTCCCTTGTCTCTCTGCCAATGCCCTTGTGTCCACTCTGTGTTTCGCTCTTCACTTCCCTTATTACTTCCATTTTCTCCCTCCCTTCTCTCGCTCTCTCTCTCTCTCTCTCTCTCTCTCTCTCCTTCCCTTCTTCCTACCCTCTTCTCCCCTCCCTCTCTTTCTCAAGCAGTCTGTGGCTGTAATGTTGCTAAAGAGAACACAGTGTGTCAGGCTGAATCAGACAGATGAGCTGGGAGTGGAGTAAGAGGCTGAGAGCACTGCATTAATCCACACACACACACACACACACACACACAGATGCAAGCATGTACGCACGCACGCACCAACCCATTTCATCTTTGCCTGAGGGGATGTACTGAATGGACACAGATATACGTACACACACACACACACACACACACGGCAGGCCTGAGACAACACACCAAAGCCATGATGAACTGAAATGGTACATTCACAAATAAAGCACATTCATATATAAGATTTTCTGCAGATGAAAAGTTCTGTGTCTGGTCTGACTCTCTTGACTCGAGCTGCAGGTGCCGAATGCAAGCTGAGCAAACACCCAGTACACACAAGGAGGGGAAGCAACGGCGCCTTGGACCGGCGCCTTCTCGTAGTAGTCACTTAAGGAAATAGCGTTTTTTTTAACTCCTCATAAACACAGATTCATGCCGCCGCGGTGTTTTGGAATGTGCCCGGCACGTCCACGCCCCCTGATTAGGCAGCGCGACCACACAGACTGATTTAAAACACACAGAGGAGTCGCAAGATGAAGGGGAGCATTGAAATGTGAGAGCCATGAATTATAAATACAAAAGCCAGGGAAAAGCGCGACGCCCACGGACACGCTCAACGTGTGTGACTCCATGTTTGTGTGTTAACAGAGTCTCTCTCCACTAAGCGACACATGAGCCAGTGTAGCAGAGCAGCCAACACAAAATGCATATATACTCCATCCAACACAACACTGCCTCTGCAGCCCTGGCTGCTTTACTCAGACCGGAGCAACTGGAGAAGGTTATGGCATCATTTCTGCAAGTGTGAAAAGTTTAAAGCTCGCTCATTGGCAGCTTTAGATGTTAGAGTGGTGAACCCGAGGAAAAATAAACACAGCAGCTTTGAAAAGTTTAGTGCCATATGGAGATTTCTAGCAGCGGAGCAAAAATAACACCTTCTGTTAAAACATAGCGGTGGATAGAGAAGCAGCTCTTTAGTAAATAGAATTCCAATGCAGCCGTTGGTTTATTTAATTATGGATATTTGCAGCATAATTACCTCGACTCCCTGATTAGCATTAGCATCTAGTGTGTGGTGCAAAAAGTGAAGCCCCAGAACCACCTGTATTCATAAGACCATCACGCAATTGATGATGAGTATTTTCTGGGCATTTCTACATAGTAAGAGTACACATGGACTGTTACTGCTTTCCACAGGGACAGTTTTATCATCTACATGGTTAGCACCTTCCAAAACTGCAAGTCACCATCACATCACTAACCTGTCTGCATGGATGCTAACCACTTTCTGGGCAGCAGCACGAGCATGTGGCTAACGGCACCGTGGAAACACCAACTGGTTTCCAACCATGTTATTACCAGAAGTGTGTATTTGTGGTTCATTATGAAACTGGGGCAGGACAAATGACAAGACAGTCTGGATAATTCATGGGACACACTGGTTTGACATGGTGGGACAGGGCCTGGCCTGGGCCTTTGTTCTGGTTTAAGGTTTGAGTTGGGAAGGTAATTGTTCCGGTGAAGACCGTCATGAGGAAACAAAGTGAAAATCGCACATGACGATTGACTGACCTGCCTCAACTGTAAATTACTTCCTCCTTTGCTCCTGATGTCTTTTTTTTTTTGGGGGGGGGGGGGGGGGGGGGGGTGGGGGGGGGCGGGGGGGGGGGGGGGGGGGGGGGTCATGGTCAGGTGCACATGAAGTTTGCAGTTTTTTTCACACTGGTGCTCAAATGACTCGCCGAAGTCCTGCTAAAGGTCATCCGCCGTGTAAAATCCGGCACAAGCCCTCGCCCTTACGCTGAGAGCGCTGACGACTGATGAATAGTAAAGGCAGGAGCAGCGCAGCGTGGTGAGCGCAGCCCCAGCCTGTGGAAACAGGCCTCAGTATGGATGACAGGACTAACGAGCTAAATATAGCCTTCTGGGTTATCTCCTCTGTGGGCGCAGCGAGTCCGTTGTTGCTTCACATTATTTACGTGTCTGTGCATGCACCCTCTCTCTCTCTCTCTCTTTTCCTCTCTATCTCCCCTTTTTTTCATTTCACGCCCCCCCACACAAACACATCACTATCTCCTTCTCTTGCATACTCTTTTCTCTCCTCTTTTCATCTCTCTCTCTCTCTCTCTCTCTATTCCAACCCTTTGCAGCACCTTTTTTTTCCCTCAAACCTCCGTCTCTCTCTCTCCTCTCTGCAATTCTGTCCCCTGGTACATCTTTCTCTCATTCCTTTTCAGCATTTTACTCTCCTTCTTTCTTCCCCCTCTGTATCTCTCCTGCTTCTATCGTTCTCCACCATTTCTCTTTTATTCTCTTTATCTCTGCCTCCCTTTGTATCCCTCCCTCCCTCCCTCCCTCCCTCCCTCCCTCCCCTCAGTAGCTCCCTGTATTTTTTTTTTTTTGTCTGACAGTCTCTGCTCTTTTCTCCTCCCAAGCTATCTCTCCCTTTGAGCCTCTCTTTCACTCCCCTCCCTCTCATTTCTGAACTGTGCCTGTGAAGTAGCGTAGTACAGCGCTCCACAGCCCAGAGTGATAGCCATCTGCAACGCTGAGCTTCCATCTCATCAGCATCTGACCGAGTGCCACAGTGAAGCGACCCCTGAGCACCTGACGTTCATGCGTTCATTCCTCACAGAAGGTCAATAAATATGCAGAAACACCGATTCAATGTCAGCCTTTGCTTCTTCCGATGGCGAGAACCATGAGTGCAGCCACGCTGCTCGGGGTGGTGGGGATTGGCAGAGGAGAAGGTGGAAGTCCACACTGTCTGAGATCACACATGTGGCTCTCTGGCAGACTTCTGTGGGCTTCTGAGGGGTTTTTATTTTTTCTCCGTGTGTGTTCTGCACTGTGCCTTATTTATATGCACGGCTGTTTGTGGGTGTTTTTCCACTTTGAGACGCATTCATATTTCCCATTAGTGAGGCTGTTTTGCTAAAGAAGTCTGACTCTCTGCTGAGGAACGGTTTGGTGTCATTAACTTCTGTGTGATTCTAGATTTGTAACGAAAGCAGCTTCGGTCTGACAGACACTGAACGTTGAGTCACAGTAGAATAAAGAGACAAGTTCCAGCGCACAAAGCTAATTCTACCTCTGGTTTGTTCGCTAACATTAGCCACCACCCCGGCGTGTTTAACTGTTCAACAACAAACAACTGAACCGCAGGCCGGGTTTTCTCCGAGTAAGGAAACAGAGTACTTGCATCCAAACGAGTGTTTTGGGTTTTTTTTTTCCCAACCAACTCTAACTATTAAAAATGATAAGAAAACAAAGCATCCTTTGATTCATCATCCACTCTACTGACGTCTTTATTCTGTGCAACAACAAGAAATACGTCCGAGCCAGCTGATTCAACTCGGACAGCTGTTTGTGCTGCTGAGTAACGTTTTCATTCCGCTGCGTCTCCTCAGAGTGGACGTTTGTAACGCAGCTTTAATTGCTCGGCTCAAGCGAGTGACTGAAATCGTTCAAAACAACTAAACAACCTCTGATGTCCACAGCGCCATCGAACTCTGCTGAGTAATATTCTCAGCACGATGCAATTTGTTCAGGTGGTCCGTGTCATAGCTACGCAAACATATACAACTAGTCCTCTGACACAAACTGTTTTATTTTTATTTTTTTAAATCTCCATAGTCAAGGACTTCTGCTTTTGTTTGACTTTGTTATCATTCCATCACAAGCACTAACATATATTATAAAATGAAGAGAGCGATACAGGATGTAACGTGTAACCAACAGTTTTTGATGTTTTTGGCTTTTATTGTAAGAAGAAGGATCAGGAATTAGAATCAGAGGAAGCTGGTGTCTGAAAAATACAAAATCCTCATGAGAAAAACGCACTGTGTGTGTGTGTGTGTGTGTTCATCTATATATTACAGTAGTTCTGTCAGCCGGCTGACCTGTCTGTCTGCTCGCCTTTTCTCCTCCGACTGTATTTATCTGTCTATCTGCCTCTGTGGTTATTCTGTCTCTCCATCTGTGTGTCTGTCTGGCTCACGGCCCTGATCCCGCCTGCTCTCCCAGGTTTATGAAATGCGAGCAGCTTAGCAGATGGTGCATATCGTATTCCGGTCGGCTCTGTGTGGGTTTTGCGCCACAGACGAAGGCTTACGATACATGTGAGCCTTTAGTCGCGCAGCTACAGCGACACAGAGGGAGCTCTGTGTGTTAGCGCGCGAGAGAGGAGGACGACGCGGCAGAGTGAGAATAACACGAGGGTCTGAGGGAAGGAAAAGACGCAGAGGGCTGTGGAAAGAAACAAGACAGTACAAATGCAGGAGAGGAACGAGAGCGCAAGATAAACAGTGCACGTGAAAAACGTATGATACACCTTTCACAGTTTAGCACTGGTTTCTGAAAATGGTTTAAGTGGGTTCGAAAAAATGAAAATGAAGTCAGTTACTACAGATATTGTGATATGCCTTCAGTGTGTGTGCACACTGTGTTTACTGCCTTAGCAAATTATTAATGTGGATAAAATGAGAGAAATAAATTTCATGACGGGGGGGGGGGGGGGGGCCCGAAGAGGGGGGGCACTGAGAACAATAGCTAAGAGGAATCTAAATGACGTGAGAAATAAACAGCATAAATCCAGCGGTTCAAAAGCACAGACACGACTCCCCTGACTGCGATTACGTAAGAAGCCAGCCGACGGTTCTCTAACACGTCGCAGCACAGCTCTGAGTTCAGCTTTGATTGGACTCACCATGATGTAGTGCCTCTGCATCTCCGTCTTCTCACTGGCCAGCTTTTCACACTCCAGCTTCAGGCTGAGGACACACACACACGCACAGATTAATCGTTTTATTTGCATGCATTGAAATGAATTATAATTCCCACAGGGCTTAGATATAGGGAGGTCAAATACAGTTGAAGGCTTTGTGAGGATTCTGAAAAGTTATTTCTAACCGGCTCCACATTACCGCTGACAGTAACACTGACAGATATCACCTTGGCAGCCAGCAGGGCGTGTCTTCCTCTCCTACTGTACCCGTGTGTGTGTGTGTGTGTGTTCATCCCTTTGTTGAGTGAGCTTTGATACTAATCTCCCAGCGACCATCTGACAGAGAGCGGTGGGCTTCAGGTCAGAGCGCTTGTGTTACGGCTTCTTCGTTATCCTCTGGTCAAGTTCAGGCTATTTTCAAACGGGATTCAAATTCTCTGCATAAGTCAATAATGGATTAAACACAGCAAAGTCTCTGACAGAGCGAGCTGCTGAAAACACCTCAGCGACTCCGACGAGGCTCCAGTGCACGTGCATTATTCACATGCACTGTTTAAACTGTCCAATGGAGGTGGGACCGACTTTTTCTTTTTTGTCTTGTCCGACACTATTTAAAGCTCAAACAATATCAGATGTATTATTATATTCAGATGTGGTGTCACGCTCTCTGGCTCGGGCACTAATCACATGATTATTTCGCTGGCGTTTGCATGTGTGTGTGTGTTACCCAGCAGGCTGTGCAGGATGCCCCGTGAGGTGTGAGCCCGAGGCTGCATGTTTTAACCTACAACGGCTTATCTCTGGCAGCCAAGGTCACCTCTGGTCAGCCGTGCGGTAACGTGACCATATGTGACCTCGGGCTGTGGAAAAACTGCTGCAGCGTCTCGTACTCCGCTGGAGCGTCGCAGACAAATGAATTATCCACAACTTCAGTCACATTGAATCAAAGTGTTCAGGGAAAAGTGATTAGGGGAAATGATTTAATTTGAAGATAAGATAAAATAAAAAATATTTGTTTCATTGTATTAACATCACAAGAGGAACTGGAAGCATCTCTATAAAAAAAGACAGTGACTTGAAGAATTCGAGGAAAACTTTTCAAGAGAAAAAGTTGATGTTCAGATTTCAGTTATTACAATAAACACATAGTTGATACGGCAGGTGATGGATGGTTGCTAACATGCTGCCGTGTTATCTTTATTAGTCCACAGATCCAAGATTTTAAAGGTCCATTTCCCCTGAGCTGAATTACAATGTGTTGTTTCTACAATAAATCAGCTTTAAAGAACAGAAGAGAGTACGACTATTCATTAGATTAATCCTTTGATTTGAGGTTTTTGTCATTTATGAGCTGATGCTATAGTGAACTGGAATGACACTCACTGAAGTACACACCTCCATCAAGATTTAAGACTTCACACACTCCCCTTAAACTGCTTTTCATCAAGAGTCATCAATTGTTAGAGCTCAAAGAAAATACAGAAAAATGCCAGATGTAGTTGATGTAGAAGTAGAAGTAAAAAAAAAAATCATTTGATTCTGATCCACACCAGGATTTTACGGGCTCCACAAAGTGATCTGGTAATCCACCAATCAGCAACACTTGACTTGACAAGATCCAGATCTGCACCAAACTGCACCCAGGTGTCAAAGACGTGACTGAGCCAGAGCTCGCTAACTACGTTAGTAGTTAAACTAGTAGATAAACTAGAGAGAACTAAGGGAAATAGAACTAAAAATTAAAACAGCACCTCCTCGGTGGGGTTAAGAACGACAGAGTTGACCTCGGTGTAAACACTGTGTGTGTGTGTGTGTGTGTGTGTGTGTGCGTGTGTGTACCTGTGATACTGGGCTTGGAGGAACTGGAATTCCTCCTTGATACGGTCCAGAGTTTCCAGGACTGTGAACTTGAAAGACTGGCCAGGCTGCAGGGGGACCTGAGAACAGAGGAAGGGAGAGAGAGAGAGAGAGAGAGAGAGAGAGCATGAAACCCAGACACCGGCGTACACACGTGCGCACGTGTCTGTTCGAGCATGATTTATGTCTCTATCTCAAAACATGAAACACTTTCATGGGTTTTGGAATCAGATTTTATGTTTGGGTTAGGGTCACGCGTTTTCTGGTAATGGTCTGGGTAAGAGGCTGTGGAATGTCAACACACGTCTCCCAACTACAAAACTGATAACATGTGTGTGTGTGAGAGAGAGAGAGAGAGAGAGAGAGAGCAAGGTAAAGGAAGAAGAAAAGCCAAAGCCAGGATGAAAGTGAGAGGGAAGGTCACTTCTCCTTCCCACACATCATAAAGCCTCGTCCTCTCTCTGTTCTCCTCCTCCTCCTAATGACTCTTCCTCCTCCCTTCGCTGCCCCCATCCTTTCTTCCTCTCCCCTGCCTCTCCCTCGGTTCCACATTAGCATCCTCTCCACTCTGCCAGGTTGCTAATGTATTCCAGCCTACAAAGAGCTGAGAAGGGAGGAAACGTCAAATGAATAACTTATAGGGAATCACGGCAGCGTCTCTCACCTGCTAAAAGCTAAAGAAGGCCCAACAAAACAAGCACCCCCCCGGGGCACCCCCCCCCCCTTCTGTCTAAAGCGATTTCAGCAGCCACACGCCTCCATAATTTTCTTGAAGTTTGAGAAACAAGGGCACAGTGGAGGTTTTTTGATGCTGGAGCTGTTTGTGTCTGGGAACAGGTCTGGATGAGTCGAAGGGAATGTGGGTTGTTTTATATTAGATTCTCAGAGGAGATGTTTATTAGCTTTTTATTTTTTCAGTATTCCATCCAATGGTCTGATTTCTCTTGAACCTGGAGGATGGCGATGGCCAGGTCTCACCACACAGTCCCATCACACTGGCAGCAGGACCTCCTGGCCAACTGGTGTTTCTCACACACGCCCCCCTGGGACGTGTCCCCGGATGATCTGAATAGTGAGACATTTTCTGATATTTGCTTCTGATTGAAAATAAACTGCCCTCAGCCTTGAGAGGAAGATGCAACGCTCGGTGTGGATATGAGCTAAGGAGGCGACGGAGGATGAGTCCTTTCATGCCACCGATGGTGATGTCAATCATTGACCTGAACAAACCCGCGTATGAGCGGCGTGGTGCTGTGACTCAGCCGGGTGGCTATAAGGCTAAAACACTGGCGGTTTCAATGGCAGGGCTTCATTAGTCTAGACAAGCACAATTCAATTAGATTTCAATTAGTCCGACGGTGGAGGTCAGAGACGCGGTGGGTTCCCCAGTAATTAATCCAGAGCCGAGTTGAGCTGAGCTAAACTGAGCCGAGGCAGGCGTAGCGAGGACATCTAGATGGCTGGATGGGC
Organism: Pseudorhombus dupliciocellatus; assembly: GCA_016785235.1. Lineage (NCBI taxonomy): Eukaryota > Metazoa > Chordata > Actinopteri > Pleuronectiformes > Paralichthyidae > Pseudorhombus > Pseudorhombus dupliciocellatus. The sequence goes on from JAFBJW010000248.1 coordinate 804,855, forward strand.
ACAACACACACACACACACACACACCCTCTGGCTGGTGTGGGAAGGAGTGGTGGTGGTGGTGGTGGGGGAGGGGTGATGGAAGAGGGTGGGGAGGGTGTCTGCCAACAGATCCCTACTGACCTTGATTCACACCACACACACTCAGTGGGGGAGGGATGGAAGGGATGAAGGAGGGGCGGATAGATAGCGATCTGGCACACACACGCACACACACACACACACACACACACACACACAAGCGTGTGTACAGTGAAAGGCACACAAACAAATGCAGTGAGCTGGCACATTCACACTTTAAGGACACACAGAACACACACGGGCAGGGATGGATGGATGGATGATGGATTGACATCAAAAAAGGCAGGAGAGAGATAGATAGTCATCTGACAGACAGAGGGAGGGATGGTCTGAGCGATGGAGGGAGTGATAGACTAGTCTGACATTCTTACAGAGGAATGAAAGAACGAGCAAAGAGACAAATGATGAAAGAGCGGCGTCGCCACTGACGGAGAGAGATAGGCCACCATTCATCCGCCTGACACCGAGGGGATGGGAGGAGGATGGAGGGAGGGAGAGAGAGAGAGTCACGCCGCCTTTCCTTTAGTCAATGCGGCCTGGCCGCTCTGCCCCGTGCTCCCTCCGTCCGTCTGTGGCGTCGCTGCTCCCACCATCTGCCGCCATGACAGCACACACACCACAGACTCGTGCGAACGCACACAAACAAAGTGGCGCTGGCAAGTTCCACGGAGTCACGTGACCCCGCCCACAGTCACCGATCAGGATGGTGCAAGATGGTGAAGTCCTCTCCTCTCCTCTGGGCTCACGGTTCTCTGACCGAGGTTAATGGGCCTTTGGGTTCTAAGGAGAAACCTCCTGCCCGTGCTGAGCCGTGCACGAGTGTGTGTGTGTGTGTGTGTGTGTGTGGGGGGGGGGGGGGGGGGGGGGGGGGGGGGGGGGGGGGGGGGGTCTAGCTCAAGGACACTCCAGCAGGTAGGAATATAACCGAGGGGATGAATGTGCATCGTTTGCAACGATGGAGCCATCAGCAAGTCATGCCGTATGTGCACCAGAGCAAACACGTGTGTGTGTGTGTGTGTGTGTGTGTGTGTGTGTGAGAGTCCTGGTCTCTTCTCTATTGTGACAGATGGCAGCCCAGACTGTTAGAGGTCCAATAGCACATTATGTAGGAACAAAAACAGCCGACCGCCTCCTGTGTGTACGTGTGTATGGGTTTGTAGTGTGTGTGTGTGTGTGTGTACGTGTGCACGTGTGGTCAGTATAGGGGGATCCTGAAAGCCAATACTGATCCGGTTAATCTAGGAGGTGGATGCTGAGGAGGGGAGTGGGAAGAGAGAGAGAGAAGAACACACACACACACACACACACACACACACACACACACACACACACACACACACACACACACACACACACACACACACACACACCATGTGGGACAGCAGTCAATCACAATTTGGAGGAGCTGGCACAGGCAAGCGGAGAATTAGGAAGGATTATCTATGGGGGGAGAGGGGAGGAGCGGCGGGTGAAGCCTATTTCATCGGATCACATCCCAGAATGGAGGTGGGACCCAGGGCCTCCACCACCACTGCGTCCGTCTACCTGTGAGTGGGTGGAGCCACCTGACACACGAGAGATGAGTATCAATGAGTGGGCCTGGAGATGTGTCCAGATTATTATAATCTAAGCCGGAGCATCACACTTAGAGAGACAGTGTGTGGTTCTCGCTGGTGTGAGTATCCGCTCCCTGTGTGCGTGTCCCTCACGTGGACGTCCTCCGCTCGCAGCAGCGGGAAAGAAACGACCGTATCTGTCTGCTTGTCGTGTCTGCGTTCAGCCGCTGGCACACGTCCTCCCAACCAACACGGAATCCGCGGGCATGCCGACGCATTCATTGAAACAACAGAGCCACAAACAACACATTCTCTCCGTTTCCTCTCCTTCAGTCGTTCACTTCTCCTTCTTTAAGCCCCTTTGTTCTTCATGTTGCTCTGAGACGCCGCAGACACTGCGACGGCACATGAAACAGTAATTGACTTGTGAAAGATTTAGGCAGAGGAGTAGCACAGTGTGTGTGAGTGTGTGTGTGTGTGTGTGTGTGTGTGTGTGTGTGTGTGCGCAGTGTTGGGGAGTAAGGAAATTACATGTCATGACATTATTATTATTTTAATTACAAAATTCACGTCATTGTAATCCGTTACATTACTGGGGAAATGTGTAACTAAATGACAGTTACTTTTGGAAATTTCGGGGATTACAAATTTAGTTACATTTGAAAAATCGCACGCGGCCCTTTGGCCCTCCTGCCGTGGATCCCGCCAGCGAAGGAAAACATGTATTTACTCTCGATACTCTGTTGAATGAGTATCTGAACTCTTTGATGTGGCTTTATACAGGCATATACACGTTGTGTACACAAGTATTAGTATTATTATTATTATATTGTTATTGTTGTTGGCATACATTGATTCAAAATGAAGTAGAGTAATCATCTGTAATTAACTACATTACTTTGAGAAGGTAACTGAAATAGTTACACTACTCTTACGTTTCCAGAGTAAACTTCCTGTGTGGCGATGGGCGTGGCCAGTGCCTGGTGCTGGAGTGGTCGTCACAACAATCACCGCTTCATGTCTGGGACACACAACGCGGTCGCGCTAATGCTAGCGATCGATGCTACACAAAGGTCGACAGGAAATGAAAAACTGAACCGGGTGAGCTCACGGCGGGTTCCCCGCCCCACCGCGAGAGCTGGGTTAAACACGACTCAGTGGGCTGAAGAGCGCGTGCATGTTATTTAGCGTGTTACATAAACGACACGGGACCCTGAGGATGAAGAGTTGAGCATCACACCACGAGCACAAAGCTGGAGCGGGGCCGTCGGACGATCAGATGTCCAGTCGTCTGCTTAACTAGTCAGTGAGAGAGAGCTCTCCAGTTAATGCCGCCGCTCACCAGTCAGCCACTAAGCGCTGGATTACAAATCAGGGGAAGATTGGCAGCTAAAAGAGAGGCTGGACTCCATCCAAGCCTCGCTCTGATCATTTTCTTTTAATGACAAAGGAAAGAACACAACGCAGGATTTTGGGGATTGAAAATGGTTTGGGTGTTTTTCTCTAATCAGAGAGCAGACATAATCTGGGCGGCTGCGTCTGAGTAGAAGTTGTTGGCTGCTCACTCGTATTGTTGATACTTGACTTTTTGGCATTTTATGGGGTTGCCTTAGAAATGCGGCTGAAATTAAACGCAAACAAGACGGGGAGAATGTCATCTGCAGGAGGCGAGAGCGCCGCGCTGTTTACCTTACATGGGTTTCATTACAGCCACAAATGTTGGGGGGGGGGCTAACAGCCCACGGTTGCAAGTCCAGAAAAAACTGCAGCAATCACGTGCACACGAAATGAACTTGCAAATTCCGTTTGATACATAAACACATCAGAATCCAACGTAAAGACACACACACACACACACACACTGTGGGCTGTGCACTCATTAACCGAGCATATGTGATTTCTGCGGCCACATATTTGGCATCGGTTTGTTTACTTGGCCGTAAAAATAAAGTGTTACCCTGCTCGTGGCCAAAGGGGGAGGAAGTCCTCAGCACGCACACACACACACACACACACTCAGACACACAGACGCATGATTGTATGTTCCTCAAACTGTATGTTCGGCTTCTGTAGCTGCCCTCAGCTGCGGGCACCGAACTCGCCCAGTGTTCAGGAACGGTGAGACAATAAACAATATATTAAGTTGGGGTGATCACAAAATGTTTAATTTCTATAGAATTATTTAAAGGTACAAGTACACTTACAGAGATCTCTGGGTCCCACTCAGCCTGTCGCATGATTGTATGTTCCTCAAACTGTACCACACACACACACAGGCTCTTGGTTGTGCTCCTGATCAACTCCAAACAGCTGTTCAGGTGTCTCACACACACACACACACACACACACACACACACCAAGCAGAGAGCGGCTGAACGGGTTTAATGGAAGTGATGAGAGTGACTCTGCATCTCTGGAACCAAACACCTTCAGCTCTGCTCCTCGCTCTCTCTTTATTGTGGGAATGTTGAATAAACCGTCTGTTGTTCATTCTTCAGATTACAGCCGCCACAACTATTACAGCTGCAGGAATATTTGGACTACCCATAAACACACACACACACACACACACACAGTTTCCTCTGTACAGTCAATCTAAGCTGCAGAAGAGGAAACTTTGGCTGTTTGTGGTGGTGGGGGGGGGGGGGCAGCCAATCAAGGCCTTGTACATTCACAGCAACACTCAAGGTCACACTGGGACAATATTTATTGTTGTTAGCACGCACACACACACACACACACACAAGCAAACCACCATCGCTCGCTCTCTCTCTCTCTCACCCTCTTTTCCTCTACATGCAATCACACACTTTGACAGCTACACACTGACACGTGCACTTTTACAGCAGCACAAGGAGAGACACACACACCCACTTGGTGCACGTGGTGCATCACATGTACTTACGCATTAAGGCCACTTCTGACACACAAACATCTCAACCATAAGAATACGTACACGCACGTGCACACAACTGTTCATACAAGAACGTGCACGCTCACACGGCAGCAGGAACAAGTTCTGCAGCAGCCATGCAGCACACGGCGTCCTCATGGCGTCCAAAGGGACGGACAGGAGTCTGCTCACTGGGACCACCCCATTAAGCACAAGGATCGCGATGTCCATCCGCACCCATGCGTGCTCGCATTTCTAACTAACAACGACTCTGCTGCTCCGACCAGCACCCACAATGCAGCGTTCCCTCTGCTTTCCCTGCAACCGCCGACATCACGGCGTCGCCCTGCGTCGGGCGGAGGAACGAGAGGCCGTGAAACACGGTGAGAAACGTACGAACTATAAGAGACAAGTCTAAACAGAAGTGGAATGTGTGCAGCTCTGCTGTGATGCGTGTTCATCCTTTTCCATGACCGTGACCATTTCAAACCGTTCATAATTCTGTCGAATGTCCCACGTTGTAATTGTCCTCCTCTGATTTCAGATCACGCCGTGACTGAGCTCTGCGATGACTTCTACCACTAATGTTCGAGGTGGTTAGACACCTCTCATTTGTGTGGGACAATGGTGATCAATAATTCAACATATATTATGTTTGTAGTGCAATGGCTAAAACATGCATTTTTAAAACTGCGTGAAATTAAACCCATCAATAAAGCCACATTTAAAAAAGTATGACAAATACTTGCTACGGATATTTCCCTGAAATATGCGTAATTACAGTACTTGGAAATGTGCAACGAGGAAGTGTGTACATATATATGGAAGAAATTAGATGAAATGCACATTCGATGCTGATCTGAATTCCTAAACACATATGTGCACATGCACACATGCATGTATATAAACACACACACACACACACTGTTCTTTGCACCCTCACACCTCGACACAGATCACATTTCACAGCAACACCAGAAATAAAGTGGCAGCAGAGGGCTGCAGAAGAAGAGGGAGAGAGGGAGAGAGGGAGGAGGAGATTGATTGGCTGGAGTTGGCTCAGTCTGGGATTGAACTTTATCACAAACACGGAGATCGCAGCAGGAAGCTCTCTGATACAGAGGAATGTTCGCGCTATTCTTCCTTTGCATCGCTCATTCATTTTCATTTCTCTTTCCACCCCCAGCCGAGCCTTTTTAAAGAAGTCGCTCTCTCTCTCTCTCTCTCTTCTCTCCCTCTTACATCTTTCACTTTCCTCCTTTGTTTTTCACTTCTCTCTCGCTTCGACCGGTGCCTCTCTTCCAGCGGCTGGCTTATTAGCATTCTCTCTGTACGTATAATTGATTCCTCATGCCTTGCTCTTGTGAAAATGTCATTCATAATTCCGTGTGATAGCTGGCTGGCTGAGCCACAGACCCAGTCACAGACCCAGTTTGTAGCAGATACAAAGAGACTGACAGCGATGATCTCAACCGGACCGCGGCCCGGGTCTGACCCGGCCTCAGCTGCCATTCATCCCGTCCTCTGACCCCTGACCTCATCCTGGCCGCTCAACAAACGGCAGAGCGTCATCGCTGGTGCTGGTAATGAAAATGAATTAAGTGGAATTTCACTATTAATTAAACAGTCAGTGTGTGCGAGAGAGAGAGAGAGAGAGAGTGTGTGTGTGTGTGTGTGTGTGTGTTTGTGCATTTGCTTAGCAACAGAAATCTGCAAATGAACAGCTGACAGGCGTAAAAACACTTCATCACACCTGCACACAAACGCATTAGTACGACCAGATCTATTCTCTCACACACACACACACACACACACACACACACACACAGGCAGAGTTTATGAATCGGTGGATTGTTTTTCTATCATCAGCTGATGATCTTTACTGACGTTTTAAGGCATCTGTGTCTTGATGGAATATTAAAGCTTCTCTCTGTTGCCACGCGTTGTCACGTAGAAACCAGTGACGCCACAGTGGTGACCTCTGATGGGCCGCCTTTGTTTTCTCCTTTTCTAAAACAGGAAGTGCTGAAGCAGCTGCAGGGCACCATAGAAGAAGAGTCTGGAGAGAGAGAGAGAGAGAGAGAGTGTGTGTGTGTGTGTGTGTGTGTGTTTGTGCATTTGCTTAGCAACAGAAATCTGCAAATGAACAGCTGACAGGCGTAAAAACACTTCATCACACCTGCACACAAACGCATTAGTACGACCAGATCTATTCTCTCACACACACACACACACACACACACACACACGCTGCTGTGCACACACACACACACACACACACACACACACACGGACACAAATGTACACATGCATACTGAGAAGTGCAGATTCAGTTTTACGCCACCTACACGTTAACCCTCAACAAGGCACCTGGTTGCAGCTGACAGAGGAGTTGGTGTGTGTGTGTGTGTGTGTGTGTGTGTGTGTGTTCAGGGAATCTCTTATCCCAAACACCACCCCTCCCCTCACATCGCGCTGCTCATGTTACAGTACAGTCCCTGTATCTAAACCAGAGACAGAACAGACAGGATGATGGACGATGGACAGATACAGACATGAAGACTCAAGCAGTGGACCAACGAGCAGAGAGACCGAGAGAAAAAGTAAAAAAAGCGGAAAGACAAGAAAAGAGAAGGGAAAAGGAGCCAAAAAAAGGACATGAGACAGAAGCAACAAGGCAAACGAGAGGCTTAAAAAGTGACAGAGACAGACATGGAGAGAGATGGAGACACAGAGGAATGAAAGAGTGAGACGGACAGGAGAAAGAGACATAAGGAGGAACTTACCGGATGCCTGCCCTGAGGGTACATGATCCCAGGAGAGGAGAGGCTGCCAGTCCGTTTGATGGCCAGGTTAGTCCCCTGGCCCTCCACTGCTCTGCCCTCCACGGGTTACACAGTCTAACACACACTCGCACGCAAACACACACTCTCTCCGTCAGTAAGTCCAGAGTCTGGTCCTCAGCTGGACACAGCAGTCTTCAGATGGGTATTGTCTTCTCTGCTGACACAGAGCTAAAGAGCTCTCAGTGCGTCCGCAGGTTTCTCCAACACTGTAGTGATTACACAGAGCAGCAGACTTTACCGCCTCCTCCGCCTCCTCCTCCTCCTCCTCCTCCTCCTCCTGCTGCTGCTGCTGCTTCTTCTTTTCCCAGTAAAGCAAAGTCCCCGTCTGTCCTCCTTGTCTTCCTCTCAGCGTCTCTCCCTCTTTCCTCCCCCTGTGATCAGTCAAGGTCCACACGTAGTGACATGACACAGAGAATGTCATCCAGGCAAGTCCTCTCTCTTCCTCTCTCCTCCTCCTCCTCCTCCTCCTCCTCGTGCCCCCTTCACCCGGCCGTCCAATGGCAGGACACACAAACATAAACACACGCGTCCAAACAGTCTGTGCTTCCTCCTCCTCTGATGCACTGAAGCCTCGGCGTTAACTACTGCCGCAGAAAACAGAAGAGGAAGGAGGACAAGAAGAAGATGAAGAAGGAGGAGGAGGAGGAGGAGGGAGGGAGGGAGGGAGGGGTGAAGGGACAGGGAGATAAGGAGAGAAAGAGAGAGAGAGAGAGAGCTTTGTTTTTAATCTAAATGTGGAGGGGGAAAAACGCAGGAAGAGAGGAAAGCAGGAAAGAACAGCAGGTCAGTGGAGGATCCAGCGGGCTTTTCAGCAGCAAGCCCTAGACTGTAATATATTGTGCCTGTTGGCTTCAACACAAACATGACAGGCTGCTAAAGCTCCTCTTAAGGTAGAACTGAGCAGATCGAGACGGCCAGCCACACTGAGGGAGGGAGGATGGAGATGGATCTCTTTTCAACTGTGGTCGGACGGAGAAAGCAATCAGTCATGCACAAAGACTCAGCTCAAGCTGATATGAATCAGGATTCACACGCTCACACGCAAGCAATTCATGACAGCTATGAGGACGCAGCACACACACACACACATAGTGGTACTTTTACATATACTGCATTCAACTGGTTTGTCTCTCTCAATATTAAGGATGCTTCCTAAAACAAATTAAAGTCAAAGATGCACGTTTTCATATCTTGCTGCTCTCTATCGCTTGATGACAATTTAACATTCATTCCTGTTTATACTCTGCCTCCGCTGTTTACACCATGTGGACTTTTTAAATGGAGAGAGAAGAAGCACTCGATGAACTATTCTCTGAGCAGCAACGGTGGCTTATTTGGAATAAACAGACGAGCTGGGCAGCTCCCAAAAATAAAAAATAAAAATCAACAGCCAACGAGAGCGAGTGCCACCTACTTAAACCTAATCAACAGGAAGGAGCAGAGGACGCTCCTTAAAGTACAAGTCCCACACTGTCAAGTGATATCTGGCAAAACCGCCGCACGGAAACGCCGCGGCAACGTCCATTTCCCGCCAGAGATGTCATCAAAATCAATATGTGGAGTATCTGGAGGATTACTACTGTAACACCTCACAAATATCCCTGCTCCAGCGAGATAAAAACGGGCCTGCCTACTTTTGACTGCTGGCTGTGGTGAGCATGTTATTTACAGGGCTGCCCAGAATGGACCGGGACCAACTAAGACCTGGTATTTTAAGCCTTTCCATGTAGAGCGCAGCAGTCTGGCCGCGCCGTCGTTTGGCGCTGTCTATAATGAGTTTAACCGGAGCAGCTCCCACTTTGAACTTGATCAGACGGCCATTAATCCCACTCCGTAGAATCTGACACAGTCAGTCTTGGCATCAGCGGAGGGTTTCCAGTAAGACAGAAACTGCATTTGATAACAAGCGAGTGAGCCAGAGGTCAGGCCCAAAGCCTCCATTAAGGTCACATACTCACACTGCATTATCCAATACGGCCTGTTAGCAACGCCACAGATCTGTTTCTGGGAATCCCAGTGCCGTCTTGTGTAAGTGTGTGTGTCGGGGCACAGGAAGAGTTGTGTCTTCTGCTGTGTGGAGCAGCAGCGTGAACTGGGTTTCAGACAAAAGGCGTCAGAGGGTTCTGGCTCAGGGTGAGACAGCGTCAACATGAGGTGCGGACAAACGGGATAAAATCCGACATGAATAAATACATAAAGAAACAAGCCAAGAGCCAGTAAAACAGCAGCTACTGGCCAGCGTTATTTTTAGTTTGTCTCACACTATAAATCCTCCATAACTTGAGCTTACAGCCTTTCCGCTCTCAGAAATCAAGTATGGCGTCAGACGGTAGCAGCTGCCAAAAGCAGTTCCACCATCTGGCTAAAAATTTCCACTTGTAAACACGTAGCCATCTAGATCAGTCATATTCACGTCGTCAGCCCAGCACGCACTGGGTGCGAGGCAGAACCGGCGCACTCTCACCCCTGATGACCCCGCCCCCATACCTGTTCCACTGTCTCTGGTGGTGTCTCACATCTTAGTTTGTTTGCAGCAGCATTTTTTCCGTCACCTGTGACCCGACGCCCAGTCCACCTTGGACACGATTCCACGTTGCCAAGTCTGAACGGGCTCTGTGGTCGCCGTACCCGCCGGTCCACGTCCTCACAGACGGGAGACTCCTTCTATTCGCTCTCTATTTGTTTCCACTCTTCTTCCCTTCTGCCTCCATTCAAAGCCCCCCCCCCCCCCCCCCCCCCCCCCCCCCCCCCCCCCCCCCCCCCCTGCCCCCATTCAACCCCCCCCCCCCCCCCCACCACCACATCCATCAGCACCGTTCCCCACACAGCCCATTGTACTAATCAGCATTATCTAATTACCCAGGTAATTATTCCCCAAACACTGGGTTTCAGACAGACAGATGGGCGAACGCAGGCACAGACACTGACCACAGACACCTCCAAACAAGAGCAGAACCTGATGTCATAAAAACTCAAAGGGCTTAGTTTGTCCACTTTGGGCTACTGTACTAAACATGGCAGCCTCCGTAGAGAGGACGTGCTGCCAAGGTAAGATGGATAGTAGATACTTTAGGTACTTTAATCACCCCAAACTGGGGAATTGGGGTATTGAGGTACATGTAAAGTATTTAATAGAAAGGCTCAGTATAAAACATAAACGGTTGAGAGTGAAAACACAACCAGGATAGTTTGACGCTAACCCTCTGCTCATGGACCCCTTCAGCCTGAAGCCCACACGCGCTGAACGCGTCACATGACGAGTGGACAGGGCCAGAGGCGTCCACACCCGCGACCCGTGTTGGTTCTTACCGCAGCAGCGACGTGTTCCCGCTCTCACGTCTCAATTTAGCCTGGACGCGCTCCCCGCCGCAACTCCTCCGTTCCACCTTAAGAGCTCTTCCTCGGCTCAGGGCCGCCTCCGCGCCGCGATTGGACGGCGGCGCTCGGCCTCCCACCCAATCCGCATCCAGGAACCCCACGTTGGGTTCTGATGTCACGAGACAAGCCGACCAATGGCGAGACCGCCCGGTCGCTGAATGGGTGTGGGCGGGGGGGGGGGGGGGGGGGGGGCGGGGTGTGGGGGGGGGGGGGGGGGGGGGGGGGGGGGGGGGGGGGTGAGCAGTCTGTGGGGGATTGTGGGCATTGAAGTTCCAATTATTCTGCACACGCACATGCACACGCACTCTGTCAGTCACGCTACATAAATGCTCAGTAAATTCCACCGTTAATGTCAATCCCGCTGCGCGCGCGTGCACACCCCCTCCCCCTCGCACGCGCACGCTCACACAGGAGATAAACAGCACGTTTATGAGTTGAGTGAAGTCCTCTCCCAAATTAAATCCTTGTCTCACCACGTTTCTCTCATTTATTTCAAAAACGTCCTGAAAAGACTTTGCATGCGTGGTTCCTGATTTGATCGTTTTTCTTTATTTACAATGTAAATAAGTTTAAGATGAGTTAATTAAAACTAGGAGGACACTGTTCTAACCTGCCCGCATCCTCCCCCTTTCATTTTCATTTCACCCTTCTTCCCTCTCGTCTTCTTTCCTGTTTGTTCACGTCATGGAGTTGAGAATCCAAATGTTTACGTGTTCCCTGTACAACGGAGATCTGCCATCCACACAAAAAATGAAGCACAATACAAATGGAAATATAAACGTTTCTAAATACAAAGGAAAGAAACCCAGAAACAATTTGAAATGCAACAGATGTGCAAGGATGAAAATGCCAAGGAAGCGGGTGGGAACAGAAAGTGTGCATGCAGTCTGCAGATGATGTTGATGAGCTGCTCCACGCCGCCTTCTCTGGCTGCAGCAGAGTGAGAATAAAAAACCCGCTGACTCTCGTCTCGTCTTGTGCAGACGGCCCTGACCCAAAGCTTTACGGACGGGGGACGTAAACGTGTCTCACTCAGGGGCCGCTGTCATATTTGAGAATGTAAAATGCATGGTGGAGCAAGAGGCCCCGACTGCATCTGCGTGCTCAAGGAGACGCCGCTCACGGCTCAAACATGTCTCCTCAGCTCACCTCACGCTGTCTCCACCTCCGCAGACCTGACCTGCTCCTGCTCATTAAAGCCGCGCTTCGCGGAGAACGCGGCGGCCGCAGCTTCTTCAGCTGTGATTGTTGACGGCAAAATTGTGCCACTTAAATCTGACATTTACCTTTGTTGTTTTACATCATTAAGATCAATCAAGCCTCACACTCGGCTTCTCATCTGAAGAATGAACACAACAACAGGACACTTGTGTGTGTGTGTGTGTGTGTGTGATTATGTTGTTATTTTTGATGTAATTGATCTTGAAGGCAAGTTGCTCTTTTGTTATTCAACTCTATTTTTATTATTTTCTTTGTATCTGCGTGTATTTAATACCCAAGGTTGCCCCGTGGGGGTCAATGAAGGATTATCTCGACTCATCCCAATGAATGCATTAAAACTACGTTTAAATACCAAAACAAATTACTCCTGTATCTTCAGCCGCACACATGTCACGTGTTTTCCCTCAGTGATCAGATCCAAAAGCCAAAGTGGTGTAAAAATAATGTGCATGAATGTGCACTCACTAATGGGAAGCGGCAGAAGGAGAAACCCTATCCCCATGATGTGGGACTCTGGATAAACTCTGTGCTGGTTTGACTGGATAAATAGACGCCTATTCACCCATCAGCAAACACACACACACACACACACAGGCATGTAACACGCCATGTGTATGTACCTGTGGTGTGTTACGGGTCCCCAAGCGCCTGCAAACATGAGATCTCCTGACCTCGCAGTGCAAACATTTGGCTATACTGTGTGTGTGTGTGTGACTGTGTGTGACTGTGTATGTTATTGCGGGATCTGTGTGACTTCCTGGCTGTGCGTCTCGCAGCTCCTTAAGAGTGAGACATGTGCAGTAACACTTTCTGCCATAATTAGCTCCATCCACCGTATTTGCTTCCCCCGGGTTCAGCAGAGAACTGTGTCACTGTGTGTGTGTGTGTGTGTGTGTGTCCTGTATTCATGTCCAGGACAAGTACTGTGCGAGTACAAAGCCCTTTCACTTTGACCTCACTGGAAGACGCCATCTTGCCTTCTTGTAATCATGGTCACGAGCTTGACCAATCACACGTGAGTCTGAGCTGTCATGACATGACCACCAATGATTACATGGAAATATATATCAGTAGGATAAGACGGATCTAGAAGCACAAGGAAACATTGTCTGACTTGTTCCTTAACTTCATGTCCCGTCCAGTAACATGGAGGTGGCAGGATTCATGGGCTGTCCTGCTGATTATTCTGATTATTCTCCATGACTCGACCCTAGAGCCTGATGTTGGCTGCTCCTGCAAAAGTCTGAATGATCTGCAGCCACAGGTTGTTTTTTATGTTTCTCTCTGTCAGTCAAGTCATGTGTGAGGTAGAAAACAATGTGGTTGGAAAGTAGAAGTCTGTAGTGAGGCCTGTTTGGCACATCACAGACATCAGCACACACACAACTGAAGCTGATTTCCCTCTTACAATGACTGCTTAAGAACCTGGACACCCACAGACCCCCTGGCTGTTCTGCTCTGGTCAGACTGGGAGGACTTGACAGAGCCATGTTTGCTTCACGTGTCTCCCTGAGCACATCCATTTATCCCAATGGCATTTCCATGTACTGCATGTGTATGTACTATATATATATATATATATTTGATTGTTTCGTGTGCATTCTTTCTTGTATAAAATATAAATATTGTCTGTGTTTCCAGCATCAGTCTGTGTGTTTGAGTGAGTGTGTGTGTGTGTGCACAAGGCAGTCATGTGACCAACTGGACTTGAGGCAGACCTCCTCCTTTCCATCATCATCATCATCATCATCATCATCAGGTCATCATGTGTCTCCTGAGATGGTTTAACAACCGTGCGTTCTTGTCACATGCTCCAGCTCAACGTCTCATATTTATGATTCGCTCAAACACACAAAGATGCCTTCATGCATATTTCTGGAATTCATTAAGTCGTGCAGTCAGAGTCGGTGCTCGTTCTGCGCGGGTGACGCCACGGTGCAAACGCAGAACCGGCCGACTGGGGAGAAAAGCTGCGTCCCAACTGAAACCGGTTCAGTGAATCCACAGATGGGGAAAAAAACCTTTCCGGTCGTTATCAAAAGGCTATGTTTCTAGTTTTACGTGCATTTCTCTGTTTCAGCCTTTATTTATTTATTTATTTGTCAATATGTTTATTAGGCCATGTGTAACCAGCCCTCATCAACAGACGGACAGAAGAATATGTCAGTAAATAACAGCAAGAATGTGGAAATACATGAATGTCGAGATGTGCTCATATTTATTCATTCATTCAAGCGTGAGGGTGAGACCTCGCGTGCTTCTTTGTTTATTCCTCTTTTCTTCAGCGGGCGGATCGGTCCATGCAGCTCCTCTCTCGGTGACCCTTGGTGACCCTCGGTCGTCTCTCCAGCAGCTGAGTCGCCGTGTCGTCTCTCGTCTCCGCGTGTTGCTCTGCTCGCCGTCCCTGCCAGACGGTTTCCACCTGATCTCAGGCCGTCACTCTCTAAGATTTCCCTTGAATTCCGTCCACCTCACTGGACAGGGGGAGGACGGTTTACTGATTTATCAATACCACCGGTCAAACTGGAACATCCCCTCGCGTCGCCTTCTCTTTTTCTCCCTTTTCCTTCCTCCTGTCTCCGCCTGTCGCTCTCCTTTTAAACACTTTGACAGAAGAATGCGTTATGTAAGTGTAAAACGTACTGGCAGGGGTTCCAGCGACCAGATGCAGCGCTCACAAACACACAGAGAGGAAGAGAGGGAGGTGAGACTGACTGAAAGAGAGCAGATGCATGTATGCGTGTGAGGAATGCGGGATCTGTGTGTGTGTGTGTGTGTGTGTGTGTGTGTGTGCATGAGCTGGCCGTGGTGCAGATGGCGGATGTCAGTGTTGAAATATTCATGATGCCATGTTTGGAGATTCCTGGGGGATATCTTGTTGTTCAACTGGCCTTACAGAGCAAACACAACTCCACTGTGTGTGTGTGTGTGTGTGTGTGTGTTAAAGGTTATCAAAGCCAGAGTTACATTTTTAAAGTTTAGAACAAGGTTAGAAACATCTCTGTTCCCTTTCCCTTCTTCTCTGGGCTTTGGTGACATTTCATATTTCCACATGAAAGAAATGTTCCTCGTGTCTGTTCATTTCTACCATAAATAAAACCATAAATACACTGACTCACTAAAGTGCTTTTCATCTGTTGATATATATTCAGCGCCGGCCTCTATCTATTGAGTTATCGTGTATTGAAAAAAGAAATTATAACTTAGACACTTCCTGGAGCCTGTGTGCTCCACAGCTACGTGAAGTAGATCAGTTTAACGTGTCCATTACTCATGTTATATTTCATAAAGCACATAAAAGCGAGTCCTGATGTGTCCGAAGCCAGCAGCTGTGGAATAAAGACATCTCTGTTCCCTTTCCCTTCTTCTCTGGGCTTTAGTGACATTTCATATTTCCACATGAAAGAAATGTTCCTCGTGTCTGTTCATTTCTACCATAAATAAAACCATAAATACACTGACTCACTAAAGTGCTTTTCATCTGTTGATATATATTCAGCGCCGGCCTCTATCTATTGAGTTATCGTGTATTGAAAAAAGAAATTATAACTTAGACACTTCCTGGAGCCTGTGTGCTCCACAGCTACGTGAAGTAGATCAGTTTAACGTGTCCATTACTCATGTTATATTTCATAAAGCACATAAAAGCGAGTCCTGATGTGTCCGAAGCCAGCAGCTGTGGAATAAAGACAAATGCTTTCTATTTGTCTTTGATTAAACAAGATCTTTTTTGAAAATTTCTTCCTTCTGGCACAGCTGTAGTTTGAGCTAAATGCTAACACGCTAACGCGCGGCCGAGGCTCAGCATCTTTCACTCCTAAGACAACTGGACTGAGCAGAAATCAGAGTTGACTCTCTTATTGTTCCTCAGGCGTCACACAGGTCATCGCTAACCTAGTTCAAACGAACAAAGTGATCCCAACTGGCGAGAGCCCACGTGCTCCCCCGACACAGCGCTCGCTGAGGGTGGCGTACGGCGCGTTAGCGCGCCAAGCCCGAGTGGAGCGGGTTCTGACTGCACGAGGTAATGGAAACTGGCAGCGAGCGGCATGACAAACGCACAGCCTCGTGTGAGTTCTCATCACAGCCCCAGTCTCTGCTTTATTTCAACGTTTTATTCGTCAGTGTCACAGTCCGGATCTGTTTGTCTTTATCATCCGCTTTCTTTGTTTAGTTCGGAGTCCCGACGCCAAAGCCCGGCGAAGGTCAAACGTGTTCTTTCTTAACTCAAGCCCTGCGCTCGCTCTCACCCCCCCCGCCCCCACTCGCCACGTTTCAAACGCTCTCAGGTTGAATGAAATTAACCATTCAAATCATGCTGTGCTGGGATTCAGCAAAAAGTAAACGTCTCCGTGGAGAATCCTCAGCCCGCTGCAAAGCCCGTGCACACGTACAGGAGCGCTCGTGCTTTCCTGCTGCGGCTCTGGCTTGGATTTGATGGAGGAGGAACTAAAGACATCAGATATCGCTCCTACCGCCTCTCTACATCCTGTCATGCATGTCTGCACACAGGCAGTAAATAATCTACACACGTGTACACACGGACATTTACGCACCTCTGCTCACACACACACACACACACACACACACAGTATGGGCTCATGCACGTCGTCGAGGTGGCAGCACAGACAGAGAGGAACACACACTGCAGCTAAATGTTCACACATATGATCACTGGTCTACGCACACACAGATACACACAACACGATGCTGCACAAACACACACACAACTTGGCGTGCTGTCTGGGCCATGTCATGCCAATTAAGTTCAGAAACTAAAAGCGTTCCATCTGGGCTTTCCACCCCAGCCCTCCACATTAACCCCTTCCTGAACTAAAACCACACACACATTTGAATCTGCCCACACACATAACTCCAGCTCCAACATTTCTGTTCTCCGTGGCAACCGTATCTGTGACAGGCTAAAGTGAAAAAGGAGGAAATTGTAAAATCTAGAGCTGACGGATACGAGGTGAAGAGAACATGAGTGTGTGTGTTAGTCGCAGGTGAGGAGGAGGACAGGATGTGGACAGGATGGAAACTGTCCCAGGGAACTGCGAAGGAAGGAAGTGCTGAATTTGGCCAGTTCAAATCCATCAGAGCGACTCTGACGGGCGTAATAACGATGGCCTCGTTCTTTGGGCCTGTTGAGGATTTGTTTTCTTTTTCAAACGCAGTTTTTCAGAGCATTCAGAGCAATGCTGTCTGGCTGATGACACCATGTCATGTGACAGGAAGCTGGGACATCATGGTCCGCCCAGGCTGTGGACTGCAGGTCCCCCATGAGGTGAGGACATGGACATTGACATTTAAGGTTCATGTGAAAATGAAAATGAACCTAAACGGTGTAAACTTGTTTTATTTGCTGCATTATTATGAGCATCCAGTGTTGCTCTGGGCACAATGCCTCTGTGCAGCTCTTCCTTTGAATAAACTTAAAAAAAAAAGAAAAGAAAGAAAAGAAAAGAAATGAAATAAATAGTAAATAAAACATCTTCCAGTGACACGGTGACAGCAGCGCTCCCTCAGAGAGGAAATGTCAAAGTGACACTGTGTGAGCATCAGGCCAGTCTGCTGGGCACGCTCTGTGTGTGTGTGTGTGTGTGTGTGACCTTGCCTGAGCGTCCCGTGGGACCGGCGCCTGCTGGCTTGACTCAGTCCACTAACCACTCACCGTCCACACAGTGACTCACCGAGCCCCGTCCGTCCGTCCAGCTCATGAACACACTCAAAGAAACTCATTTTGTTTACGTCCCCTCAAATGACTCGTGTTGCAGAGCATTCCGTCGCAGAACTGGATCTGTTTCTGTAAATATTTGCTCGGTGAGCGCTCCATCCGGAACCATTTGGTCCAGTAGGGCCTCGTTCCACTGGCAGCGCTCACGTTCTGACCACATTGTTTGTTGCTGATGATTCTGCTGCACCTGCTAAATGTTCTACTGTTCTACTTTGGCCCAGAGTTGCAGAACTAGAACACATATATATTGTTTACTAGCTCCGTGTGGTCACAGAGAAACATCAGTTTGATTTCCCTGTCACTTTCCCAGTGTTGTACTTTTGCAACCAAGAACAGAATTAGTGCCCAAACCCAACGGAGGAGGAGCTTCACGAGGTCTGTCCCGGGCCGACGGGCTACAGTCCCCAACAGGAGAAAACAACCCCGACAATCAAGGTGAGCGCGCCCTCTTTAGATACCAGGGTGAGTTGCAGGGGAGGTGCAGCCCCCCTGGGTCAAGTGATGAGCAGAAACATTCTGTTCTATTCTAATCCATCAAGGGTCACATCACGATTGGCTGAAGCTATGATGTGATAGATTTGGGCCGATACAGCCCATTCTAGACTGAAACTAGATCCGGGCCATTTGTGCAGACATCCGCGGCTTCATGCTAATGCTAAAGCAAACACCCGTGTCACCGGTCTCTCCACCGGCCTCGATGTTCCTCCAGTCTGGACCACAGGGTGACTGACGCGTCAGAATCGGCAGCAACAGATAAACCATAAAACTGGAAAACGGGGCTAATCCCACCCGCCCAAAAAACTTTGTGTATCCCTTTTAAGAGAGTATTTTGAAGTGCAATCCCAGGCCTCCCGTTCTCCTGGAGATTTGTGGCGGTGTTGTTAACTCGGCAGACAGCACTGTACAAATATAGCTGAGTAACTAGGCCTACTGCAAATAGAACAGAACTGAATTTAATCAAACCAACACAGCATGCTCTATGTTCCAACATTCACCCTCGGGCGGCAGCCCTCCTCCTGCTCCCTCTTCCTGTCTGTCTGCTCTCTGTCTGACTCCCTTTCTCTCTCTCTCTCTCCTGCCTCCTCGCACGTGAACAAACAGGCGGCGCTGCACTTCCCCTCACCTTTCGCTCCTCCCTCACTTTCTGCTCCCGAGCCCGGTGCTGGTGACGGGGCTCGGTCGGTTCGAATCCTGTTCTTCCTAACAACCGGTTTGGTTTTCCATCGTCACGATAACCCCCCCCCGCGGCACTAGCGCGGAGTTAGCACTAGCCCCAACAGACACTTTGAAGTGACACGTGCAGACACAGGCTGTAAATCATAGATCCCATCAGCCATCACATAAACTAGCATGAGTCATCGTGTTAATCATTTTCAGCTTTATCGCTGACCAGCTTTCTGCAGGTTGTAATTACGGGATGATGAATGGCGTCCGGTGGTATTATCGGAGCATTTAGACAACAGGGAGCGTTAAACTGGGAACAGAGCAGCGGCGGGACGCTGATGGCTGGTCTGTGTCTCCAGCGACACACCAGGATAGTTTATGACAGGCTTGCGGTGATGTTAATGTGTGCGCATTGACACAGCAGTCAGTCAGTGGAGCGCTGGGCCAGGCCAGGCAGCTCAGACAGCCGGGTCCAGACGGGGTGAAGCAGCAGGCCTGTGCGCCGCCTGAACCGCAGTGGCAGCGCAAACAGACCACAGCCCGACCACATCACAACCACACAGCACCCTGCCATTTACTGGCCTGTCTGTAGCGAGGGAGGGAGGGAGAGAGGGAGGGAAGGGAAAAAAGTGACAGATTGCAGGACGGACGAGGAGGAGGATGGAAGACGATGGAGGGGGGGAGGGGGGGGTGGAGTCAGGGAAAGGACAAGAGGGGGAAGGTTGAGCTGACGATGGAGACAAAGAAAGACTGGAAGGAGAGAGACATTTACACAGAGCAGGAGCCCAGTTTGAGCTTTTCCTAAATTATTTAGCTTTCCGTCTTCTCTCTGTCTGGAGCAGCTACATCCTCTGGTGACCGCTGGTTCAGTTCAAGAGCTAACAGAGGGTAGCATATCGCAGAAAACACCTGTAGCAACAAAGACTCAGCACTGCAGCCGCTGAGTGAGGCCCGAGTGAAGCCATGCATTTATGATGTCACACAGAACTCAAAGGTCATATCAATTAACAATAGGAAAAACAAAGAAAAAAAAAAACAATTGGAATTTTGAGGTTAATTTCAGGAGCAAATGATTTGTGACTCCAAGCTGACTGATGCATTTCACTGAGACGCCATCTTTGAATGGAGATGTGGCTGAAGAGAAATCAAAGGACAGCGTGAGATAGGGGAGGGTTTTTTTAAGCTATATCAATAAGCAGAGTGGACTGAACGGCGTGGGGAGGAAGCCAGGCCACTAATGTTAGGAGATAGCCCGAGGTGTTTTCATACTTGAGCTCGCGCTGATGGATGGAGGTCTATGCCGATGAATTAGTGATGAGGATCAGGATGAAAGTGCTTTCCAGAAACAACAGCGGCAGCTCCGCAGAGCCGGGGCACGTGGGGGATACAGGTGGGCCTGAGGAGCAGGCATCGTGCATGTCAATAACCCTCCAAGTAAGATCTTCCCCTCGCTGCAGAAGAAGGTCCTTCATGTGTAACCGTCGTTAGATGCACAGTTTTTAATTGTTTTACGAAGCTCTATAATTCCAGAGATGACGATTAAACACGGGACAAAATGGAGCCAGAGCAAACGTGGCGAGGTGTTATCTGGACGTGAACGTAAAATAGTGAGAATGGCTCAAATAGCAGAAACTTCTATAACTTCTATAACTTTAGAATCAAGAGAAAACATCAGCTGAGACACCAGCTTGAGCTCTGACACAATCCACGACTGATGTGATTCAAACATTCACACTGGTCTAGTGGAATCAAGCTCCTCGATCAGGCCCCAGTGATCCCTGGATTCTGGTTTCCAGTTTGGGGCTGGAAACTCAGCTCTGCAGGGCCCCCGAGAAAATAAACAGTCCCCCTTGACAGAGCTTGATGTGACCACCAGTGGCCCAGCAGGATGAAGCTATGGCTAGAACAACACAGCGAGTAAGATACATACTGTAATACGTACTGCATGTACTCTTTGACTATCATCTGGTACTTTTTACAATATGCATTAACAACAACAATCTGCCCTCGCTTTATTTTGTTAAGAACTTCTCAGTTAATATATTTTATGTTTCCCAGAAAATCATCATAACTTTGTCACTTTCCCTGGTATAAATTTGATCATAGACTGAGTGTAAAGATGGACGACATCACAGATCCCCCTAAAGTGAAGCCACAGCTGGTGGCTGGCTGCAGTACACGTCTCCATGTTAGTGGAGTGGACATGGACCATCTAAATGAATGCATTGAAGGCCCCGTGTCTTCATCATGTCTTCATAATAAGTTCAGAACTCTTTAAAGTCAAACCGTCTTCACACACTCCTGAAATGTTCACACTGAGCTGGAAAGTGTTTTTTATTTATTTGTATTTTTTTTAACGTCGTTACAGCACGTGGTCTGTTCATTAATTCCGTGTTTAATTATAAAGTGTTTCATATAATCAGAGAAAGAGAGGAAGTCACAGATGAATGTGAAGGGAGGAGGTGAGAGATGAGGAGGCAAGGAAAGATAGAAGGAGAGAAAGAGAAGCCCTGGTTTTAGTTCTGGCAGCAGGAGACGAAGAGGAGGAGGAGGAGGAGGAGGAGGCATGCTACAAATAGAGCTGGGGGAAGGAGACAGAGAGACAGAGAGAGAGAGAGAGAGAGAGAGAGGCTCTTGTTAAATTAATTTGGCTGTGAGCGATGGGAAGTCTACACCAACGCTGTGCCAGTAGTGTGTGTGTGTGTGTGTGTGTGTGAGCTCAAGCATATGTATACATGTATGACTGCCTGTGTTCAAGTGCATCTGCAGCCGAGTGTTTGTGTGTGTGGGCGTTGGTGTGTTTCACTAATACACAAATCATTTTCAAAATTGTGTGTGTGGGAGAAAAATGAGTGTGAATGCGCATGTGTCAGTGTCCCTAATGGTGTGTAATGGACAAGTAGAGGGTGTGTGTGTGTGTGTGTGTGTGTGTTTCAGGCGTGATGTCACCAGGATTGGAAGTGACAGGCAGGAAGTATCAGAGGCAGCTGGGTAACAGCCCACTAACCGCACAGGGGCGGGCTCTGCGCTGAACGACATTAGCAGCGCGGGGAGAGCGACCACGGAGACGAGCGGGGGGGGGGGGGGGGGGGGGGGGGGGGGGGGACAAAAACATCACAGATGAATCGAATAGGAGGGAAAATGGGACATGTGGGCTGCAGCGGAAATCTGTTTAGTTGTTATTAAAGCAGGAAAAAGACTTGAGAGCCGCTGGAGGTTAAAGGAGCAGTTCACACTTTGGAGAAGTGACATGATTCGTCTGCTTTTCTCCAGGTGATGGCAGAAGTGCACGGTGGCACCTGCGAACCGGATATTTAGGGTCGTCCATCTTTGTGCCGAACTCATCATATATTTAACCCAGGAAACGTCGTCCTGGAAAGAACGCCGGAGAAACGGTTGGGCATCGGTTGAAAACAGCAAAGTCAACGGAGGGTAGAAGAAAAGAGACTGCGGGGACAGAGACGAGCGGCGGGGAGAGACAGTGACTAACGGAGATTAGACGAGAGCAGTTATGAGTCAAACGTGACGACGGGAGATGAGAGACAAGAGAGAAGTGAGAGAAATGGGGTGAGCTGATGAAAAGAATAGAAAATGAGCAGAGAGGAGAGGAAAGGCAGAAGGGAACGGGGGGAGAAGGAGAAGAGAGATGTTGGAGTGAAATTAAAAAAAGATTAAAATATCAGAGAGAGGAAGAGGGAGATGAGGAAGGTCAGTGAAGGAGAGAGGACGACTGATGGGGGGGCTGTATCTCATATGACTCCATTAAAGTTTGAATAGGTCTCATCCCTCTCTCTGTTTACACACACTGAGAATACTCTGTGTGTGTGTGTGTAAAGCAGTACAAAGAGAAGACGAGATTAGAAAAGCGGGCCAAGAGACACTTTCCCATGGTGCATCTCTGGGAGCATCTGTATCAGACGAAGCTGTGTCGACAAAGACTGCTCCTCCAGCTGAGGCCGAGGGAGAGAGGGAGAGAGAGAGAGAGAGGGAGAGAGAGACTGTGACAGCAAAAACAGGAAGTCAAATTTGTGTATTGACTTTTTTCTCATTAAGGTGCCTGACACACATGCAGGGAGCGAGAGAATGCAGAGGAGGAGGAGAACAAGAAGAGAGCGGTGGGGGGGGGGAGATAAATAGAGGAGGTCTGAACAGGGAGGGGGGGGTGAATATACAAGAGTCTGAAAGTGACAGGAACGAGTGAAAGTGAGAGAAAAAGAAGATGAAGGAGAGGAGGGAAACAGTGACAGTGATGGATAAGAGATGTAGATGGAAGGAGGGATGGATGGATGAAGGGACATGTGGCGGGTTAGAGAGGATGGAGAGGCAGACGGAGATTGACAGCCTCCTTTTTTCCCGGGGACGGATGAATAAACTGGCACAGCGGGGGGGGGGGGGGGGGGGGGGGGGGGGGGGGGGTGGGGGTTGGATGAGAGAGAGAGAGAGAAAAGAGAGAAAAGACGGAGGGGAAAAAAGAAGGGATGAGGGACGGAGGAGGGGAGGTAATGAGAGATAGAGCACATCTCTGTAATCAAGCCATAAAGGAGAGGGGGAGCGGGGGTGAAAAGACGAGTGGGCTCTGAATGAGTCAATCAAGACGCTCCTTGCTCTCCGTCACTCGCTCCCTTTCTCTCTCTGTCTCTCTCTCTCACACACACACACACACAAGAGGAAGAAGACAACAGTAAACAAACCCCTCTCTTCATTTCTGTGATGATGGAATGACCCTCCACGTCTGCTGACCGTTGGAAACATGGAGGACGTCGTCTGGATTTGAAACTGGATGTGATTGTGAAACTTTCTGTGTTTAAAGGGGGAAAGAGGTGGATGAGACAGACCCCACATTTGCTGCTGCTGCTGCCGCTCGTGAGGAGGGTGAGAATCCTCAGACAGAAAGAGAAGAAATAGGGCACTTTAATATTTATTTAAGTGTCAGATCCAGAGCTGTCTGTAGGGAGCAGGAGGAGGAGGAGGAGGAGGAGGAGGAGGGAGGGCTGCAACCACAGGAGCTCTGAGGATTCACAAGCTTTTCTCTTTCTCTTTTCTATCGCCAAACACACACACACACACACACACACACACACACACAGGGGAAAGACAAACAGGGAGAAAGGAGACAGAGGAGGAAATGAAGAAGAAAAGAAAGGACCTGCTGTCACTCACTCACAGAAAAAAACAACTGCACGAACCTGTCATAGTGTGTGTGTGTGTGTGTGTGTGTGTGTCTCAGATCTATCAGATAAATGAAGATTCTAAACAGATGTCACACAAGCTGTGATCCACCGTCTCAGACACCACATCACCTGTGTGAGTGTGTGACCTGCGACACACACACACACACACCTTTGTACTCTTAATACTTCTGTATAATGCACAACCCATCCACACTAACCTAACCCTAACCCTAACCCTAACCCAAGTCTTAACCCACAGTCCATTAACAGTGAGTCAGTGGCGACCAGCCAGATGGTCCTCACAAATACAGCTGTGCAAGCGTGCACACACGCGTGCACACGCTGCGGCCTGTGCCAGGCTCATACCTGCTGCTCTCACCTCGGTGCAGGTGCTGCCATACATAAATCAACACTTCCTCCTGGTGGCTGAGCTGTGAACTGCAGGGGTCAAAAACCCGGGAAGCATCTCAACTCGTTTCTGAACAAAGCATTTGGCATAAAGTTAAAAATCATGCAGGTATCAGTTCGTAAGGATTGTTACCACATTAACTTTAAATTTTAATTTCCCGAAACATAATTTCAGTTTTGAAATAATTATATATCCTATTGAACTAACTAGTTTAGATTTTGTTAAACTTTCCTCTCATTTTCATTACTCAAAAACATAAACTTTTTTGTCTTAGCTGAGTTTTGCTGCATTAACAACTGCTTTCATCTGAAATTATCCATTAATACTGTGATATCAGTAATTACAGATATACTTAAAAATAAAATAAAAATAAAAAATATAAAACATCTTATTTGGTCTGTTAAAAAAACTGTATAGTGGTTTCTGGACCTTGATGTTAAAACCAAAAGTATAGAATGGAACAACACTGAATACATTTATTAGTTCACCCGCTAAAAAAAAAAAAAGGAGGAACACAGTTTCTCATATGATTTGATTGACTTTATTTGTAAGGCACAAGAAGTCCTTCTTTACTGCAGAACATTTCATATTATTTATAGTAAATGTTTGTTGTACTTTTTTTTTATAGTTTCTTATTTTTGTTGTTGTTTATTTGTTTAAATGAAGCTATGGTTCCAGACACAAAAACTTTTTTTTCCGCCAAAGTACACACTTTCAGGTTTTACATTATACACAAAATAAGTATTTAAAAAAGACCTTTACAAAGCTCAAAACGCTTACAATGCTTCACGCTATGGGGCAAAAAGTTTGGGTCGGGGCGGGTAATGAGGTGTGGGAGAAAAGGGGATGAGGTGGGATGGGGGGGGGGCAGAGAGGAGGGAAGCGGTCAAAGGGCAAAAAAACAAAGGTCAACGTACTGCAGTTGTTTCCCCCCTGGTGTCACATCAGGTTTGTAACACAATAGCACAAGAATCATCAAGGACAGACAAGAGAAGATGCAGCCATATACACATAAAGCGTTCTATGTATAACTGGATACAGAGGCCAGCACCTCCAACTACTTTAACAAATACATAGATTCTCCTTTCTATGTTTATAACGTCAGCTTTGTAACTCTGGTTCTAGTTCATATCGAATATTAAAAAAATAATAATAATAATAAAAAAAAAAAGCAAGTGCATTGAACACAGAAAATCTGGATAAAAACACCCCCCCCCCCCCCCCCCCCCCCCCCCCCCCGCCGATGCCCCCCCCCTCCCCGCCCCCACCCCCCGCAGACATGCACTTATGTGTGGGTGTGTGTCACTTTGTCTACATGCTCTGCATATCACTACGACGACGACAGCATGTGGCTGGATGGGACGACGATGTGCTGCAAGCTTAAATTCACGAGCATGTTAGCGTTTGTAAGAACAGCGATGCATTTCATTCCTGTGGTTTGTCACTGCAACACAACCTGTACAAAGTGTTTACACACACGCCTCGTTCACATGCGCACACAACGCTGCAGGATCGTCCCACACACATCAAGTTTCATTCTGAGATTCCTTTGTATGGAGATGTTGGGTTTTTTTTTTGCTTCCTGAATTTCCACTGTATCAAACTGGCCCATGAATCAGCGGTTTTAAGTCGACGTCAGCAGTAAAATGTGCTTTATCATTGTTCCAGAGATTATTTCATCACGTGTAAAACTCTTCATATGCAGTCAACCACACTGAAGCCATTAAAGCAAAGGGAGGAGGGGTGTGTGTGTGTGTGTGTGTGTGTGTGTGTAAAACAAAGTCAGTTGCCACTACATCGACTCGCCTCTGTGTCACAAGCTCAGCGGGTTTCATTTTCATCCTGTGATGGAGCCATCTTGGCTCCTACAGAGCTTATGAAAGACGTCATGTCACACACGTGTTCTCACTCATGTTGCCTGATTGGATCTCGTCATGTGACCGTCACGGGCTAACCGGACCGAACCGGCACAAGTACAAGTATGACCGTATGTCCTGTTCCACATGATGAGGACATCATGCTCCGTCACACCGACTTTAAGTTTTACCAAGTGGGACAGACTTTTTTTTTTTTTTCCTGAAAAACATGGGACAGGCCTGAAGGCCACATGCCTCCTGTCAACCAAAGCCCTTTGGAATGACACTGAAATGGAATGGAAAGAGCGGCATGTCGTCAAATCACAGTGTTGGCACCTCTTCAGTCCTCCGGCTGTTTACTGGCGCTTAGACTCATGGACGATCTGTGCACGTGTGAATTCAACTTACATTTACTCCAATAGTACACAGAGGTCATCTGACATCACTCACTCATTGACATAGATCAGGTTGCTCCATAGTGATGACCAGGGGAAAATTTAATCAACTCAATTTAAAAAGTATTATTTACAAAGCAACCATGACCCAATCAGAGTTTTTAGCTTTTTTTTACTGCGTTGACCCCTCATTTTACTAAATATATAGGATCTTTCTGATAGAGGCAATTCATTTTGAATTTGTGGGCTATTTTCTACCATATTTTTGCTTCTCAGTCAGCCATTGAAGAACTGATAGAGAGTGAGGGAGGAAACTGCAGGACAAGTCCTTCTTGTTAACATCCTGTCCGGCGTGTGTCTGAGCCACTGTAAAGTTTACAGTGTTGTGAAACAGATACAATGACCTCCCACTGACCAGGTGTCATCAGTAAAGTTCTAAATGAAAACAACGGGGGGTGGGGGGGGCTAGCCTGATATAAACGTGTTAGCGTTTGGAGATGTCCCAGGGAAACTGAACGAGAACATTAGAATGTACAGAGGGATGATGTTTCCTTCTTAATGCGAGCACAGAGATGTTTCCTAAAATAGACCAAAGATCTGGATCACGACAGAGACTGGGACAGACCGCATGCAGAGTTCTGATGTCTACAGTCTCGTCTGTGTTTATTCAGTTTGTACGCTCAGCGAGGATAAATAAGCCACTCCCCTCGCGACACTGCTCGCCCTCTGTCCTGTCCTCGTTTATAGCTCAAGCCTGAGCCCATCAAGGACGCACGCTGCCCTCTGCTGTCAAACGGCCAACATGCACGTCTCTAACGTTGGTGCGCATTAAAGATGTGGAGGGGTGGGGGGCTGCTCTCTTTAATGTCGGATTTGAGAAAACGTCGCCCCACAGGGTCAGCAGTTCTCCCTAGACTGACAGCTCTCAGAATGAGGTTAGCTCTAACAAGGAGCTTCCCCTTTCTCCATATGCACTCAGGATTCTACACCAAGTCTTCTTGTTTGTCAGGAGGTGTCTTATGGAAACAATTCAGCTTTTGGTCGGACTGTGACAGCATCTAGGACACAAGACAACAGCCATGTCCCTCTCTCCAGACTGGGCAGTGGGCAGTGTTCAAACGATTCTCTGGTCTGTGTGACGCTCTTGAACCTGTGCGAGAGCTGATCTGAGGAAAGTGGGTTTGCTGGGAATGATAGGATGTGTGCCAGAGGTTTCACAACTTGCCAAAGAATCCCTCTGTTTAACGTTTAGCTTGTTACAACACAAGTGTGTGTTCATGCCCACAGATCGGACCTGTCTGAGAGAGCGGGCTAAACCCCCTCAGGACAGAGGGGGGGGGGTGACAGGAAGGGAGGGATGGTGGGTAAAGAAAATCCTGAAACTAAACATGACACAGAGCAACGGGACAGCAGGAAGCAACTGAAATAGAAAGTAGTACTGATAGAGAGGGAAAAGACATAGTAGAGACATTTACAAATAAAGACACAGGGAGAGAGACAGTGGTGTGGTAGAGAGAAGGGAGGGTAAAAAAACCACCCAGGTAAATGGTAAAGAGTGAGGGGATTAAAGCCAATGATAGCTAACGTCAGATAGAGGGAGACCAGGAGAGCGACTGTGGGCCGAGGGGGCTCGGATCTCAGGATTCAGGTCTCTGGATAGAAACTGAACGGGAAAGCATCTAATCGGACTTGTCTCCGTCCTCCTCGCGGTGGCTGTCGACTCCGTCGCGTGACGCTTTCTCCTCCTTGGCCAGCTGGGCTTGGGAGGCCAGCAGGGAGGAGAGGGAGAAGAGGCCGGAGGAGGTGGTGACAGCGGGGAGGGTTGGCTGGCTCAGGCCCAGAGGCAGGGGGGTCATGGGTAGGGCCAGGCCCTGGAGCTGTGACAGCTGGTGAGCCTGGAGCTGCTGCTGCATGGAAGACAACCAGACACAACTGAGACACAGTGGGACGGACACACGTCACTTCAAACCACTGACGCTGCAACTGGGCTTTAAAACACACGGCCTGAGGCTGGGGCGGATTGGAACGCACATCATAGTTGGAACATGTACTCTAAAATACAACGGCAATACTGCAGCACAATGCTTATGTATAGAATCATTTAAAAATCCAAGAGAAAGGAGTAAAAGGCATGATGTTGACACATCAGTGGGCGGGTGACTGACTCAGTCTACACCTACAGCCCTGCTGCGTGTTGTAAATATATGTGATGTATGTACCGTATGATGATATTAGCTACTGACAATATGGGAAATACGATGCTGTCAGGGCGTGAACCCGTGTTCACTGGAACTAAAGCAAGAGACGGAGAGAAGGCGGCGCCCGTGTGAATCATGAATCATAATGACAGAGCGGTCAGGCTCGCATGCACCAGACCTATGGCAAGATGATGGAGTAGCCAAGGCTAGCTAGCACCAGGCAGGTCATGATGAAGTGGGTGGAGCTGGCTAATATTACAGCCACTGCGATGAAGGATTGTAGCTCCACAACTGAAACAGTCAGACCTGAGCAGCCCCTTACGGGTTGACACCATTCTGATCATTGGTGATTGGTTTGGATTTATTCAAAGTCATTCTCAGAATTAAAAATGCCCAATCGCTCACTCCCAGTCTGTCATCTGTGAAGCTGGAACAGATCTTTAGTCTCATGTAGAGGAAATTCAGTTTTTTGATTAACACTGATCCCATTTTTTTAAAGACAGAATATAAGCCAATAATAATAATAATAATAATAACAGCAATTACGAGCTGGAGTAAGATGCAATACATCAGGATATCCAAAAAAGCAAATTTACAGCTCCGCGGTAACAGATTCAATTGCCCCACTCATTGAGTTCATAAAGACTAATTCATTAAATAAACGCCAGCAAAGAAAACAAAGTTGATTTTAATGGCCAATAATTGAGCTTCTCTATCCATCACGAGAGCCTCTGGCAGGGCTGGAGGCTGGAACACCGTACCCTTATGATGGAGTTCATCTCTGGAGGGGTGACCTGCTTGGCCCTCTCTATAGCCGCCAGAACCTGCTGCTGGTGCTGGAGGTGGGGGAGGGGGGGAGGTGGGGGCGGGGCGAGGAGGAAAGTGAGGGAGACAATAAACGTGAGGCAGAAACAGGGGAGAAGGGTTTGTGGGGGAGAGAGGTGAAAAGGTTAGATCAATATCAATAGTTGCAACAGAGACCCAACGACCCTCGCTGCTGATGCACCCCCCCACACCCCCCCGACGCCATTCATCTGGTCACACACACACACACGCAGGCCCTCTGAGACACTGGGGAATGGATGGTCGGCTGGTGTGCTGTAATGGGGGGAGGTCAACCCCCTGTTGGGCAGATAAGAGCATGGCTTATCTGAATCACACAACCTTTTATTACGCTGACGGACACACACACACACACGTGTATAAAGGAAGGGGGGGGTGGGGGGGGTGGAGGAGGCTGCCCAGGGAGGGAGGAAGGGAGGAGGGGGCAGATTGAATATTGCAGAAAGTCAAGGTGGGGGAGGGAGGAATAATAGTGTAAGTGGGGTGGAAAGGAACACAGGAAGAGCGTGATGATGAATGACGGGAGGAGAGAAGTGAGGAGGAGGGAAAGGCAGCCAGGGGTCACGGAGGTGGGAAGGTAATGAGGCGGGAATGAGGGTGATCTCATTCCACGACGTGAGGGAAAGGACCGAGGGTCAGGGGTTAGTGGCGCACTTACCTCCTGAGACAGGTAGGGGAGGACTTGTGCACAGATCCCATTCAATCTCTTCACGATCTCAGCCTGTGGAGAGAAACTTAATTAATTAAAGAATAGAATTGGCACGGTTCAAAATGTTCATTGTCAACACACCAGACAAATACCATGAGTCAGGCCACGAGTTCCTGTCAGCCCTAATCACACGTTGTCATGATAGAACTAAAACTGTACGTGCACACGTTTCAGCTTCAGTAATAGTCCATGCCCTCATGAAAAAGGCAAAATCCAAAATTCAGAAAGTGTGTCCAAAGGCAGAGGGGACATAAAATGGAGCCTGCTCCAGCTATCAGCCAATCACTGCCCTCACTGCACGTGTCTCGCTCTGCTCAACATGGAAATTAATGGGAAGCAATTTTTTTTTTCTGATTGCGCCGTGCGTCCACCTCCACGACTGTTCGCTTGCACTGCCTCATTAGGTCTGCTTAAGGCCGTGCGGGAGAGTACAAACTGTGACTGATTGACAGCCCCCTCGCTCTTCTCGTGCATTCGTTGCACATGTTAGGTCGAGAGGACTGACGTCATCCTCGCTGTGATGTGGAAGCATGAAAGGTGAAGGTGGCGCGCAGGCAGCAAATGAGGCGCCAGATCAGATGTGGGAAATCTCAGCTTCATCATTTCACTGCCTGTAAGTGTCGGGAGACATCACAGCACACGACAGCAGAGCAGCAAAAACGTCACACTCACTCCCAGCGTAGAACAAACTGACAGAGCAGCAACTGTGGTGAGTCTGGACCTATAAATGCATGGGTATGAGTTTGCACGAGGTTCTCTGCCCAATTCACAAATTCAACCTCCTTATTATTCAGACAAGAGGATTTTGTTTTTTTTTTATTTTTGCATCTGTCCCACATTAGACGTGTCCTCTGGTCGCTGTGAGTCCATGTTCACAGACCAGGTTCTCACGATTGTTTTGTGTCTCCCAGCAGCTACTGTGCATACAGACACTGCAGAAACAATAAGCTTAAGTTTTAGTTTTGAGCGAGAATGTTATAAACTCAAGCTCCGGTCATGGAACCAGATAAACAAACCAAATCAATTGTCTTTGCACTGCACAAAATACATATTAGAAGTTGCAGCACTTTTTATATAGAACAGGTCTAAGCTGTACTTTTTATAAGCAAAAAGACAACTTAAAAGGCAGACACGTTTCTGTGCTTGGGGAGCGAACGGTTACAAGTGTGAAGCAGAAGTGGTTTTCAGACGGTTTTTAAAAATCTGGTCAGCTGGGCAACACGGACTGTGCTTTAAACACCCGGTTTAACAGAGACACTGAGACTGAGACCGAGCCGCTGGTGGTCCACTGATAGCAGCTACACAGCCTGAAATAAATAAGGAATAAGTGACAGTGAAAGATGAGTTTGCTGTTTAAATTCAAAGGCTTGAACTGATGTCAGCAGGAAAGGAGGTCAAACAGACTTCTCTTTAACTCTGGAGACAGACAGGAGTGTTTTGTTCTCAGAAAAGCAGAGGACGGGACATAATATACGGTTTAAGGAGATCAGACAGGTATGAAGGGGAAAGCCCACTCAGCGTTGTGTACGTCATTAAAGGAACCTAAAAAGGAGCCTTTGAGGGAAAGACTACGTTGTTGCAATCAGTGATGATAGAACTGCTCCCAAAAGTGACACCAATCATCGTGATCGCTGCCCCTGATGGTGACACAGAACCCTCTGAACTAGTATTACAGTCAAGGTAATTCAACCTAAAACCTTTCAGTGCAGAGACAACACGTGTATTTTTCATTGGCAGCAAAATGAGCTCAGTCGCCCTTTGTCAGATTAAAAATGGCAACGTAAAACTTAAAGAAAATGACTTACACACACAAGGAATACTATTATACTACTATAGACAGGCGGAATACATGGCAATCAGTAACAACACAACGTACTGCGAGTACTAACCGACACAACAAAAAAAACACAGTAAGCTAAAGTCCACAGAGGTCGAACGTGCACATATGTGATTATTATTATTATTATTATTATTATTATTATTAAGCCAATTGCTCAGCTGACCAGTAAAAGAACACTAAGTGTATTGGTGATATTTGTTGTCAGGAAAAGTATATGTATTCGGCCTTTTCCTTTAAATCCTCATTAAGTGTGAATTGTCACTCAGCGATTCCAAACACACGCTCATTAGTGTGGGAACCATCTGCTATGACCTTCCCAAACTGGGGCACACATCTTGCATTACACACACAAACACACACCTATCAGCCATATCACAATCCCTTTATCGCCTCATTAATTAAGTTGCTTGTACTGAATACTCTCTCAAAACTCCTGGTTGCACAAACCATCACACACACACACACAAACCAACAATCACCCTAAGGAAGAAGAACACACACACACACACACACACACACACCCTTTCCTCTGTCTCACCATGCACGCTGCCTATCTTTTCTCACATGCAGGTCTATTATCACATTTGGTTGGTAATCATCCAATCCGTCTGAGATATGCAAAGCAGCAGTAATTGTGTTAGAGCCTAATTTGTGGCACGATGAGGAGAGAGGGGCCCTCCGAACAGTCATTAGGCATGCAGAGCACAGCTCCCCATCAAGCGCTTCACTCCTATCCGCTCATCATTACACACACTCTCTGCCTGATATCTCTCAAATGTCGCTGTAAAGCGTCTCAGCGGGACTCGCTCCATGCTAACTGTGACGCTCGTCTTTTTCACCGCCCTTTATGCTGTCCATCTCTGAGTCTGTCTCCTTTTTTATCCCAGCTCTTTAACGTCTGTCTCTATCTGTTTTGTCCTCTCGTTACATTTTTCCTCTGCTTCTTTCTGGTCGTCCTCGAGTGCTGCTGCTGCTAACACAACATACAATGTGTGTGTGTGTGAATAAACCCTATAGAATAAAAAAGGAGGGAGCCTGGACATGCGTCAACGGGCAGCTGCAGAATCAATTCATGGCTCATTCTGACTGTAGAGTTCTAGTTTTGAAACTATTGCTGTAACCAGGAAAGCATGTTGAGTGTTGCGCCTCTCCCAAGAACAAAGCCCCTCGGTGTAAACACAGCGGCGGTGCCTTTGATGCTGTTGACTCATCTGCACTGGAACAACGATCTCACATCAACAGAAGAAGGGACTGGATCTGGACCTTCTCCTGGTCGGTGTAAACTGGGAGGAAGGTTGACTGTGCCTGGTATCTCTTAGTGGATGTCCACACTCTCACAATCAACCTTGAAAAGACCAATTTACTTGCAGGGAAAGGCTCGCCCATCCGTGACCTGACTATTACCTTTCACAACTCCACCGGGCTCGACAATCAACTCTCCCTTGCTGCCAACCTCAGGAGAACAGGTCCCCTTCTCTCTCCGGCACAGGCTCTGGTCCAGGCAGCTCGCCCCGGGCCGGTCTGACCTCATCCAGAATGCAGCAGCTCAGCGTGTCTTCCACCCAAGTTCACTCAGACGGCTGAGATCAGACAATTCACGAGTGTGGAGAAAGGCTGTTTGAGCGGAAGCAGAGCAAAGCTACGTGCAAACGGGGGCTATTTGAGTGAAGGGCAGGGCTTTGATGGAAGTAACACACAATCGGAACATGAATTCAACACGTCCTGCTCTTGAATGAAAGATTGGAAAGAAGCTCCACACTTGATTTAAAAATGTGCCTTGAGAAGCGTGACAGGCAGCTCACACACTCCCTTCTGTTCCTGTTCTGTCACTGCTTAGCTATGATGAACACACTAAGACCTGGACCTTGTTCTCAATGATCCTTTTTTATGTCACACTTCTCAAACACATTTTATTGGATATATTCATGATACGGGAAGGGGCTCTTTTTAAAAGGTAAAAGACACGGAGGACGACGTGGACGAGGACGCGCCCGGCAACCCTTCAAAACTTCTTTATATTTAACATTGTATGTCTATGTCTATAAACTAATTTTATTACATTTCAGGGAGCCACGTTGTTTATTCCGACAGAAGAATGAGGAATAAAGTACAATAGGTTGAACGCACCCTCACTCTGTGCTCCACAACTAGAGATAAAATAGCATATTGTCAGCGGCGACACACGTGATTGAAACCTGGTGAGAGGCCAATCAGAAGGTCCCAGCTATAACAAGACACAGTTGAATCCACAGCTCAACCTTGCTTCTCCTCAGCAGAGAGAAGGACGGAGAGAGGGAGTGAGAGGACGGAGCAGAGAGGTGGTTTGAGAACTGAGCAGAACAGAGCGATCAAGAGGGAGCAATTGAATGTGTGAGAGTGCGAGAGAGAAAGAAAGAGAGGGAAATGGAGACAGAGGTTGAAAAAGGAGGAGGAGGGGCAGAGGCGGGGAATGGGCCCAGACATGAATGCTCCTCGACGCTCGTTTCTACACATCCCCTTCAATTTGAACTCTCTAATGGAACCAGCGACTCTCCACACCCACTCACATTGTGCACAAAGAACATGCACACACGCACGCGCACACACACACACACACACTGCATAAGAGGCTGTGGGTGTTGTTTGTGCCAGTAATGAGCCACAGTAACACACACACACAAATGTATGAGTATATATTCTGATAAAAATTTGCACATTTTCAAAAACACGTGTGCTACTGCTCACACACACACACACACACACACACTGTGAATTTCGTCCCTGTCAGATAAAGGAAAATGGGTGTAATAAATCACACACATATGGCTTAGTGTGTGTGTGTGTGTGCACTACATGCGTCACAGTGCCGGTGCGATGCCTCCCACCTAGAGTTTGTGTCGGTGCATATGTGAAGGTGTTTAAATCATGGAGGCTGCAACTTGCTGTGCGCGTGTTTGTTTCCATTTGTCAGAGCCCACTCACTTCCTCCAATATGGTTGTCAGCATGCGCCGTCAATCACAAGACAGTGTGTGTGTGTGTGTGTGTGTGGCAGCTCCAGACGAGGTCACAGATAAGCACTGGCCCTTCGGAGGCCCATTGCTCTCTCCCTCCTACAGCTGCAGCATAAATTACTCCGCTGGCTTCAGCCACACTAACTGATACATGGAACCCGACTGGGTGAAGATTCAAATGCACAGTCTCTGATAACTGATGTTTTACAAATAAAAGCAATTACACATCTGTCACAATACCACTGACGCTTCCCCCAACCTGTCACATGACTGTGGCCACAAAACTTAAATTGGCATTTTTCTACATTTTAAAATGTGCCACCTTTCACCCATTTTGAGACGAGCAGAAATAGTTAAACCTCTTGCTTCTTACACACACCCCCAGGGGACATCATTCAACCATCTCCCAACACTGAGATTATCTTTACAGTTCGCACCTGCCAATCAGGGAGCTGCAGGTGTGCGGAGGGGAACTGGGCTTGGGAACGCACAGCTGCGTCTGCATTGGCGGAATAACGCGTTCCACGTTCTGGAAGTACAGGAGTCTCCCTCTGACGGCTGAATCATCAGCAGGGACGAACAACTGTTGTGATAAAGGACTGCGGCGAAGGCTCAGTGGAGCCTTGAAGCTGGCGAGCTCCTGCTCAGTTTAATGAAAAGCAACAAATAAGCACTTGAGACGCCTCTTTGGCTTCTCCATGGCAACCATGGCATGTGATCTGTAGAATGTAACTAGTTCAAATATAAGTGTACATATATAAGGATAATAATAATCAGGACTATCGCCCTTATACGTATAAAACTTTCAAACAATTTAGCATCATGATGACACGGCTTCTCTAACTGAAGATCTAAACGCAGCATTTCGTGAGCCAGACATCTTTGAGCCTGAAGACTTAACTTGCTGGAAATAAACTGCAGACACAATGTCGTCTCAGGCTGCTGCATATAAATATTGAAATAAATATATAAACGAGGACTGTCTATTTTAGGAAATGTTCCTCAGCCTCCACTGGTAAAACAGCAGAACAGCAGCCATTAACAACACTGGTAATGGTTTTGGCCCATTGCTACGGCAACATCTATTTGCTAGCCCTGGATGTACAACCGTTGCACGTGTTATGAAATGGAAATGAATGAGACTCACCTGTTTGTGCATCTCAATATTGAGCCCATAGGACATCTCGTAGTACTGGAGAGAAACAGAACATTAGAAGACAGAAACGTTACAAGAGGCAGCAGGATTCAACGTTTTCTCTCTTTCAGTGGATCACTGATGATTTGCACTGAAAAAACATGATAAAATAATTCACAACAATTATGATATTTGTTGCCTCTGGATTTTCATATTGCAAACTATGTTTCAGAGTTTTCTATCATGAGGCAAAAATTAAAAGCTTGAAAGCAGATAATTCCTGAATATGGATATGACTCAACCTTTAGCACAGTAAGGACTCCTAAGATCTTAGATCAGGTTCTAATTCAGACCCACCTGCACGCACAAAGAGAGGCTAAAATTAGGAACATGAACTGTGTGTGTGTGTTCAGTGTTAATGAGAGGGCCACCTCCAGGCGTCAACCCTGTTAATCACCCACTCTGTCTGCAGGGGGACTGGCTCTGTCACTGCAAAACAAACACAAATGTGTGTGCACCAACACTCACCAACACACATCTCACTCTGGCATTATCTTGTATGCGAATGCACGTTTACACACACTCACACACACACACACTTACACTTTTGTGTGGCGGCCCACGCAGAAGCTCCCTAAAGTAATTACAGCACTGGGAAAATGGAGCTGGCCGGGGGAGTGGGGGCAACCCGATATGCTATTAGAGAGCTGGAGGTGTGTGTGTGTGTGTGTGTGTGTGTGTGGGGGGGGGGGGGGGGGGGGGGGGGGGGGGGGGGGTCACAGTGACAGAGGAGCAATAGAACATCTTCAGAATATTTTTCACTTCTGTTTCTTTTGCTGCCCTGCACTAATTTGAGTGTGAGACCTGGTTTATATTTCTACTATTATAATGCAGAGCTCTCACATGCTGCGTATCTGCTCTAATGATTTCAAGCTGAGGACGTTGTATGAAATCCATCCGGTTGTGCTGCTGCATCACTAACAGATTTGTTGTTGTTGTGGTGGTGGTAACGATGCCAGAGAGAGCTCTTTGATCTTTGTTTGGGCTGCAACTGTAAATACTACTGATCAATCTGTTATTTCTGGTGGGATTACTACAATACAGCTACATAACCACGACTAAGCATATAACAAAGTCTTGGCTGCACCTCCCCAACTTAAAGACCAACTTAGGAAAGTGCACTGTGAAAGCAAATACCAAAGAAGATCAAAGACAAGAATGAAAACCCTCCATTTTTCTTTGGTTTCCCTGAAATGAAATCATCCAACTAACACAATTCAAGGAGAATTTGACCCACAACCATAAATGGAAATTGACAACGGTAGTGTCTGCCACGACGTGGTGGCTGGCTACATTCAGCTCCCTAATGTCAGCAGAGTGTGTGAGTACTAATTCCTGCTGGGAATGTGGTTTTAATTATTTTACAATCAATCGATCATTACATAGTTATTGTTAAGCTTATCTGTCTTTATATGGTCAATGATTTGAACACGTAATTACAGGTTAGATATTAAAATGTTCACATTTGAGTAAATACTCGGCTTTGAATTTTAAATGTCAGCCATAGTGTGTGTATGTGTGAACGACTGCCTTCAGGCTAACAATGCCTGGGTGCGTGTGACAGCGTGTGCACACACTCTTGCCTGAGACACACAGAGGAAGTGTGTGTGTGTGTGTGTGTGTGTGCTGGCTGGCTGATGGTGGAGAGAGCAATGCGGCGGCACAGATTAGATGAGATTAAAGCCAGTCAGAGGATCAATTAGAGGCAAAACATCAGACAGCTACACAGCCATGGCCAGCAACAATGAGATTAGCCCGGAGGTGGAGCAGAGAGCGGGTGAGCACATCTGTGTGTGCGTGCTGGTGTGTGAACGTGTGTGTGTGTGTGTGTGTGTGGAGAGAGGCAGAGAGGAAGTGAAGCAGGTTTGGGAAAGAGGAATCACACGTACAGTAACTTGAGGGGGAAAAAAGAACAAAGGAATATTAACCGAACATCCAATTTATTTGACCTATTTTTTAAATGCCAATATAATGATCTCATAACACAGTGGTATTGTTTGGACTGGGTGTAAATGAGCGAATACTTGGTCTACTTTTAGTCAGTAAAAACAAGTGAGTCTACACCAGAACAGAGATGAACCAGGCACCAGGCAGCAGTGTCGTGCACTATAACAAGCTTTCAAATTAAGAGTAACTCTTTCAATCTAAGAGCACGCGTACCCCCACACATCACGGCCAATTAGGTTAACTGCCACATTTGTTATGTTTGATGCTGCGGACAATTTAATGAAAAACACAAGTAAATGGTTTGGTAAAGAGTGAGCTAAACGAGAGCATGGAAATAGTTCTTTTTTCTAGGTGCTAAAAATTATTATCTAATTAGGACTGGAAATGGACCGTGACTTGAATCCTGACTGAGTTGTGAAATTCCCAGCCCCTACTGGTTTTAACCAGTTGCATTTGTTTCTGCCGTTGACTCTTGCCCAGCCTCATTTGTATTTTCCAGTAAGGCTGCATCGATGTCAGCAGCTATCTTGTTGTGTTCAGTTAATACGAGAACATATAACAGACGCTCCAGACGACGAAAATAAGATCCAAGGGGTAATAAACGCAAATGACCTGCTCAGAGACGGAGAGCAGACATGAGAAGAGCCTTGCGTTATAAAGAGGCGCTCTGGAAGAACAACATTTGCAAAGATACATCAAGAGAATTGACTAACGCAGCAGGAGACATCTGAGACACATTCACGATAACAGAACGTGGAGGCACACACATAGGTCCATCCCCTCTGGGAAATGCCTTTAGTAAATGTCTAAAAGCAGATTGAAAAATATAAAAAATACATTGAGGAAACGTTCACCTCTGGTTCAGAGCTCACACACACTTCACTCACCATGATATAATGGCGCTGCATCTCTGACTTCTCGCTGGCCAACTTGTCACACTCAAGCTTCAAACTGTGGACAGAGAGAGAGAGAGAGAGAGAGAGAGAGCGTCAGACCTTGTTAGTCAGCTTGACAGTCTCCCTCCCAAAGTGCTGACACCCGATGACTTCTCCCCCTTCATCATCATTACCGCCGCTCTCACCAACAGCCCTGTCATCACTTTCATCATCACTTCACCCCTCATCAATGCCTCCACATTCACAGTCATCAGCACCGCCTCCGTTGTCATCATCTCAGCCACCATTACCATCCTTATCATCATCATCATCATCATCATCATCATTACCACCATCTCCACCTTTGCTCGTCAGTGCCTGCATATATATATATATATACACACACACACACACACGGGTGGAGGTCAAACTTGACTCTGTGGAGCCAACGCTCTGCTTTCTAAATCAGAGGCGAGGCGATGAAGTAAAGAGTGTAAATATAGTATTAAAGCATTTCCTGCAACCCCGTCCCCACGACAGCCATTAGCCGCCATCATGTCAGAGCTGATGTTACGGGAGGCGACAGGACAAAGGAGGACGCGTGAACAAGTCAGCCTGATCGTCGTCGCGTTAAGACAAGAATAAAGAAATAAAATAAAACGCTCCTTGATGTCTTTGATTGAAACAGCCAGTTACAACATGTCGCTCTCATCATCTGATGCGAGGACCGGACGAGACTCAGATCGGCTGAGGATACGCACGCGGTGGATGGGTTAATATTTAAGGGACGTGTGACAAACCTGTCTGCTGGTTTGTGTATATTAATGCTGGGATTTCTTCCCAGCTGTCAGCGGGAATGACAGCTCGATTACGGCGAGCACTCACTGAATCGTCCTTGCTGTGAGTCTTAACCGGTAGACTGAGCTCCATGCAACACACCGCCATAATATGAGCGGACTTTTCCTTCCAGGGTAATTATTTTCAGATAGTATCAAATGTAATAAATCAGGCGCTGAATACATGCGTTAGTCTACTTTTGACAAGACTGTCATCCTGCGTTTATAAACGGCAGATTACTGAATGTTTGTGGATCATTGGGCTCATTCTCTCACCAGGTGATGAAGTCAGTTACCTCCAACAAAGTCTGAGGATACTGAGACCAGTCGATAACCTTAAAAACGAATAGTTGATCCAACAAGTGACTTGTTGTGACGATGCACTTCCCAGAGGTGAACTGGACCAAATCAATGTGCGTTACTGTAGCTGAAGCTAACTGCTGTTTCTCTCCTCTCCATGAAATCATGTGAAGAATGCACCTCTGAAGGAGCACGGCTGGCGTTTGACTTAGTTACCCCGACACTAATCGTGTTTTTCAACAGACACTGGTCTACATGCAGGGATGGAACTCAGAACACATTCGGTCCAATTTGCTGGTTAGAGATGATCATGGAGGTTCACACCATGGCACGCAACAGATAGCCAACCTGTGTTACTGCCTGTCTTGTTTTTACTGGTGGGGGCAGTTTCATTCTGTGTGTGAACGAGCAGCCTCCACTTATCCAAAACGCTGCCCTCCCCTCCTACATAAAACCTTTTCTGCCATCCCCGTGTTCCTGTGTAGGCTGTGTGGTGGGTTGTCATGGCGACAGGCCTCCCTGCTGCCAGCCTACCTGGGATTGGCTTGGTGCCTCCTCTGATTGGTGCTCATCAGCCCCTGGGCCTGCACCGCTGCTCTCAAACGACACTTTGATGGAGTTTTATTGCCGAGTCTTCCGTCTCTAAATCGCTTCTGCTGTCATCTTTATTTTGATTTATGTATTCCCTGATCTATTTATGCATGTGAACGAGGGGAGGGGAGAAGAGAGACGAGGGGGGAGGGGGAGGGGAAGGTGGGAGGAGGAAGACTGTGACAGCTACAATACTTGCTACTATACCCGGGGGAACGCCTGCGGTACATTTGCCTTTTAAAGGCTTCGGCACCAGACAAGCAGAGCGCAGCAGCAGCGAGCTACAAAGCTCCGTCTGTGGTTCACAAGCCCCCCACGCCCCCACCCGCCCCCTCGCAGCCCCCCTCCTGAGTCAATAGGCACTGTATGCATGTTCTGTACGCTCAGACAAAAAAGGTATTCTTTCAACTGCGCCCTGCCTCTCTGAAGAGGGTTAAACGGCGCTGCTCACCGTAGTGGGAATTACACAAACCAAAGGCGAGGAAGAAGACACGCGGGGTACAAAGCTCCGTCTGTGGTTCACAAGCCCCCCCCCCCCCCCCCCCCCCCCCCCCCCCCCCCCCCCACCCGCCCCCTCGCAGCCCCCCTCCTGAGTCAATAGGCACTGTATGCATGTTCTGTACGCTCAGACAAAAAAGGTATTCTTTCAACTGCGCCCTGCCTCTCTGAAGAGGGTTAAACGGCGCTGCTCACCGTAGTGGGAATTACACAAACCAAAGGCGAGGAAGAAGACACGCGGGGTGTTACTGCAGCTTCACAATCCTCCACAAACAACAGCGATCAGACCGGAGTAGGGATTTTGCACACAATATGCCAGACTTTCATCTGCCTGTCTCGGCGGAGGCAGGCCTCTGGAAGGTTCTAGCTGAGCAGGTACAGAGTAGCAGACCTGACTCCTCAGGAAGGAAAGCGGGCTTCAAAGACTCGGCTCTGACAAAAAGAGGATCTCTCGCTGACACGCAGACCCTGTGGCGTCCCCTCCTCTGTACAAGCACTATTAAAACGATCCATTTAGATCAGATCGGGCACTTTGGAGGAGCCTCAGACTTCTGGCACTGCAGCGGTATTTAAGCAGCAAACCAAGATCAATAACCAGGGGTCAACAAGATCGACCCAAGCGTGAGTCAACAAAAGATGTTCAGGGTGGTGGGGTTTGAGGCAAGTGGAACCAAGGCAGGCATCTTGGTGTTGTCACTCAGGTTCAACATTATTTGCTCTTTTATTTCAGGAGTCTGTCACGTCCGAATAAATTCCAGAAGAAACCACTGAAGTCTTGATACAGGAAACAGTCATTTTACCGGGCAGCTGCTCTGACCTAAAAAGCAACAGTTATAATATGTTCCCGCGTACTTAAGCAAAGATTTATTATTAATTTAGAACCAGAGACGATCATTCGTGCCTGCTCCACTGAGCCGACGAGCACTGAACAAGTTAGAGAAGCTTAATAGGAATGAATGTAGTGAAGCTGAACCAGGGGAACTGCATAAAGATGCAGTGTGCATGCACACGTTTGTGTTTGCACCTGTGGTATTGTGCTTGGAGGAACTGGAACTCATCCTTGATCCTGTCGCAGGAGTCGGAGGTTGTGAATTTCAGCTGCTGCGATGAAGCCTGCCAAAGAGGAAAAACAGAGACAAGAATACGTTAGAGGCAAAAGGAAAAAACACATTGAAGGTGGGAGGGCTGCAACAGCGAGAGGGTGCAGAGTGACACAGACACACATTTAAGCCGCATTACTCTGAAACTGTTTGTTGGCTTCCACACGCAATCCAATCGGGGATCAGAAATAAAACGATTTTTACTTGTGAATATACACATATTTCAGTCACTGCACTCAAATCTAAATCTCACACAGCCACAAACGGATGTTAACATAGTTAACCTTCTATAGACGCCACCTGTCCTTGCTCTGGTATTAGCAGCGTCTTTACAGTTATTACCCTTATAATCCTTATTGTTAGTGCAACACTCAGCTTTGGCTGCCAGTAAGAAAACTTCCTCAGGCTCCAATGAATCATTCTTGTTTCAAAAAAAAGGTCGGAAACACCGATGATAAACAGTGTTACAGTGAACTTGGTTGAGACCGCTGAATAAACTGCTCCTTACTTCACGGTTTTACATCATTTACCTCTTTACTGCATTGGATCATTACAGAAGGTAGAACTACACGTTCCAGATACTTTAAGGAGTTGCCCACAAGGCGACTCAGAGACCGGCCAAGCAGACGTTTTGTCACATTACTGCTTCTGGCGAGACACAGGGATTAATCACGGCCAAAAGATTTCAAGCGAACGCACAAAGAATAAGAAGAATGTCGGATGAGAATGAAATAGCAAGAACATAAAGAATCAAAACTTGTGCTGTGTAGCAAACAAATACGATCTGCTTGTACTCAACTTGACTGTAAAAGAAATCCTCACTATCTTTAAACACGTCTGACATCGCTGTCTCGTGCTTTCTGAACATATCGATGATTTTCCTATTTTATTACATCAGCGGAAAAGCTACTCTCAAATATAAATGAACATGAACTAGCCCAGGCAGGACTAGTCGTATCCTAGCTGGATAAAACCAGACCAAATCCCACGTCATATCGGAAGACTTCTTTTGTGCCTCGTACAACCGGCGACAGAATCATTCATTCACCGAGCATGAATGTTGCTACTGGGCCTTATTGTGATTCTGTCCACACCACATTCCCCGAGCAGCGGTGGACGGCCCG
The DNA here is from genome assembly GCA_016785235.1 of Pseudorhombus dupliciocellatus. Taxonomy (NCBI): domain Eukaryota; kingdom Metazoa; phylum Chordata; class Actinopteri; order Pleuronectiformes; family Paralichthyidae; genus Pseudorhombus; species Pseudorhombus dupliciocellatus. The sequence continues at coordinate 848,607 of JAFBJW010000248.1, forward strand.
GCTGTGTGTTAGAGCACAGCAAGCATCAAACCCAAATAGGGACAAAATCTCATTATTTCTCAGCAGGCTGCATAATGGGTCAGGTGGGGGAGAAGGAAAAAAAAATAGAAGAAAGGAAAAAAAGAAAAATCGACATTTTCCCGCTATGATTGAGCAGGCATAAAAAACCATCAGAAATCTGATTGCAGCACTTACGGGAAACTCGCCTGCTGCTGTTAGGAATGGCCTGTCACTTTGTACTGCGCCCCCCCCCCCACACGCTGCTCAGCTTCATTTTTAACTACAAACAGGCTGTTTCACATTCACAGAACCATGGCCAGCGGAATATGCTAAGCAGCAGGATTGCTTCAGGTTGTAGTCATGGACCTCTGGCCTCAAAGGCTGATTATTACTATTTCTTTTTTTTTTGCTTTGTGGCTCAGCAGGCAGGGGCTCCACTCTGACAGGGGTGGGGATGGATTCTCATAAAACCTTCCTCGGGTACACACAAAAATTCATTGTGGTTTAAATTTGTGAATTTATTTATGAATTAATTTCAGATCACATACAAAAACATCGAAAGGCTTACGGATAGAACACGTGAAACCAACGTAGGGACAAGAACTACGAGCAGAGCGACTTTGCTTTCCCACGGCATGAGAAGGGCTGACATTATCGTGCTGCCCCCCCCCACAGACAGAGACAGAAGCTCCGACTGTAAAGCACAGTAACCTTTTCCATTATCTCTCGGGCCGGCGTGGCGTGGACCAAACTCGGCAAACAACAGCTCGGCTACGTGGCTCTGCGCCACGCAGGGCCTGTGTCAACACGACACGCTTAGCTACAGGCAGCCGTGCAACTCGCTCCCTGCACTGAAGCGTGTGCGTGTCTGCATACAGGTTGCCCCCAGCGCCGGAGGGTAGAGCTGTTGCCCTAGATCCAATTTCCTCCCTGTGTAGCACGGTGCGCAAACATTAAAATACCAAAGTTGCTCTTCGTCAACAGCCCCAGGTCGGGCATCCTGTTCCACAGGGAGTGAGGAGGGGGGCAGGGACGGCACAGAGGGGAGGACAAAGACAGGGGAAAGGAATGGGAGTGGAGAGCAGGAGAACTTGATAAATCCAAAGGCCAATAATGGCATGTCGGCACTTTGAGTTTATTTCAGGCGGTTAGTAATTCTGGAGGAATAAAAGTAAAATTTGTCTTTGAAACATCAACCACGGCCCTGTGATGCTGTGACAAAAAAAACCATGTAAAGCAGTTTGATGAGACACTGAATTGTTTTGTTAAAAAGCTGAGTTGCTGTTTCATTGTCTCTTGTGTACCTGCTGCTGCCAGAGCCCTCTGCGACTCCGAACCTTTGAAGACGTTTCTAAACGTAATTTGCTGTGGTTAAGCTTTTCTTGCTTAGTTCAGTCTTGTCAATTATTAATGCTCATCACTTGTCCTTTGTGCTTCCTTTATACTCGATATTCTTTATCAAGGGCAGAGGATGAAGTGGGCTTTATTTTATTTATTTAGATATATTCGATATATTATATAGAAGGTTCATGTCTGGGAATCCCTTAACAGACCTCACACTGTTGTGGGCACGTGTGGCTGATGCGTGGAGGTGATATTGTGACACACACTCTATTGACAGGATGTGAAGGGGTCACAATAACACAAACTATAGTTATGTGAATAAAAAGAAATGTGTTTGTTTCGCAAATCAGGTAAAAAATGCCAGCGATTCTCGGTCAATACTGCTTCAATCGTAGATGCTCGACGGACGATTTTCACGTAGCTGCGTTCATCACTAGCAGCTCTCCCAGCGCCGTGCAATACACACACAGATAACCATGGTTATCATCCTTCGCTCTGTGACCAAAACAAGGTGCTCTGTGGGGCCTGAGAGCCCACAACAGATGGATGCCCGCACTGTTAATGAAATACTGCCGTAATATTGTGACACATGCCATCTGCCGTGGAGAAGAAGGTGCGTGCACGCTGCGCGCGTGAAAACGTGTTGGTGCAAGAGAGCAAGGCTTGGCTAACCTACGTGCCATTGTGTACGCGTCTCTGTGCGTCCGAGATTTTTTTGTTGTTACAGTAGAAGAAGAGCCGAGACAGGAGGTGACACGGTGAATAGGTGTGTGTGTGTGTGTGTGTGTGTGTGTGTGAGATAAACCTCTGTGTATGATGCTCGGCTGCCAGAGGAAGAAATATTCACGGCCATGAATCACACACACAAGGACACAACGGCCCACACACACACACACACACACACACAGACAAGAACTCCATCACTTGCTGAATTTGCATAGCACACACACACACACACACACACACACACACACACACACACACACACACACACACTTGGCACCTAAATGTAGGACGATCTCTAATTTGATTCTGCCCTGCTCCTTTGAGACGTAATTAAAGCATTAAAAAGCTTTGTGCGCGGGTGAGGCAATTGAGACAGTCTTGGGCGAATAAATGGGATTCATCGTTTGAGGAAATTGCTGCTCCACCCCCCATCCCCCAACCACCTACCCAAATCCCACTATTCGTCACCCCCCTCCTAGTGAGTATGTGCACACACACACACACACACACACACACACACCCTTCCTCTCCCTGGCCTCATCATCCGGTCCAGTCCACGTGAAATCTACTGCGAACCATAATGTCTGTTTTAAATAAGAATCAGGCTGAGGCCATCCCTGCTCCATAGATCAGTCGGGGAAGTAGGTGCACGTGGGGGGGGGACACACACAGTCAACAACACCGCGATTACACACACCAACAATACATGACTACAGTACACATATCCAGTGGAGTATTAGATACAGAGTCAACACACACACACACACACACACAGCAGGAAACATTGGAAAACATCCTCCTCAGTATAAATCCAGCCTGAGGGTAGCGGTAGTGTGGGGATTGTATTTCCTGGAGCTCTGCCTGGCTGTTTACATCTCAGTCGGAGAGTGTTTGCATGAGTGTGTGTGTTGTTGGGGGGGGCAGGGATAGAGCCTTGGCATTGTAATCACTCACTAATGACTGGATGTTATCTCACTCCCACTTTTAAATGAATGTAGAAGATATGCGCTGATGAACAGTTGGCCTATTTTTTCACTTTGCTCCATAGCAACAGTCCCAAGGATGCAAGGATTCTTCCATTTTAGCCATCAGCCTCTTGTGTCCATCACAGACTCCTGCGGGCCCAGGTTTAACATGGGGGATAAATGCAGTTAGAATTTCAGCACGTGACTGAGAAGACACGGGAATGTGTTTCTGTCCTGAGTCTGTTTCAGCTGATGTGAAATAGTGGAGGTAAATAAGTGCAGTAAGTGTGTGGTTTGGATACATGTGGAACGTGCCAACTGTGGCTTTAAAAAGGTGCTGAATGGATATGGAGATTTCCCACAACACACTTGGAATATTTCATGTTAACTCTGCTCTGGCCCATTGCCTTCACAAATATGTTTCCACAGAGAGAATTTACACTAATATTTATGTCAGTTGATGACTCATCAAGCCAGACATGGAGGGCTTAAGTCTGTGGCTAATTCACCAGCATCAAACAAGATCGCATCCTCCATCTAAGAATAGCTGCGACCAAACAATTCCATCTAAATGTCCCGGATTAGTGTTTGGAATAAAGCCTAGTGGCCAGTGATATGAGACAGGGACAGACTATATGGCCTCAGCCCGGCCAATTCTGCCTGGGCCAATCGAACCTTGCTACAGTAGCTGCTCAGTGTGTGTGTGTGTGTGTGTGTGTGTGTGTGTGTGAGGAATAGGATTGTGTCTTCAGCCACTCAGGACAGGGGCTTTAGGACGCGGGGAGAGCGTAATCCTGTTTGGCCCAGGAATTTGATTTTGATTATTATCTCTCACGAACCAAGCTGAGGCTTACCCCCATTTCTGCAGCCTTATCCCCACAACACACAAACACACACACACACACACTCCTCCCCCTGCAGCCCAACAGATTTGACCTCGTTAAGACGCTTTAAAGGGGATTACTCTACTTTTATCACTTCCAGTGAAGTGCCCTTGCAAACACAGGCTCGCTGTGGCTCGCCCTCTCTTCCCACTCTGCACAACGGTCCTGACCTCCTGCACAGAGTCAGCCAAGCACACAACACACACACCACCCTGGAAACACAGATGCACAAAAAGCTGCAGAGTCTACCTTCAACAACACAGACACACACAAAGGCAGCAGACAAAAGGTGGGGGGGGGGGGGCTTTCTATAACACAACACACACACACACACACACACACACACACGAAAAGAATGCCGAGATTGCAAAGCCAAGGGAAATGGGCAATTTGTCAAGAGTGAGGAAAGTGGTGAGGCTGACATGGCTGTGGGTTCGGAGACCATGGCTGAGATTAAAGGGGGGGGGGGGCTTTAAGATTACACCCAGTACAGTTGTTCAGATGATTGATGCCTGCTTGTAAAAACCAAGGTTATTACTTACAACACTGGGCGAGGAAGCAAAGACAGGGAGGGAGGGAAGGAAGGAAGATTAGTCCCAAAGTTCGCAACAAATAAGTGGATAATGAAAGCAGAAAGCTGTGGCGCCGGCGTGCGGCCAACGCCGGGGGATTTCTGTTTAATTTGCTCAACTGAGGTGAAAGCACTAAAGTTCTTGTGCGTGTGCCGATTACAAGTTTCAAAAGTTAGTGCTATTTGTTCCCATGACTCCAATCCAAGTCATTTAATTTTGATTATAAACTAATGAGTCCCAGAGTCATCTTCACACCATGCTGCAGTGTAATGAAATATCAGCACATTTTAGGCCATGTTCAGGCTGTCAGCAGTCGTGACGCCCCCTCAGCCCACATTATCCTCGGTACCCCAACAAACACCCATTCACAGAGTCAAAACCTAAACTGGAATAAATGTCTCTCATGTGAGACAATATTGCCCTAAAGAAACTTGAGGCTCATGTTTGAGGCTTGAACATTCAGGTCTAAGCAGGTAGGCCTGCGTACATCACGTCGCCTCCTGAAGCAGCAGACGGAGCGAGGGAGGTTGTCTCTGCCTCGCTGCGAGTCCTGCGGGTGTCTGAATGGGGTCTTGGTGGGGATGAGGAGACGTATTGTCCCAGTCAAGGCCGCTCTGCTCTCAGGCACACAAACAGAACAGCTAATTCTCTTGTCTGGACGGGTGCAGCGCCGCGTGTTTTGGCAGGTCTAGGGGCCCGGGCCAAGGCGACCCAATCAGGCGGCCCCCTGTCGAGCTGCTTTGTTCCAGCCCACCGCACCGCTGTGCTCTGTGGAAGGACCCGAACCCCCAACCCCACAGACCCGCCTTTCCACCTCCCACACTGAATACTGATGCAGCCCCTCCACTTCACATGCCCTATGCTCCCTCCTGTACCACACACACACACACACACACACACACACACACACACACACACACACACACACACACACACACACACACACACACACATATATATATATATATATATATATATATATATATATATATATATATATATATATATATATATATATATATATATATGCGCCCTTGGTTTCAGTGACTTTGCTGCTGAGATTCATTTAGAGCAAAGCCAACGTGCTAGGGAGAAAACGTGCACATCAAATGCAACAGAAATCTTCATCAGAGCTTCCTTACCTTACTTGCTTTGTTGTGATTACATCATAGAATGAAATCATTTGGGCTAAAGGCCTTTCAGATGAAGGCAAACCCCTGGGCCGGGCCTGTGTGTGCCTTCTTAAAATCTCTTAATGACATTAACTTTGTATGACTCTAAACAGCTTCAGTTATTTCTGTCTAACACCACACATAACCTCAAGGTGGATGTTCTCTAAGTGACTGGCCCAGCAGGAGACTGGATAATTCATCAAGCCGCAGCATGTTTTCCCTTCCCTTGATTCTGCAGCCAGAAGTTGCTCTGGTACTGTAAAATGCATCTGTGTGCGTGTGCCTGCGTTCCTATAGCGACATCCACCAACAGACGTAAAGCTGCATAATGGGATTCACTAAAAACACCGAGCTTCAGGAAGATGCTCTTAAGGGAGAAAACATTCAACACCACTGGAGGCCTGACCCACGGGCAATCAGAGACCGAGGAGCTCAACGTGTGGAAATATATCGGCTGTATAAACAAATAACCAGGCTGACCACAGCTTTCCCGTAAACAAATGTGGGATGGGAGTTGAATTGATAAATGTATTTCAGGATGTCAGGATGCGTCTCATCACACAAATACATTTGTACTTCATTTGTGTCTCTTTGTTTGTGTGTGTGAGAGAGAGAGGTCCAGGACGCATCCAGTTATTATTAATAAATTAATAAATCAATTGAATCCAGTGGAGAAGAAACACTGCAGCAGACACAAACATCAGACCATTTTTAAATCAATAAATAAAACACAAAAATGCCCATCACACTACCCGTGTCATTTCATTTGGCCCATGGCAGCATCTTCAATGAGGTGACATACAATTATCATCATTATTATTATTATTTTGGTTCAAATTAGTTTCACTTCTTCGGTGATTTGTGACGAACCCGATGTCAAAGGTGAACGGTCTGGCTTGAGACCTCTGCTGTTTCTCCCTCCCTCATTTCCTGTCATCCCTACTGACCCCTCCCCATAAAGGAATAAAAGGTGCCCCCTCCCAAATATTGGAAGACACTTTACACGGCGGCTCAAAGGTCCTCAACAGGAGGCATGAGGCAGGCCGGGTATTGAAATGTGTATTCACATGTATCGTCTTGAGTCGTTGCCTGTGTGTGTTCAACAAGAGGAGGGCTGCGCCAGTCTACACCCCTTCTTTTCAGCCCGCCGCAAAGCGCTGTGGCCCTCCACAAAAATCAACATCACCTGTGACCCTCACTCAAAAGCAGGGCCCCCTGCGGGGCAGGAGTGCTCTGGTGTTGCTGGTGGAGGCGCTCTGTTTGTCATGCTAATCAGCTGGCCTAACCTTAATGACCCAGACATCTGCTGGCCTGCGTGTGTCAAGCCCCACATTCAATTTGTCCCCCAGATACAAAAAAGCAGATAAGACCCTTGAGGCCAGTAAGAATGTTAGTGTGTGTGTGTGTGTGTGTCCTCGCTACGTGGGTGAAAAGGAAAATCTCCTCTATTTGTATGCATGCACCGGAGAATAATTACCAGCTGAGAGTAGCACAAAGGTGTGTGTGTGTGTCCTAATGTCACACACATGTTGTCCTCTGTGTCAGTGTGAATGCAGTTGTGTCCAGTGCACCCACAAACATGTGTGTGTGTGTGGGTTTGCAGCAGGGTTGGGGGGGGGGGGGGGTTTTTAAGGGGGGGTTGTTTAATGGGCGAGACAGGGGACCATGGGGATTAAGCTCCCCCCAGCTGGAGGCTTTAGAGGAAAGGCTGGGGGCTGTTCTGTTAATTCAAGTGGGCTTAATAATGCCTGTGCACCCTCTGCCCCTGACCCTCCCACCACTCCACCAGATCTGGGAGGAAATGCATGATAAAGGGAGACAAGGAGGAGGAGGGGGAGTGTGTGTGTGTGTGTGTGTGTGTGTGCAACCTGTGGCCATCTGAAGCACAGGCTCAGAGGACTTGGAAGACTTTGCCTCGTGCACACATTGCATGTGCTTCAGCTTTGGCGCCAGGCCTTTCTGTTGCTCCACCGAGCTGCGTTAGGATTAATCAACACCAAAACAATATGGCAAACGCCATCAACTGGGTCAGACGCTGTCAGAGGAGGCTTTTCCCTCCTAAACCAACGAACTGTGCCTCCGACCGGTGACAGTGGATTAAAACGCCGACAAAGACGAGTGAATCCCTGTTTAACCTTGGTCTGCTTTGGATCTCAGTGGGTCGCTCACAGTGGAAACCACTTCCAGTGATGACCACTTACGTGAAAGGCCTGGAGAGAGTCATTCAGTCTGCTTACAGTCTGTGTTCACCTTGTGTCTCAAGGTTCTCCTCTAACCTAACCACTGCTCCTCCAGTACGAGCTCGCAGGGTGCGAGCGAGGACCAGTGAGTCCTGGGAAATCTAACCAAGGAAACAAAAGCAAACCACACAGGGAAGTTTTGCCCGATGACGGACTTGCAGTTGAAAGAAAAAAGATTGACGAGACCAAAACTGCATATTAGTTCAAAGTCTCAGTTCAAACCATCCATGTTGTCGTTGCCTTGTTCCTAAAGAAAATACATCTCTGAAAAGACAATACAGTCATTCTGGTGGAAATGTCCTGTGTGAATCACTCACACAGGAAAAGATTTAACAGTCTTTTAATGCAACGTGGCCACACATCATCACCGCCGCCACCGGTTCCTCTACTGCTGTAAATTGGATGCATCATACATGAGAGAATCCTCGATTGTGCATATCCGCTGTGAAAATGAAAATGGTTCTTCGCTTCGCATGCGAGTCAGGAACTCAGACGCCAACGTTCACGCAGGACGGACAAAGGAAAAACAAAAGCCGACTCGGTGGGGACCGAGTGAGTCTGAGAGATCGGTTGTGTGTCATTATGACGCAGCGCTGTTACTCCCTCATATCTATATGGGTGTCACACATTCTCCATCCTCGGGCCCTGTGGCAGCAGCTGCAGAGGGAATGTGTGTAGAGCGCATGTATATTTCAAGCCATGGCAGTTCACAGGTGTCTATGTGGGGTGGTGGAGGATTAAGGTGAAGCACCAGGGAAGATACGTGTTAAATTAACGTTGGGTCTTCATTCTACGATGAAGTGCTTTCGATTGAAAAAGAAAAACAAGCTCATCTGCAGGCGGGCGGGCAGCGACGCCGTGACCCATGTTCTCTCCTTGGAAAGGGTGCCAGAGCTCCCACCACATCAGGCAACGCACCCAGAGGAAAGGAGGACTGGTTTGGAAGCTGATCCAACCCGGCATTAACAGCCATCTCCGGAGATCACGTCGCACAGCTGGCGTGCACGCCTAGGTCAGGTGACTCAGGTGCTCCGATCGGCGGCGACACGCATGCGAACGCACTCATTTGGCAAGACGGCAAGGCGAGAGTTGTGGGCGCGACTGCGACGTCGTCTGTGACGCACTGAAAGGCCCGCGCTCCTGCTGCCGGCGAGAAAGGTGTCAACTGACCTGCTGGTCGCAGGTTTCCCAGCATTTAAATGCACCTGCTCACGCCTGAGACCCGTGGTGTAACAGAGGGGAGATGCATTCAGGACACAACTGAGATTTGTTTTCAAATTCTGATGCTATACTTTTGGGATGCGGGGCAAATAAAAGGATTTCTCTCCCCTGACAAGCCGGGCTCCTCACATCCTGCTCCCATACATCAGCAGCGGCACAATCAGGCTGCCACCCAGACTGACCGCCAAAGGGCAAAAGCATTCATGTCACAAAAGACATTCAGGTTCTATTTTCAGCAAACAACGCTCCCCCTTTCAGCAGTAAAAGAACCAGTGGCAGCGACAAGACGTTGCCGTGGAAAAAGTAGAGGGTACGGTCCATGGCAACGTGACAGCGCTCGACTTACACAAATGCCTCTTTGTTATATTTGCTCTGGCAGAAGACAAGTGACATTTGAAGCAAGGCTGGGAGGTGTAAACACAGGTATCAAACGGGCAGGTTGCTAACGGCTCCATGCTCTTCTTCATTTCACCAAATCATTTCATTTGCGTCTTCAGCTGCCAGTCGATGCGCACACATGTTTGACCAATGGGCTGAGAGCCCTCATCACTGATGAATGCATGCCCTGGACCGAGTTTCTGTTACCATGGAAACTTGAGATTTAGGGGAACAGGGGAGATTTTTTTTGCTTTTTTACAGTCATAGAAACACCCACCTCCACATCTGAGCCGGATACTTGACTGGTGACCAGTTTCCCTGTTATGACAGCTCATAAGTATCTGGGCTGGAGATGAAACACTTCAACTGACACAAGGGTGAAAAAGACGCAACAACCATTTGGGAGAACGTAGCAGCCACAATTAGATTTTCTCTCCGTAACCTCACGTCACATCTTCTGCAGAATTTAAACTCGCCAAAACCAGAATGATTACTGATCATGAACTGCCCCAACATCCCAACACGTCCTTGTGTGAGGTAGGAGACACAAAGCGGAACACACACACATCATAAAGGAGCTGGGAGCATCATTTCGGAACATTGGTCCAAATAAAGAAGTTTGGTTTTTTTTTTTGCTTCCTGTCAATGAAAAACGTTGTGACGTGACTACAGATGATACATGTCTGGGCTCAGGCATTTTCTGAGGATGAAGCGGTTGGAAAATCACCTGGCGCTGATGCTTGTGTTACAGGAAGGCATCCAACATCGGGGCTGTTTTGATTTGGAGGATGCCTTCAAGTTAAGAGCCAAAAAAAGAGAGAGATAGCTAAAGATGTTTTCTATAATCTCACCTCACATCTCCTGCACAACTTACCTGAACTAAAGTCAGCGTTAATTCTACGGCAACTGGCCTGTGTGAGAGCCAGCCCCCAAACAAGTTGAGCACGGACCAAATCAGCTGGACCAGGCGGAATAACGAGACAGGAAAGGCCACTTACTGAGTGTCTGGATTGTGGAAACATCATGTCAGTCCCTTGTTTGTTGCTCTCCTTCCTCAACACGACCAAGTGTGCGCCCTGTTGGTGATTTGTCTTCCTCCTCGCGCTGCTCCTTTGTCCGCAGCTAGCCCAGCCTTCACCAGGTCCAGCGTTAGCCGGACGACTAGCTTACACCGCGGCTAGCGCCCCAGACACTAACCCGGGATAAATGGAGATAAATCAACACTGAGCTGGGGGGGTGGGAGAGGGGGAGGAAGGGGCTCGTCTCTGGGTGGCGACTGTCCGCCTGTGTTCGCTGGCTGTGCGGGCAGGAGAGCTCCACCAGCGCCGGGCTCCGCCGCTTCGGCTAATTCTTCAGACGCTGTCCGTCAAAATGATTCATCGCTGTTTTCCGCCTCGACGCACCAGCGGCAGCGACGCGAGCCAAGCGCGGCTAAATGGATAACGTTCCACGCGCGGACACGTCCGGACCGGAGCGGGCTGGGGTTAATGGCTTCTTCTGCTCCGCTGCTGTGTCGGCCCCTTCGCCCCGCGCCGGGGAGGAAAAAGGAACGCGTCTAATTCTGAGAAATGACAAAATGTCTGCGGGTTCGTCTAAGTTGAATCCCCGCTCCGTCCGACGCCAGCGAGGAATCAGTGCCGCCGCTGCCGCTGCCGCTTGGACGGCGAGGAGACGACCCGACAGGAAATGGAAAGGAAACTTCAAATGGACATTTATCCCAGACTCGGGGCGTTCGTCGGTCCTGGACAGACAGAGCGAGGTTCGTCAGCGCTGCCGGAGCCAGAAAGTCAGTCCGATTCCCGGAGCCGGAGAGAGGGGAGGTGGGCGCGACGCCGCCGAGCTGAACGCCCCACACAGAAGCGCGGCGGCTAGATGAGCGCAGATCTACACACCGCGGATCTACCAGCGGCGGATGTCTGGGCGGACAGCGCCCCCCGTGGACAGGTCAGCGCACTGCAGGTGCGGGGCACCGGGGCTGGGGTCCAACCCTCAACCTTGAATCTGCTGAAGCCAGGCTCCGGGCACCGAGGGGGAAAAGTGAAAAGGTACTGCTGCAGATAGTATCAGTGAGTTAGAAGTAACAATAACATTAAAAAAATACTATTACTACTAATACAAAACATCGTGTCCTGGTGCATTTAACCAGAATTTTAGAAACATTTTGCACCATTTTATTTTGCATTTGTATCCTTGTTTGTTTTATAATTCTATAGTTTTATTTGATTATATTTATCTGCTGCTTGTCCTTAGTTATTACATTTCTTGTGCTCCATTTCTGAGACCTCAGCTCCCCTCATATTTTCAGATGACAATAAACCTGAAACTCCTCGTGCATATTCCTTTTACCAAGGGTCTGCTGTAACGTGGCAACATTAGACTAATTACAAATAATCATTCTCTGTTCTATCTTGTGTTTTCTATAAATGGTTCAGGCTAACATGACTTATCGTTTTAGTTTTTGTATCATTGTCACTGACGAGGACAATGTGACACGTGTCAAGAGTTGCTGGAATGATATTGAATTTAACAGTTTAAAATACTACAATACTAAGTCAATGTTTAGTTTCATTCATTTTCAAAATAACCCTTTGTTACATATCATCAGTCATTTTTGTCACTAGTCCTCGACCAATTCCTTCAAATATCACCAAGCACCTGAGTCATGCTTGATGTTTTTCTCCATTTCATCCTGCTCCTGTGTGTGATGCTCCATGAGAGGAGTAAAAAACAAACAAAACATGCAGGAACAGTAGCATTTCTATCACTGATGTAGATGCAGAGTGTCAGAAAGAGGAACTGTACAGGGAAGCAATAAGAGAGTATAGGAACATATTTTATTCCAATTTAAAACATTTAAAGGAGAAGGCTATGAAAATCATTTTCATGTCTGAATGAGGTTCAGGCAACAGTGGTTGAAATGAAACATACAAAAAGAGAAATATGGCTAAAATACTGTAAATCAATAACCTTTAGGACCCTTTTCATGAGGGTGTTGCATGAATACAGTATCTCACCCACCCACTCCCTCCCCAACCTGGCAAACACATGCAGTTAAAATGACATTTATCTTAAAAACAGCAGTTTATCATTAATCTTAAATATAGAATAAAATTGTCCTTTTTTGTTAATTAATCACATACTTAGTGTTTATTCGTTTTAAAAACTGGACCATGAAATTCACAGGCCCTCTTGATTTTTCACAACATTGGCACTTGTTAAGAGTCTGGCTTTACAAAGAAAGGGGATTGGCACACTCATTGTACATAATTTACATTTGGTATACTTAAAAAAAAAAAGAGAAAAAAATAAAGAAAAAAAATAAATCAAAACAAAAATTTACATTACTTTCAATTTGTACACCACTACACAAAGTTTAACTCTTAAAAAAGTCTGTCATCTTAAGTGGTCCTAAGTACACGTGTTAAGGTGTGTCAACCTTACAAAAGAGAAATAAAATATATGCAAAGACAGCTAATATCACTGTATGTCCATCCCTCTAACCAGAATGGATCTCAAGCGTAAGCAATAGCCATCAAAAGTGTACACACAAACATACACACCTTAGAGTACCAACAAGCGCGTTTGAAAGGACGTCTAAGTTGCACGAATGCAGGCCCATTGCAGTGGTGCAGTTTCAGTGCCTTCGACCCAGGGAAAGAATACAAAGTCCAATCAAGTAAGGGAGAAAAACAAACAGACAGCGGAGCGGAGAATGGCGGACATGTAAACACGCGGCATACTCACTCACTCCTCCTCATAACCACCAAAAAATATTAAAATGGCCATTTCAGTACCTTCACTTGGCAAGTATTTCAATAAATACGTTAATACTGAGGCTTAACACACAAGCTTCATTTGGAAAAAAAACTATATATATATAAATGCACAAGTGGATGGAGACAGATCTGGGTCAGGTTATTACAAAGGTGTCGTTTTTGATATCTCTTCTGTCGCTGATTGATTCTGCTTGGCACAGTGTTTTGTACTGGATTGTCGTACAAATGTTTCTCCAACTTGCATTCAATGCGGATAAAGCAAATACAGTACACACAAACACAAAAGGTTCTAGATACATGACCCACTCTGCCGCGGCTCTAATCACTGGTGGTGTTTGCCATTTGACTTTCTCTGTGTTCGTCCCTGTGCCATAATAAACCAGACGAGGCATCAAGGTCACATGTTGAAAATGGAAGAAACAAAGTTTTTGCAAATGCGCCTTCATTTTTCTCCTCACAGAAATGTTTTCGATCCAATTAGGTAAAAATGGAATACTCTACATTAGTATAAAGCGTCAGGGCTCACACATCAGATTTCAAGGTGTTTAACCCCAGCTCAGGGGAATCAAGTGTGATGTCTTGAAAGAAATGCTAAGGTTTTTAAATGGCGATGTTGGGCGTAGTCTCACCTCATGTCAGTTTATTCAGCCATATATCAAAATACTAAAGCTCTTAATTGCGACACACAGGTGAACTGTAAGATAAAATTATTAGCAAGTGTTTGTGAAGCTTAATTAAAAAAAAAAAAATCCTCAAGAAAGAACGTGGACATAAATATATAAGGCATCATTGACATAATGTGCACGTTTACATGAGAGGTGCAAATTTAACTCTTGCAAAGTCGCCTGACAAAGAAAATGCAAAGTAACATTTGGCCAACAATGCCATCTATTTTCTTAGAAGTTTAGTCCGACTCGTTTCTTTTTCCTGAGTCCAACACAGACGATGCCAAAGTCAAGCATGGAAACACTACCAATGACTTGATAAAACAAATATGCAAAACCACACAACAGAAATCATTGTAAAGCCCAGACGATCAGCACACTATCTGTGACAAGAGCACAAGAAAACGTTCAGGTGCCAGACAGTTAGGATGCTAAAAACTAACAATGTGCTTTTGCACCTTCGGGAAGAAAAAAAAAAGCCCCACTTTCTTTTTACGTTAGCCATCGTCCTCTTCTGAAAGGCAAAAATAACACAAAAAAAAGATGGCGAACAAAGCCAAACTGCCGCCACGCTTCACTTGGGAATGTCACGTAGGCATCTGTGGACTGCTGCATTCCTCCCTCACTGAACCTGCGACCTCCATCCTCGGTAGGATGCCAACACCCGCCACCCCCCCTCAATTCATTTCTCCATCCGTAGAGTTCCTCTCATTTCTACCAAAGCTGCTAGTAGTAGCCCTTGTGATGAAAAAGTTATGAAAACTTACCTGAATTACATTGTGAAGACAAAAATAGCCGTCTATCAACTTTCTGCTTAATGGAATATTTAAACAACTATCAGGCAAGAGACACGATATGGGATTGGTACAAGAGCCAACACATATCCCTAAAATTACAAAAAAAAAAAATAGGCAAGCATCCTTGAACAGTAAATATTCAACCACTAAGTTTTTTGTCTGTTTTCATTTTCCTATTTGCATAAAGCATAAACCCAACAAGGAAACAGTGTTTTTTTCCCCATTGTCAAGCATTTCAAAACAGAACTCCAACAACTGAATATATGAAGTATCATTAGAAAGATAGAACACTTGTCCATAAAATAGTTTTGATATTTTACAGCAGTATAAAATCTCCTCCCATCTCCAAGGTTGGAAAAACGTTGCGCTGAAACTAAGGAGGAAGTCTCATTTACTGTCAACACCACGCAGATCTGATTGATAAATTAGACAATACAAAAAGGAACTGCCTACTCTCTCGCTATCGGTTACGGTTTATTATCAAATGTTGGCTGAATAAAATGGCAAATCAACGTTGATTAGAGCCGAGTCGTTTGGATGATCGAGACTCGCGACTGAAGCTAAACTGGCAGCGCAAAAGCTTTTATTTCATCTACAACCAACTATTGCACTGGACTACTGTGTCATCATTCACACGTTGTGCACAGGAAGATTATTCTCACCATCAAAGAGGAAACAAAGAAATAGAAATCACAGTACTAATACATGTGTGATTCAGACAACTGTCGGCTGAAAGGAAACGCTACACAAAGTGAGCTGTTAGGCCGTCAACATCTGAGGGATCCGGCACGAGAGGGAACCTGAACTTAATTTTGTCAAAGCCAGTTTCCAAAGGCTTGTTTGTTTGTGTCTGAACAGGATACTGGTAATGTAATCATATTTACAGAACAAATCTACGAACCCAGGAGCTGATACTCAGAGTGTGAATACTTGGAAGTGTTTCTCAATCTTTTGTTTCAAGATGTACGGTAACGCTTCACAATGAGGAGCCGTGTGTAAGAACATGTGACGCTCTGCAGGGTTTGTGTTCACTTTGTGTAACCACCTACGATTTCAACGTTGACATTAGTAGCAGTAATATACTCAAGAAATAGCAGAAAATATTTAAAGTGGACAGAGAGCGTGGAGTCGTCTCCGCCTACCCCTCACCTTAGTGTGAGCAGCACAAAAATGTTATTTACATTCAACAGAGCGCCTGTGCTCCGGTTCAGGGCAGGGCTTAACAAATAGAAAAATTCAACGACACAATTAATGACCCACGGGGAACCAAGTACCTCACTGCACCCCAGCACTGCCTGATAATATATTCCTACGGTCATAATTAGTTGCCCTTTACAGGGTAGCGGAGTGCGGGGTCTGCAGCCCAACCTTCATGCCCTCATTCTGTAGTGTATAGCATGCATGGGTTAAATAAGAAGAGGAGGAGGAGAAGAGAGCCCTTTGTCCATGAAAGCTTGCTCTGCCCAGAGAAGGCCCTCTACCCACGTCATACACACAAGCACTGGTGATGATGTAGTGTCAAAGAAATAAATGTGAACCACGCCAGGGGCCAAGAGAGGAGCAAGAGGAGCCCCGGAGTGGACCAACGGCACATGGAGGGAGTGTTGTATTTGAGTGTGTTTCATGTGTTTGTGCAGGAGAAATTCATTAGATGATGAAAAAACCAAACAAACTGAGGAGTAGTGTTGGTTGAGCATGGAGCAATACTCGTCTCTTTGAGCCTCAGTGTGTTTCTAGTAGTGGACTCTGCTTAAGTGTGTGAGTGCGTTTTAGTATGTGTGCGTGTGTGTGTGTGTGTGTTGCGTATTGGGAGGGCTGCAGGTTTCTCTTTTGCTCTCACTCCATTTCTTTCTCTTTACACTTCTCTTTCACACCAGGTTGTACTCCTTGAGGTTGAGCTGCAGGATGGTGTCTTTGACGGCCGCGAAGACGAAGCGGATGTTCTCCGTGTCGGTGGCGCACGTGAAATGGGAGTAGATGATCTTGTCGCTGTCTGGATTTAAGTCCACAAACATCTTCAGGATGAACTCACGACCCGCCTGGGCGTCCCGTTGAGGACCTGGGAGAACAATGGAGCAGATGTAGGTTTTGTTGTAGTACAGCCTTGTGACCACAAGGTGTCAGGCTACAGTCAAAGAAATGGTTGATGCAGTTTTAGTTTGAGGGATTGAAAAGAAACTGCAACCCCTGAGAGCAGATGTTGACACTGACACTGTTGGAGCACGGCCAGTATCAGTGTAATGACAGAAACCAGAATGTTTGATGGTCATAAAAGTTGAGCTCTGTTAAAAGGCTTTGTCTGGAAACAGACTGAAAGAAAGTACTCAGCCACAGAGTTACGGCCAGAGCGTGACCCATTCTTCCACCCACCACCTGTACAGGTAATGAATGAAACAAATCCTGGAGGGGAATTCACGTCTGAGGAATCAGCACGTCCCTACTTTACACAGCCTTTACAGGACTGGCAGCTCCTGTGAATGTTATAATGCCATGATGTCAAATAAAGCAAATATTTAAAAAAAATGTAATACCATCAAACTCTGGGAAGTAGTCAACCAGGTGAGAGTACATGATCTTCTCCTCCAGCAGGTCCTTCTTGTTGAGGAAGAGGATGACAGAAGAGTTTTGGAACCAGGGATATGTGATGATGGTCCTGAACAGAGCTTTACTCTCCTCCATACGATTCTGACAGATGAGCAGAGGAAAAGAAACGTCGGGTTATATTCAGCATCCACAACTTCTTTTTTTTTTTTTAAATGGTCTGGAGTCACTCTTCATTGTGAATCCAACGATGACACAGCGGCCTCACTTTGGACTTGCATGGCATCACTGTGTGGCAGCTGGGCCAGTGAACAGTAAGAGATGAGAAGCAGTTGGAAACACTCAGGTTTGTTCAAACAATGCAGGGAATGACACGAGACTGTTCCTGTTAACTGATCCAGACGTCGTCCTAATGTAAGACCCGTCACTTGAAATAAAACTGTCCAGCAAACATGTAAAGTGAAACAAGTGGAGCTGGACAGCTGCTAAAGTAAACTACTTAAAGAGAGCTGCTGTTAAACATGACTCGTCTTCCTCTTCCTGATTTTAACTCCCTGCCAGAATCACTCCTGCGGTCCAGGCTTGGCGACTCGTAACATGATCCTGGCCAGACTTGAGCCGACGAAATCAAAGAAGTTTGAAAACAATCTCATCAGGCGCCGACTGGTCAACATCTCGGTCCAGAGCTCGTCAGCACGTCAGGATAATCCCAGTTAACGGAGCTGACAGAGCAAACACTTGCACACTAGCATGGAAAGCAAAACAGCAATGCTGAAAACAACTCCAAATACTGCAATACTTCCAACCAGTACTGTGTCAATAATACTAAATAAAATGTTTAAACCAACTGAAAAATTCTTGACATATGTTGCTCACGAGCATAGGAGCATGATGGAGACAAAACAGTGCCTGAGAATATATTCTAGTCCTTGTGTTTTCAAATAGGAATCTTAAGTGTGTAAGCAGCTTTAACCCTCTGGGATCATACTAATTTTCAACCTTTCGTGTCATTCGTGGACAAAAATGTCCACTAACTTTAACCGCTATAAAAATAACACAGATAAATATTTCTTCCAAATTTTTTTGATCAAATCTTTCAATCAACTTCAGCCCTAACCAAAACTATCAAATATTCAATAATTTTTCAGGATTTTAACCCTTTAAATGCCAATTGGATCATGTGATGTCACTAGGAACATGATGGAGGTGACATTCTCAAAGCAGTGGATCCACTTCCTCCTCTCTGACCTCTGACCCCCCACATCCACCATCCTGACAGGAGCATGGCGGGATGAGATGGAGGGCCACCAAACAACAACGAGACAAGAAATCACAATTAGCACTATTGACCTTCTGATTTTGAGACGCTGAGGTGACGACGAGGTGAGCATGCATTATGTTGAACATGCTACCTTGGATCAAAATTCCAACTTGAATTACATATAGAGGCCAAGGTAGATTTTTCATTTTAATTCAAATTTTGTAGTTGGCAGCGGAGCCATGAGAAAGGAAACCCTGAAGTAATTCAGCCAAGGACGAGCCAAGAATCTGGGTCACTTCAGGACAGGAGTTTGATTTTCCAGTAGAAAATCCATCAGTGCAAAGAGGCGTTCGTCTTGAAGATGTTGGGCCAAAATGTTCACTTAGTTACACTGAGGTCTGTATTCAGTTGTGGCCAAGTGATAACTTTTAAGTCCAGTATAGTGTGAGACAAAAGACTACTTAAAGACAACTTCTAATGAGTCTAGTGCAGTCCAAGCCAAACGCTCTATTGGCACTGTGAATAGAAAAAGGAAAGAACAAAGAATCTGCAGAAGGAACAGAGTGAACGTTCCCGTAGGTGAAATAAAATAACTACAAGGAAGTCAGTGTGTGTGTGTGTGTGTGTGTGTGTGTGCAAACAATGCCATCATCTTTGAGGAACACAAGAGGATCAAGGCAGGAGGACAGAAAACGTAACAGTCAGAGGAAATGATCAGCGAGGAAATGGCACATTCAAGAATTGAGAAATCAGAGAGGAAAATTTTGAGAAAATAAAGGGCTCGATGCACAAACGAGACCTGGATCGACTCACAGATAGTCTAGTTTTCTGTTTAAAATGTTCGTCTCTTCATTTCTATAAGTTTGCCCCTTAAATTACAGAAACTAAGACAATTAATGAAACTCAATTACAGTGACGACCCAAGTCTGTGTCATATGAAAGGAAGGAGGGGCCAGTCTGTTTGAGATGTCCATTGACGCTAATTAACACAGCTACACTCCTTGTTAGTTCTGAACACTGCTCCACCGACTCGATATCCGCGTGGCTACAGAGGGAAAATGTGATCACACATCACAAAGGTGAGTCGACCAGAGGAAGGGAGGGCATTGATAAATGGGGTCCTCGAGAAGAGCCAGCCGAAAATAAAACTCCTTCGCATCAGACGACCTCCTTTTTTCCCTCGAGCAAGGATGAGTGACCTACTTAGTGCGATAAGCTCTCCTATGTTGGATAAGCCAAGTAAAATGACATTTTCTGTGACTTCAAAAGCCAATTAAAGGAGAAGCAAGCACGCCTAATTGAGATGTTTGTCTATGAAAGGCTTCCTTGTTGTGGCTGCTGCTCCGTCAGCTGCAAGCACAAGCAGTTTAATCCCACATGTGCTCGTTACCATCCACATGCTGGGCTGAGAGACCGTGCTCCATGTTTAACGTGCGTTTACACTCATGGTTCTCTCAAACACATAACCACAACAATAAAGTTCCGGTCCATAAAGCCTGTCCCCTCACATTCGTCTTCACTTCGCTGCTGTATTTTTCGGTCTCTTAACATAAACTTGATGTAATTGTCAGCATACAGTGATTCACCGTTGAGCAGAGCCCATCGGCCGACTACCAACAGGGCTGCTGGGAACCTCTTCAGCACGTCATTGCAAGCAGGGTTATTTTGAGCCTTGCAAAGCGTAGGAGCAGGCTGACATGATGGCATGCTATTGATTCGCACTCTTCTGTAAACACGCTTTTTCCCTGGTTCTCTATTTCTGCATGTTCTCTCTTTTAATAAAAGCAGGAGGAGCAGGGAGCTGCTCTGCGCATCGGCGGTAGGTTGCCCCGAGCAGGTCCTGATGACCGCCTCTGGGTGGACCTGGTAATGCTATGTCAAAATACTGCTCTTAATGAGCATTACAGTTCCCACACAAGCAAAATAACAGTGAAGATGGGAGTGTTTACAAAACATCCACATGCCATTGTTGAGGTAATGTCACCTGATTGCTCTTTTCAAACCTCAGCATCACATAATATATACATAAACATTGTGATACTTGATGTACATTTCAACTTTCAGACCAGAGTCAGCTTTTTTCAGCTGTTTTTAAAATAATTTACTACATTAAAAGCCTGCAACTGATTTAAAAGTAGGATGACCTTACAGTGAAAAGGATTCACAGGTATCTTAAAACTATTTAGCAGCCATTTTTCAGCATCTTTGTTTTCAGGGGGCTGGTTGAGGAACACGAAGCTGCAGCCACAAGTGAGCTGTGATGAAAGACTGCAGGCGACAGGCTGCACACCTCCATCTTCTCAGAAATGTAGCGAACGGGTTGGAAAACTCACTATGCCGTTCACAGCAGGATATCAGATTGTCGTCGCAATTCTTTATTAACACACCAAATCCTGCTCCGTGTTGTATTTCTGTCCAAGCAGCTGCTCTGAGAGCGTTTAGCTGCAGCGCTACGCCACACAAGCTGTTACCATAGCAACCCTGTGTCACAAAGTCACTTAAAATTTAAGGGTTTATGCCTTCAGATGAATCAACCACAACTATGAACCAAATCAATAATCAACTTTCAGCTTCAGTACAATCTACTACACATCAAATGTACTATGAATAAGAGATTAAATTAGAGACATATGCAGACACTGGGTTTAATGCACAAACAGGGACATGGAACATGTTGTAGGACACACAGACATGTTGAGTTTAGTGGGCAGTTTGGATTTTAAAATGATTATTTGGAGGGTAGATAACTGGGGTTAGTAAAGTAGAGTATTTCTTCTACCTGAAAATGATGCTTTGCAAGTCGAAGGGGTATTCTATGATCCCAGTGGTTGGGATTCGAACCCTAAGCACGTCTTGTTGGGTTGGTAGATAGAATGGTTCAGCAATACGATCCAGATCACTTAGATAGCTAAAGACAGGAAGGACAACAAAAGACAGGAAGGGAGGAAAGAGAAAGTGAAGCATAACAGCAGATACAGCACACCCCTCCAAAAGCAAGTGGAACAGTCAAGAGGCAACCAAAGGGGAGAAAAAAAAAAAACGCTGAAAAGAGGTGAGAGGTGACAATTCTTACCACCACCCCGCAAATTCATTCTTAGAAATGTCGCTTCATCCATGATGGTAGCTCCCCAAGACAAAACCAATCCTCTGCTTTCACTCATAGTGAAGGGTAGTGAAGGTTTGTAAGTTTAAAGGATGCAGGTATGGCGATAACCCTAAAATCACATTTTAAGGGGCCAACACACACGAGTGGCTTTCTGCTGAGTCTTGGGGCCAGTCTTAGGGAGTGCACCATCAGGGATGTGTTACAGTGCTGGGCCCTGCAGTGCAGCGGGTAGATGATCGACGGTTTCCTGACTGGCAACAGGCGGCGAGCCAACCAGTACCTGAAAATTACAGTCTCCAGGTCAAATGGGTACTCAATGATGCCAGTGGTGGGCACTCGAACCCGCAGCACGTCCTGCTGGGTGGGCACGAACCCTGGTGATGCTATTCGCTCTAAATCACTAAGGTAACTGTGGAGGGGGACGGAAAATATGACAGAGATGCACACACACATCCAGTCATGCACGTTCATGAAGTTCATACACACAACAAGTTCCTTTCTGCAGCAGCTCAACAAAATACCACACAGCTATGCATGAGCTTGAATTCTTACCCAGTGCTCAACGTTATGTCATAAATTGATAAATGTTGGTTGTAATTAGCTCTCATATTATTACCAGTCATTTATTAACCCACCAAGACTTCTTACTTTTCTCCGACTTCCCATCTGGCTTAGACCTCTTCACTTCCACTGCTTGAGTCTAACCCATGAAGTAAATAATCAGCCACTCATCACAGACGTACTATTTGGTAGAGTCGGAGAGCTGGTACTCTCTCCTGCGATCATAGGCCTCCTGGATGCCAGGGTCGGCCCACAGCGTCTTTATCGCACTGATGTAAGGCTGATCGAACGACGACACCTTCTCCACGTCCACCTCACGCACCAGCTGGGCATTATTCTGTGAAAACATCAACAAAATATTTTAAGATCCAAAAGGTGTACAAGACAGGCAATTTTGTCACAATATATTAAAACTAAAAGGAAGTATAATCGACTTTAACATAGTCATACGGCTTCTCACATTACTGATAAAACTACAAGCATTAACATGTACATCTGCTCCAATGTTACATCACATAGCAATAGCTTAATGCCATTACTCGCCAGTACCCACCTTATTCTGTTCATACTTGAACGGGATCTTAAGGGTCTCGGTGGCGCGGATCATGGCCTGCATGGAGGTGAAGATATTCTGGTACACCAGTTTGGTGAAGCCCTTCTTGTCCTCGTCTGTGTAGCCTGACCCATGGATTATTCTCATCTGCTTGATGAAAGTGCTCTTGCCGCTCTCTCCAGTACCTGAGGAGGAGGACAAGAAGACACAGGAGGTCAGTCGGCACCTGAAAATGCTTCAGAAGTGGATCTGCCACATTGCCGATGGCATGCGTTTTCTTACCACTTTAGCACAAAGTCATTGTACTTGTTCTACTATGAAAGGGCAGTAAGGCCGTGAAACATGATGGCTGAGACAAGATGATAAATCCAAACACAGTAAGTGAAAAAGTGTGTATGTGTTCCATAAGAACCTTAAATTTAAAAAAACATAAAATTAACTTACGCACAATTATAATCAGGTCCCATGAAACACCGGGCTTTCAGACCAGAGTCATTAATCATGTTTATTAATATCTTCTGGTGGAGTGGGATTTACAAAGGGGACACTGCTTTCAGGTTGGCATGAGCATGGTCTTAGAAATCGGAATCATTTTTAGTATGAATTCTAGACACTGTTTTATAAATGAGGCCCATGATCTGCCCACCCACAGCCAGCTCCTGACAAAACAGCCTGTGAAGGAATCTGCATGATCACAACCACAAACAATGGTCCAGAACTCACTACCAACCACAGTCTGTTTTTAACCAACAAAGGCTGCTTATCTGAACTAGTCATGATGCCAACTCCTGGTTTATGAACTGCCTAATGACCTTTTATGATATTCAAATACCATAATGCTAATCTCCTGCTGATGCAGTCCACTCAGTGCCAATTGTTAATGCTGAACACTGAAGACGTTTGAGTTTTAAAGCGAAAGAACATGGAACAAAAGTAAGACATTTCAGCTTCATCTATGGATCTACATGTGTTTAACAATTTAGGACATACCTTTGTATGGATCTGTATTATGAAGCCATGTTCAACATACCCAGGATCAGTAAACCCACCACTTTCCATCTTGGGCAACCAGTACAAGAAATAGCAGAAAACTAAAAGCTTCAATTCAGAACTCTGTTTATTTTTGGATCTTGCATCCAAATGTCTTGTAAAATAAAAAAGGATTGACCTTGACATTCCAGTTATTTGAGGGGACTTTATCAATATAAACATGAGAAAAAAAATAAACCTACTGAGTTTTTGATTTATTTATTTCCCACTGGGAGACTTTGATGCAGAATGGGCTGAACACTGAGTTTTGATGATGAAGCAATGTGGAAGTTGCATAACTCTGTGTAATCTACACTATACACAGATGTTGTGGTCAAGGCATTATCCTAAAAGTCTCTTGTCAGCTTGGGTCTTGTGTGTTGTGCACTGCAGTGTTTTGGGCAGTGGTTTCCACAGAGGCTTGACAGACTCGACTCAGATTAGAACAAAGAACACTAAACTCATTTCACCCCTTCAATATTGTGTCATGGTGACAATGCACATATGCAAAAAGACCAAAGTTATGGGCTAAGAAAGGTCTTGTACAAGTCAGTTCAAGATTTGAAGCACTCATGTCACAATACTCAATAGTCATATTCTGACATTGTGTAGTTTGATAAGGAATTAGTGGAGCATCATACAAACCAAAGACTGCAGCCTTACAAACAATTTATTGCAAATGGTGGTTTGGTTACTAAAGCTCTCATATAAAGTAAAATTATCATCTGCATGAATCTGAGTAACCTAATAAAATTCTCACAGCAAGTGAGTGGGCGCGTTGATAACGTTTCAAACATATGGCAGGTTCCAAACTGAGGAAACAAAAAGACACAAATATCTCAGGATAAAAAAGCAGTGACATACATGAAGAAGAAGACATAAAGACAGACGGAGTTCTGCGTGAGGCGTACTATGCATGTTTTCAGTAAATTCATTCACTGTCGTGTAATAGTTCTGGACATAATTAGAGGAACAAAACAGTGACTCTGCTGCCAATTTCATCCATATTTGCCTCCTGAGGAAAGCAATGGATTTAAAATTGTGCACCAGGAAATGGGAATATAAATACAAAGGAAATCAGCAAACACAACAACACTTGTGATGCTCAGCATATTTACAGCGGTGGTGTCTAAGCAGAACTGTAGCGGAAGATTAGATAACAGAAGGTGCCTTATGTTATAAAGTATACCAGATCCCAAGAATGACTAGAATCAAGCTTGACTGTCAGTGAGCACAGTTGGCCGTACACTGGTGAGGGATTGGCCCGAGTATTGCCTGCCCTATAACCAGACAGGATCTTTCATTGCTGAAAGCAGGCCAAGTAATATTGGAGTTTCCCCTTCAGACAAAGTATGCCTTTGAGCGGGACATAGTAATGGGACAAAGTAGTTGTCAAGAAGCAGCACTGGGGCTCACTTTCCCATTGACTTAAAGAGCTAGAACAGAGGGGAGGGGTGTTGATTTGCTGGGATGTGAGTGATTGAGGAAGAAAGAAAAGAAAAATACCACTAATAAATAAAGAAATAAATGCACATCTGGTAGAAAAAGGAGAGCGGCAGGTCTTGCAGACATGCTCAGCTTTATTCAACAGATCCCATTGTTTTGCCTCACAGGAAAACCCAGCAGAAGCATTTCTCATGGACAGGCTACTGTACATTCACTGGAGCTACTCCTGAGGGGTAATGCTAGTTCCCATGGCAACTCCTGTTCTAGCCTCAAATACATGGCAGAAAACACCAGCTGATAGGCTTCAGTACGTCTCCACAGAGCCCAGCCAAACATGCAACTTTTAATCCCACAACGTCCTCAACCACTTTCCTCCTCTCAGGCCCTGGGAATTACAAAGTTATGGAGGCAAACAAAAAAGGAAAGATGGGAAACTCGCATGCATCTCATTCTCCTCTGCATAATCAGGAAAATACTGAAAAAGTTCATCTAACTGCTAACCACAGAAATTCAGAGAAATGGATTTCAATTCAAAATCACATTTGAAATGGTTCAATTTCATAATTCATCAAATAATTTTATGGTTGTATCAATATTAAAAATCAAAAATGGAGTAACATGTAAGTAACAAAGGCAAAGAATTAATTTCCTCTCCTCGCATGGGGTCAACTTCCAAAAGGATTGTTGTTGATCAATTCTAATGTTGTACATACTCCATTGCTGTGACTCATCGGTCACTCCGATACAGAATATCAGTTTTTCCACAATGAAAAGGGTTTTGTCATGAAATAAAACACGCCATCACAACAATAGCTGCCAATCAAAGAGGTGCCCTGAACGCCATCTGCCATTAAAAAGCATATGCTGGACATGTGACTATGAAAAGTAGCCTAATAGTAATGCAATACTAAACATACAAAGTAAAGCTGATAAATTAGAAGCTTTAAAACATTAAAGCACTGTCTTATCAGAGACCTTGGGCCATTTCAAAATCCCCAACAGAGCAAAGCCAGGAGGGATGGGGGCAAGAGGAAGCCCAATAATCACACAGCTGTGACTTTTAAACGGAGCAGAACCATGTCACTCTGCCCACACCGTGCACTGACCAGGGAATTAGTCATTCTGCTAAATAACCATTAACTCACCAAAAAACAGGGGAATAGTTGAAACAGATCTGTGTGCCAGCTCGAGGCCTCAGCAGACATTTCAGTTAAGGTTTACATGAAGAGTAATGACTTGAGGCACAGTTGGGCGAAAGTGTGTCTGAGTGAAGGAGAGGGGCGCTCTGAGTAAATGATTCCTTAAAACTTCTCCAAGCACTTCAAACAGGAAGCTGTGTCCACTTGTGCTCAGTGTTGGGAAAGGCTTGTTGAAGGCCCGTATGACTGTACTGCAGTGAATGACTGAATGACTGTCTAGAGACCTGTGTCGCCCGCAGGAACTTTTCCGAGAACATCTGTTACGCTCTAATTTGACTGCCAGAGTCTTGTTCTGGGTAGACTCTGTTTTTTTCAACTCAAGAGGTTCATGCTACATAGTAGGCCTCCAACTATCTATTAGGATTTTATTGATTTTAGATTAATAAAATAAGAAATTACTCACAAATTAAAACCCTGTATCTTTATATTTAATTCATTCCCTTAATACTACTGACAAAAACATTGCATTTTACAGTCCCAATAAATATCTCTCTAAAATATATATTCCTTTCAGAATTCAGCTAAGGAGAAATGGCAAGACACTTACTGACATTTAAAAGTTTGAATTTAGTTGCACTGAACTCATAACAGGAATAATACCCCAGCCCATACCACCCTACTGCTCTCCTCCTCCCTCCAGCCTCTTCAGCCCTTACACCTTTCTCCTTCTCTCCTCCATTCTCTCCCTCCCTCTGTACGCACTCATCCATAGCAGTTGCGCTGCTGTGATAAGCCAATTCTCATTTGCAGAGCTTACAGAGAACCATGGTGTTCGGTCCCTGAATAAAAACTGCCAAACTTTGAATCAGTGGTATTCAATGAAAATTCAAAGAGGCTGAAGTTCGGCAACAGAACATCGCTGATTCATGTTTTCTGCTACATTCATTGTTTCAGCATGTTTTCTCACTTAACAGTAATAATAACACCACTAGAAATTCATATTACTTTCATATGCATCAGCATTTATGTTACCATCTGATTTATTTATTTATTGTCCCTTTAAGTCGCTACCTGTGGTTGAAGGTGCTTTCACCAGTTTCAAGCAAACAGAAAACTCCCCTTAATTGCCAAATCCATTACCTGGCTAATTTGCCTAGTCTTTGTGGTTCTTGAAATGTGGTAGAAAGACAGATGTACATAGGAAACTTTTAGATCCCGGAGCTAGTTCCTGCTTGTTCCGGACTTAGTTCCTGAAACAATTTCATTGAAAGTCTCACTGACATTTGCATTGGCTGACAAAAAAACACTATTTGCTAATTTTACTGTCCGAGGGAACTGGGTCGCTAATATTAGCACCGCTGGATTAGCATGTTGGCAGATGCTAGCGTGTTAGTGGCTGCTAGTGGCTGCTACGGATACATAAACTCTTGTTTGCTTAAAAACAGGTTTGTGTGTGAGGAATGAAAGATTTTCCAGAAAGGTCCAGTGTGTAAAATTTAAGGAGGGTGAAAGGGATCTATTGGCAGAAATGAAATAATCTCAAATTGTAATTTCAAAAGCAAATTCATCTAAATTGTACAAGTTCTTCTCAACTTCACCTTGGAATCAAGAAGAAGAAGTTTTGTAACTTGTGTTATTACAGAAAAAACTAGAGTAACAAACAAGTGAATGTTTGTGCCAAATGTTGACATTTTCTTTGGGCATTCCTGATATATTACATCACTGAGACCTTGAACTTTGACCTTGAGGCACCATTATCTAATCAGTTCATCTTTGCCTCTAAGTGAGTGTTTGTACCTAATATAAAGAGAGACAGGGTGTTCTTATGATATCAAATATAAGAAAAACAAACATACATTGTAAGGCCACCTTGACCTCAAATCATTTAATACTTAAGGGCCAAGTGAGTTTTTGGGTAGTATGTGAAAGGATTCCTACACAGTGCGTCAAGAGGCATGGCAGTCACGTGGTAATAAATAGTGTTTGAGGGGGCACATGACCCTTGCCCTTCCATCTTTCAAGAAAATCAACTCAGACATGGGCTCTGGCAAAGCATACCGAAGATGTTATTGGCTGGCCTTCTAACGGTTCAGGACAGTACATTCTGGAAAATATTTAAATCTACTTCTAAGAATCCATCGTTAAAAAAAATACTTGAGGCAATTAATGATTAGTTGAAAACGCTTTCATCAATGCATTTCATTTTAACTTAATTTTAGTCTGGCTTCCACAACACAACATTAGAGACACTGGAAGAAAATCAAATTACAGAGTTGAAGGTAGTAATATTCTGAGAAAAATAAAAGTCATAAATATATGTGAATAAACTCCTGTTTGTTCTCTGTGGGTAAAGTGGTACATCTGAGAAAAAATACAATTAAAATTTGCAGGGCTACGAAAAACTGAAAATCTAAGTCAAACTTCTGAAATATTGCTTTTAGAAATGCTATGTAGCATACAGACACTGACATATAGCTTGTTACATTGATAGACATTTGGAATGCAGACTGTCTTACAGTAGGACACAACCCATGTCCCCATTGACCTGTCCTCCCATGTCCTCTGTGGGTCCATGTTATGGACGTTGCTCTACTGCGCTGTAGTTGCTGTTACAATGACTTGCTATAAACCTACTGCAGTTTTATATACGTGGACATTTGGTGCAGTTTAGCGCCACATGCTCTGCCAATAAAAATGCTGTTGTCTTAAAGTTCCTGATGGGTTTTTTTTGTTACCTTTATTTCCTTGTGCTTCAGGATCACACATTATTTCCTGTTTGACCAAGACTGCTACATACCACACAATGTACCTCATACTCAGCCTCATGCCCCATCAGTCTGCTCCCAAGCTCGTTCTCCTGGCTCCTGGCCAGTCATCCAACACTGCTCAGCCTTCATTCCCTATCCAGCACCGTTCTACAAACTGCCAAAGGCTTGAAGGTGAAATTCATTATACAATATAGCCTTTTTCATAGCTATCAGACATAAATTTGTACAGTAACAAAATATTACAGCTGTTAGTGGGACATACGTCTGTAAAGGCAAGATACAGGCAGTGACTTGAGAAGGACTGGGCAGTCTTTCACAGGCCCGACTGCCACATAACTCCTGAAACTGGGTGTGTCAACATCAGTTTGCTCAACCAACAGAGCCAGACAAACAGTGCAGAGCTAAAAGCATCTACATGCCCACACTGTAAAACTACTTTTTACAGTAGAGGAGATAAGGATTTCATATGTATACCGCTAACAAATACATGTTTGGGTCGGCTGACAACTGGGAGCATAGGCTGACTTAAGCCACAGATAAATGTGGAAATAAAGTTTTGTTTTGTTTTTTTTTGGTTTTCTGAGAAATGTGTCTTTGACATAACAATGCAACAAAGTCCTTCAACAAATACATGGTAAAAATAAAAGGAAAATGGATTAATAAAAATACTATTTTGTTTTTAAATTTTTAAGCACCAAATAATAACATTAAAGCTAAACTGGTTGATGTTGACAGTCTGTGCTGGTGATCCCTGCTCTGGACTCAGTGGCTGTGGAGCAGGTGCATGGTGGTTGTCCATTGTCTACACCAGCAACGTATCCCCTACTTTCAAATTATGTACTAAACTAAATACCGCAAAGCTTTTGTGAAAACACTGTGCACTGAGAAGCTAAATATTGAGAATACAACAGATGCTGCAAATATGAAATGCTACTAATGTGATCATTGTGTAATGATAGAGTTGTTATTATTATTGTTATCCTATTGTTATTTGTAAGAAATCAAAGTGGTACATCTCAGCTTATGTTTCAAAATAAAAACCAATCTTGGGTTTAAAATGGTTGGTGGCCAAGGCTCTAGCAGAAACAGATTCAGCCATCAGCCTGGTTGAGTTGTGCAAAACTGGGGATCGGAGAAGTGGGAGCCAAAGAGGGGAGAGAAGAGAGAGAGGTAGACCAGGAGCAGTTGTGTAACCATAATATTTAAGCTTTGCAACACTGGTTGTTATAATGAAAATAATAATCTTCAGCTGTCCCTTTGGCTTCATCGGGTGTTTCAGCTTTTAATCGCAATAACGTTAAAAGCTGAACCTGAGGGTATGCTGAGGCTAAAGGTAAAAGTGACTGGCTACTGGCTTGTGTGGCGGTGCTATAAAAGCTTTGTGGCTCACTCAGGAGATCAGAAATCATTACCATTATTTTTACATTTTCTGTCATGCAACCTATTCAAAAACCCTTCCCGTTTCAGAAACAACCAATAGCAATTACAAAAGCTGCCCTACAAAAGTAAGATTTGAGAAGAAAGCCCTATCCCTGAGTGAGTCTTTACCTTAGGAAAATGTAAATATTTAAATAAATCCTAAATTTAACCTTCTTGCATCCTTGCATCCCTCCACCAAGTGGAGCAGAACAGAAATTATTTTGATATAAACAATATAAATTTTAGTCAGCACAGTCACACCAGGGAGCCAGCTAGATTGTACGAGTCAGGCAACTTGAGATTTCTTGCTCACATGGGTGATGATGAGCGTCACCAAACTTAGTGCTGTGGTGGTGGTGAGGATACAGGAAGGCACCTCTGCCAATTCTGCCTTCAGTGTTGTTATTGTGATAATACATTGCAATCATGTGATGGCCTGTGATGCTGCTGTACATACAGACACTCACAAAGCTCTTATGGGTCATGTTAAATCTGTGTGTGGGCTGTTCATCTGTATTGTCTGAAATTTTGTTATTTCCAGACATGCCTGCCGTTACCTTGGCAGCAGCTAACAGGGATCCGAATAAATGTGGCGAACACAGGGCTTATCTGCTTGGCTTACTGTAAGATTTACTGAGAGAACCCACAATATGCGTAGGTAGGGCTCCATGCATGAGACATCCTTGGGTGTTGCCAAAAAGCAAACACTCATTAACCCAGATACTACCAACCTGTTTGAGCACTGTGCACATTGACAGATGAAGTGTGTGCTCAGAGTGAGTGTGTGTGTGTGTGTACTGTATCCTGACTCCCATTTCAATTATAAGTTCAGGTAAATATCCTGTGCCTAGTGTGCTCGCTCAGTCAGGTGTACACAATGTGCTCCTGATGCCATGGATTTGAATCTGGCTGCCAGGTGCTCTCTTTCTTTCTCCTTGCAGTGGGCTTTCACATTACAAACAGGCCAAGCTTGTACAGGCAGCAAGAATACATGGGGTGTGAAGGAGCTGAATGACATCTCTCCACTTGGCAGTTCTCAGGTCTACATAGTTCTTAATCCCACTTCACCTCAAAGCTCTGTTGCATCTTTCTGTTCACTCAGCTGCCTGACATAATAGTCCAATGACTTGGTGCCCTGTCACTGCTCTCATAGTGTCAAATCCCACTATGCACTGCCAGCCCAAAAGTAAAGAGCAGACTGCTGTAGTTATTAAACAGACAAAGTGGAGCATTAAGTGGGAACAGAGTCTGAATTTTCCTCTCTGGATTTAGGAACAGTTCTAGGGGTTTCCATTCACCAAGCTAACTGTTTGCTTGGATCTCCACTCTTGAAGGTGCATCATATGGCATAGGACAGATTCCACACATGCAATAGTTTGACTGTTGAAGGTACAATGCTGACCAGTCACATACATAGCATTAATCAAGATAATTTTAGAATCATAATAATATGTGATTTTGTATTATTCAATATAAAAAGACCCACAACTGACCAGAGTAAAGTGTCAAATGACTTCTGACTTCCTTGATCCAGGTTTTAGAATATAATCATGCTTTCACAGAGGAAGAGAATCTATGGATGTGCATTAGTACAGGTTTTACAGGTTTTTCCATCCATATGACTGACTTAGCCTTCAGTCAACAGTGGATCCACATGGAAAAGTCTCTCACTGTCTTCAGCCAATGTTTGCACACATTATGCGTGACAAACTTCTTTTTCCTCCAGCATTTTCCGCTTTGCTCCTAACAAGGTACTTTCACGCTATGACATATCTTTACAAGTTATTACAACAACCCATCCAGGAACACATACTAGAACAACTATACTCATTGATATGTAGTTAAGTTTGTTGTCATAATAGAATCAGTTGGTCCTTCATAGTCCTAAGAAATGCATTACAAAAGCATGCAAAATATTTAGTCATTTGAGAAAGGCTCTTTTTATGGGAACTAGTAATATGACCAAGATCATTGGGAACTGAAGGGGTGTGTTACTAAAAAATGTCTGACCCTTGACATTTCACAGGAAGTTTTCAGCATATCCCCAACATACATAAGCGCTTATCTCACCAGTTCAGTTACAGAAAATAAAAACCATCAAAAACTTACTGCAACCAAGAGCAAAGTTGCATCTACAAAGACAGCCATTCCCACATTCTAAACAACACTTCTATTTACTTTAGAAAGCTCACAAACTAGTGCTGTAACTGCAGCTCCCAGGGCTCCGGCTGTACACATTTAATTACTTGTGGCTTTAATTAGCTACAGAACAGGAGGTAGAGCACTCCTCTTACTCTGGCTCTTCCTCAGCCGGCATGTCTACCATGCATTAGCTAACCACACCACTGAGGAAATCCAGCCTGTTGCTAATAAACAGCTGGAATAATTGCCTCTGCTTAAAACATCTGACAAAACCAGCAATCCTCCTTGGAGGTAGCAGAGAAGAATGTCACCAGTGCATCGTATGAAACTACAGTGGCTGCTCTAGATCTAAAGAAAAGGTTTTGAACTTCATTAGCAACTGTAAAATGTAAGTTAGAGAAACACCAAGCTTTAATATTTCAGTCTGAAAGCAGATATATTTGTTTCGGCTCAATCAGCAACTTCGAAAAACAACCAAAACACTGTTTTTGTCCAAACTGGTGAACAAAAATATCAAATCCAAAAGGTTAATTTAAGAAGTCACAAGCAACTGTGGATAAAAGACAAATACATCTGCAACTAAAAGCATGAAAACCTCACTATGTTTGAGGGACTGTAACAGCATTTAAGAGTCTATAATTGGTTCCAAATGAAGAGAGACAACCAGAGTGTGCTACCACTAGTGTTAAGATCCTTTTGTGACAGCACACTCCCACCAACTGAAATAAAGAAACAGCTTTATCAATTACTCATTGAACATAGTCAACATGTTTTCCAAATGTCATTTGTGAACAGGAGAAGCAGGACAATGAAAATATGTGCCTCCACCAACAACGTTTTTAGATTTCTAATCAATGTTTGGCAATATGTTGGTGAAGTGAATCAACAGATGCTTTTTGTGTAGCCAACTATGAGCACAAAGGCCAAACATTGGGGCCTTTAAAACTCCAAGAGGCAGTTTCACACAACCTGTTCAAGGTGGGAATGTTATGCCATAATTGTGCATCACCACTTGCAATAACAGGCCAAACAGATGCAGGAGGGATGAAGACTCCAGAGTTGGCAAGCACCTAATGCAAAGGTTGGAATCACCTCTGGACCCATTTAAAACCAGTGGGGCTGAGTTTCGCTCTGGTCAGGCAGAAATGGAGACTTTAGAAACTATAACTTAATCGCCCACATTTGCATCCTGATTGAGTCCCAAGCCAACGGACCATGGTGAAGGCAACGCTCTGCCAACACTTACTTTCAGTTACAGTTGTCAGTCTGAGGGACAAGATGTCGTACTTTTAATTATCAGAGTTTCTCGTTTGTAGAATAGTTCAACGCAACCAAACGCTGACTAGACGGTCTGCTTCCTTGGGGTCATGTGGCTTGTCTTCTCAGCTAATGTGGGTGAAAGTAGCCTCATTCCGCTTTGATAACAATCGACTGAGCTGCTCAAGAGTCAACTGTTTACTTATGGTGCACAAATGTGAAACCATGTATGGGGAAAGTAATTACAATTTTTAAATGCTCAATAGCTATGCTACTCTTGCTTAAACGTGAAAATTAGTCTGCGGATGGTACGGCCTATTCTCTGGAGAACTGTCATTTCCCAGAGCAGGCCACCTCAGCAGAGGCCTTTTTGTGAGCAGACAGCGAGACAGCACTGTCTCCCATGTACCAGACTTAATTAAAACCAACCTCTGTTCGTCGTTTAAGACATGTTTTATAGGCAGATCAAACTATATTTGTGTGGAAGTGGACTAAAGGAGAGTGCTGATGGGTGGCTGTAAAAGCTTTTCTTAACCTAAGTAAGCCTTAGGGATGGACAGGTGATATTTAAAACTCAAATCGTTGATTTCTAGGATCTTAAAAAGAGGACTTTGTCGTGTCTCTACAAAAGACACTCTATTTGTGTATTCAGAGTTGTAGCACCAGATGGCTATCAGTAAACTACTCTGAGAGGCTGTTGTGAAGTCAAACCATTAATCAAACTGTCAATGCGAGTGAAACGTAAAAACAAATCCAGCAAATCCAGCAGACAACCTAGCTGGGATCTAATGATAAGCTGAAGACCATTGCAAATGTAATATGTTGAGAGGTTCGCCTGAATTCCTGAGTCGATGTAACGGTTTGGCTACTGTTAGCGCCCGCTGCACTGGAAGCACCATCTGAACCACATCTCGTGTTTGCATATCACATCACAGACAAATCCTGTGGTGACGGGGCAATAGGTCGTGCACCATTGCGGGTGCACTGTTTTGCATGAGGAGCCTGTACACTACACATCACAAGTAGTACCGTTTGGTGTTTGATTGAAATGTACTTAGGCTTTCTCTAGGAGTTTGTGTCAGGCATGAAGTGTCACTGTGCAGCCCTGTCAGCGTGTGTGACACTATTACAAACATGTGGGCACCATGGAGGCTTGACTTACCCAGCAGAAGCAGCTTCAGCTCCCGTCTCGCGTCTCTCTTGTCTCGCCGGAGTTGCTTCTCGATCTCGGCGTTGATTCGTTTGGACTCCTTCGCCTCTTCACTCAGGCAACAAGCCATCATGGAGTCTAAAGTCATCACCACATGAGCTGAAAAAGCCCGTCTGACAGGGGGTGGGGGGGCTCCGGGTACAGCTCGCACACGGCACCGGTTAAATGAAGACACAAACTCCGAGCAACAGTTCGCTTTGAATCCCTTCTATCAGACGCCGGAGACCGGTGCTTGGTAGACACGCTGCGGAGTCTGGCCTTTCCTCGGTGAAGGTAAAAGACGCTGTCAAGCGTCAGGTATTTGACAGCTTCGACAAAGTGTCGTGGAAATCCTCAGGCTACGGGGACTGACAAGCGACCAGACACCGTGCAATGCAGCAGACGCCAAACTCGCTCAAATAACCACATTACTCCACGCGCGCTCCACAAAAGCGGTGATTAGTCGCGAAGCTAAACGCTGCTAATGTTACCACCCAGCTAGCGAGACAAGTTGATGGGTTTGTAGCGCAACAACTCTTTCCCGCGTAAGAATGACTCCCGTCAAAATGACGCCTTTTTATTTTTGTAAACTACAGACTTCGGTCCCAGACACAGCGGGACACAACTGGCTGCAGCTGCCACATTTGGACAAGCCCTCCTCCGCTGGTCGCCCGGCCGAGCACAAGCCTAGCCGCCCCGAAACTAACGCCGTACGCCCGCGCAGTGACGACGAGCGCCCGTCAAACTGTCCGTCCACCGAACCCACGGAAAGACTATGCCTCCGGCCGCGGCAGCCGACGGACACCCTACCGCGACGACCAGCCGAGAGAAAAGCACCGCTGCTCAGGGGCGGGTATCCTCCCGCAGACTCAGGCTCCGGTGGCCAGGGGAGCTAAATGGACAGGCTAGTTGTTAGCGGGCTAGGTTAGCTCAGCTAGCCATCCTTGGATTTGCAGCAGGCTGGCTGGAGCAGAAAGCACAGGGCTCGGCCTGACGGAGCAGCTCCGGCGCATTTAGCTCGACTACTCCCAAACAGACCCCCCCAGGACCGGACCCTGGAAAACGCAGAGAAGGGCGTCTCACTGGCGGTCAAATTGAGCCATGTAGTCCGTGCAGTTCACGGCTCCTGGTGTTTTTTCCTGGTGGTGGCGATCGCTCCTCGTCACCCACTCCTTCTTCAGCCCCGGTGTGGCGCTGCCGCTGACGTCGCTCGGGATATGATTGATTGACGCGGGGAGAGCGAATGAAAGAGGCGCTTGTGGGCGTGGGAGGCGGGACTTTTCCCCAGCATGGTTCACCTCCCGAGTTTGCTTGAGCGGAAGTCTTCCTTCTGGAGGCGTGTCGGCGACCAGCGGCTGACATTTGACTGGACGGGCAACGCCCATCTCCTGTCAAAGACCCGCTCAGCCACACTGGAGGAGCTCAGGTGGCCAATAACGGCAATCAATGTGGTTTATGGATCCATTCAGTTGTTTTTATTTTCTGCTTGGTTTCTTGTTTATTCCTTATAATTTCAATAGTTCCGTTCTTATTTCTCATTGTTTAGTGTGTCATGTGATTGATACACTGCTGCTGTAATATCACACAATAATCATGGGATCAATACAGTACATCTATCTATCTATCTATCTATCTATCTATCTATCTATCTATTTATCTATCTATCTGTCTGTCTGTCTGTCTGTTTTGCAACTAAGTTAATAAAATAAAAGTTAAAACAAAGTGCCTCCTACTCTTCTCAGAAATGACAATGGAAGCCAAATGACTTTGACAAGGCCCAACCATTCCTTCCGATGCCTGTTTATTTCATTATGATCCATGAAATACTTCCTCGGTGAATGGCATATTATTGTTTCTCTTTCTCTTTCTCTTTCTCTGTGTGTGTGTGTGTGTCGGTGTGTGAATAGTGTCACCGATAAGGTGCAGTATTATGGTCAAAGACTGTATCATACTGTATTTTGTGTATGATCATAATCTTCATCCGCAAACAGCTGACAAATAAATGTAGTGGAGTAAAAAAAAACATAGTATATCTCCAAGAAATGTGGAGAAGAACATGTTTGAAGTGGAAGATGAATACGGTAATAAAGCAGAGGGAATATTTCTAAGACAATGAGCCAGTCTGTTAGATGATGGTGTGATGAGGATCGCTGGCATCTTCATCCATGTTGAGGTAGTAACTTTCACTGAAGTCTTCTCACGTGAAGGAGCTGACAAGCCATCTGGTTAAGCCAAGTGACATCTTGTGGACATGTGGTGTAGTTACAAGCCTAGAGTTCAGCAGCACCTCTGGGACGACTGCAGTCATATGTTCTATGCCTGGTACTGAAACCAGCGAACTCTTCTCTTCAACACTTAAATTATGAAAAGAAAGTTGAACAACGGCTGCTGATTTATTGCAGTTTCCCAGTATGAAATGCCAAGGACACATAAACAAACAGGAAGAGTGGAGCACTTTAGATTTCATCGTTGGTATGTTTGGTATGACTCATGAGGTTTCAGCCTGACCTGCCTGCCCACATCTCTGGAGGCTGCAACTCCTGCCACAAGACTCCACCCACAGAAGTGACTAACGTCCTTCTTCAGTCGGTGAAATCATTCAAAAATCACAAGCTTACTTTAATATTCAGTGTCAAAAACATGCAATATTTGCAATGGTCATATACAATGGAAAAAAGCCATTAAACAAATTTAACTGAAAATGGAAGTTAAGGATGTGGAGCCAGTTCAGTGTTGTGAGTTTTCTCATTTTCATATTTCTAATTCTATCAAACACAAAATGCACTTTCCAATCAATGACACTGAAAAGTCTTGTTAGACGGTAGCGACACTTTCCATTATCCACACGGGCTCATGTTTTGTTGGAAGAGATGTTAACATGAGAGGAAAGCGCGTCCCAGGCTCTGATTGCTGTGGTCAGATTAATTATTGATCATCCTCTGTTTCCCATACCAGCCGCTGACAGGGGACAAAGTCTCCTCACGCTCCTCCCCTTCCTGCTGGTCTCCCAGCTGCTCGTAAGGATCCATCGACAGCATACTGAACACTGAATATTTCCCTAATGTATTATATCTCACTTTACAGATTCAGCTTGTGTATCTAAATATCTCAAATGAGTCATTCAGATATTATTATTTTCTTCTTAGCTCTTCCTATGATTCCATTGATATGTTTCACAGATAAACACAGAATCAAAATCAAAACAGCATAGCACAACAAAACCTTGAAATATCGACAAAAGAGTAAAACAGTATAAAATGTTTGTGAATTCTACCATTGCTTCTAAATCCTGTGTTGACAAAATACCTGGCTTCCCCTCCATCAGCAGGTGAACAAATCAAACATCCACCTGTCCGTGACCTAAAGGATCTTCGTCACTGTCACAACAGAGCTGGTAATGGGGATCTAATTAACTGCAACCAACCTGGAAGGATGTGGCAGATAGTTTTCTGTTACAGTCAGGCCACACCCATCGGATTCCCTCCCACTCTTCTTCCTTTTCTTCTTCGTGTTTCCCCGTCTGCCAAGAAGAAGTTAGTGATAAGATAGTACTGCAGCATTTGGCCAGAGGCCTGTTTGTACATGTGCCCAGAGCTGAGTTTTAATCAGGTGACACTAACTGCTGATGAGTGCTTGGAAGGTGTTGTCTTTGATCTTCATTTGCAAACAGACAAGAGCTGCAGCACCAATCCACTACAGAGGCAGTGAACCAGGACCTTCCTATCCAGGCTCCTCTAGAAAGGGCCCCAACGACGCCCCATCTTTTTCAGCAACTTCCAACTTTCCAAACCGACATTAAATCATTTGGTTGATCGACACTGAACATGTTATATCAGCCTTCTTCCTCAAGTCTGACAACAATCAATTGATTGTCCAGACCAAATTCTTTATAATGGTTTATATTAACCTGTGTTTAATAGCTTTCAATGTTCACACACACACGCCTTGTTTGTTAAATCCACCATGTGAAATGAAGACATTACTCAGCAGTAAACCTTGATAAAAATCACTGTACAGTGGAACTTGCAGTAAACGTGCACACCTCTTCCACTCTTTCACCTCACCTGGTTCCTATGGCAATGCAGCGCTCATTATGTGAGGCCATGAGAACCTGGACAAACCTGTTCCGCTGGCTGAGACAAACAGAGTAAAGGGAGGAGGAGGAGGGACGAAACATACCTGTTGTACGCGAAGGGGAAAGAACCTGCTGCCACATCAACACTGCTCCATGACACTGCCGCTCCTTCTGCTGGTGGGAAACATGTCGTGTTTCCACATTTCAAATCATTTCTGATGAGTCAAATCATTCACTGAGGGCTGAAACTTGTGCGTGAGAGTGATTTCACTGGAGCTGAAACTGGAGGCAGGAGGCCTGAGGTCGCTGCTGCCGAAACTTTACCCGCAGCTCAGTGAACTGACTCATTCCACGCGACATCGAACGCAGTTACAGAACGACAGCTTCCGGCCTTTCTCTTCCACAATAAGAGATACAGCAGCATACGTCTGCGTTCACGCGGAG
The DNA here is from genome assembly GCA_016785235.1 of Pseudorhombus dupliciocellatus. Lineage (NCBI taxonomy): Eukaryota > Metazoa > Chordata > Actinopteri > Pleuronectiformes > Paralichthyidae > Pseudorhombus > Pseudorhombus dupliciocellatus. Next base: position 888,277 of record JAFBJW010000248.1, read on the forward strand.
CTCGGTCCTGCAAAACACTCATCCAGAGGCATAAGCTAATAGCTCATATGAGTTCGCCCTCGGATACATGATTCGTTGTGAACAATGAATCATGCTTCATGGCGCAGAAAACAGCGCAGCAGTAAACGGTTGGGAATCATCTTCAAAGCATGTTGCACCTTTGATCACAATTTGACAGGTTTCTACTGGATTTATTATTCTCCGTTAAATTCAAAAGAATAATATGTTTGCAAACGATCAGGCAGCTGCACAATATCATGTAAGAAGGTCATGAAACAAATAATTAACTAATATTGAAATGTTGAAACATTTTGCACATGATAAGAAATGAGAGACACGTTATAATATTGCATTATTACATTGTTAGTATTTCACCCCGTACTTTAAAAATGTGTTTTTCTTTAAATAGTGACAAAATCCATCGATTGTCTTCACCTCTTTGTCACCACGGTAACTGATCAGTCATTTCCAAGAATGGTGTAAAACACCAACAACGTGCTCTTATTTCAGACGCGCGGCGCCTCATTTCCGGCGCTGCTGCGGAAACTTGCCGCTCCTCCTGCCGCTGCGTCGCCGACAGCGCATTCCAGGTACAGTGAGGCTGCCGCGCGCCACCGAGGCTGCGCATTCCTCTGTAGGCGCGGTGGAGTTTCCAGAGCAGACCGACGCCGCTGCTCCACTTCGTTACGACCTGGACACTGAACGCAAGCTTTAGTGCGGGTGGGATGACGCCGCGTGTGCGCTCCAGCCGCCGTGCGTGTGGACAGGGGACCCGGTGAGGGAATGGAGCGCGGAGCTGCGCGCAATCAGGGCCACTGACGGACTGACTGGAGGTAAGAAGCTGGATGTTTTCCGTGTCTGACTCAGCTGACTTTGTAAAGTTCCCAAAGTTCAGCTCTGACCTGTTGACATAGGCAGTGATTGTGTTCACAGCTTCAGAGAAAACTCCTCTAGAGTTAAATAAATAAAACAACAACCCTATGGCCGGGGAGTGGACCCTGCACGGCAGCTGGGTTTTATTGTCGGTCCTTATCGGCTCATTACAGCTGAGTATTCATTAACAGCTGGGTGTCAGCGGCGGGGGCCATGGCCTGCTGCTGGCAGTGGTGCTACCGCACCTGTACGTGCCTCCTGAGCGAGGAGGAGAAGAGGACCATCACCGTGCACAAAGAGATCCAGAGGATCCTCAAGCAGCAGAAGAAGAAGGAGAAGAAGGAAGTGAAAGTGCTGCTGCTGGGTCAGTGGCTGCACACACACACATCATTAGCATATATCCATTGAGAGACAGTAGAAACAACAAGTGCTAAGTCACTTGCTTTGGCTCATCTTCATCATGGAGCCATAACCAATGAATCTGTTGGAAACCTGAACAAACATTAGTCGACCCACAATTCACATTTTACCTGAACTAAAGTAAGTGGCCTCATAAGGACCTGGCTCTGGTCCCCATGACTCTACTGGGTCCAGACATCTCAGTGTTTGTGTTGGAAAAAAAAGTCTCAACAACACAATTCATTACTTCAAGAACTGAAGGGAATACAAGTGACCCTCGATGTCACCCTGCATGCAAGAGAAAACTGGTCGGCCTGTTCGAATGCCCGCAGCCGAGTGACAAAACAATGCAAAGCATGTGTCACCATGTGAGTATTCAAGGAATGGGCCAAAATGAGATGATGGTTATACCTGAAAAACCACAGTGACTGCGATGGAGGCGCACCGCCCCGAGCCCTCAGGCCTGGTTTAGAACGTTACAGCTGCTTTAATGACTTACCACTAGTTCATCCAACTGACAGGTTGAGTCCACCTCCTCAGTTGCACTGCTTCACTTCTTATTGCTTCATATTTGCATAGAATAGAACAGAAAATGTGCAGTGACCGTAGTTGTTTAAAAAAAAGTTTCAAGAAATTACTAAAAACTGTGGAACACTTAACACTATGGTTCTATATTATTACATTCTATTTTTATTCTTTTTATGAGTTAATTTCAGGTTAAATGTAAATCGTTACGCTTCATTTCTTTTTCATGAAAAAACATATAATAATAATAACCTGGCAATGATCACACCTTGTTCCCATTTCTAGAGCATTAGGTGCATTTCCAGAGGAACTCAATGCTACCGCTAATGAGTTACCTGCAAAGAGCTGAAGAGTAGTTAATCTTTCCATTTAAACTTGGCTGAATGTTTTGACATTTACAGGCAGAATCAACAACAATGGCGGTGACTCATTAGCCTCATCGTTGTGTTTTGATGATGTGATATTAAACTCAGTTAATAAATAATACATTCAAGAAAATAATCATAATCGCCTTAAGCTGGTAGTCGTGTTTCTGACCTGCACCTTCAGGCGCCTTGAGTTTTCAGCTCACCTCCTCTGTCATTTGATCTTTTTTGTCGCTACAGGAACTGGGGAGAGCGGAAAGACCACCTTCATCCGACAAATGAGGATCATCCACGGACGAGGCTTCTCAGAGGAGGAGAGGAAAACCTTTGCTAAATGCATCTTTCAGAACATCTTCACCGCCATCAAGGCCATGACCAGCGCCATGACCACACTCAGAATCCCCTACTCCAACCCAGAGAACGAGGTAACCCCGCCCACGGCGCACAGCAGCGCCGCCGGCGTCACCGTGCGTCAAAGAAGCAGACGTAGCAGATGGAAGTTTGTTTAGTGCCTGCATTAGACCCGCTGAACACACACACACAAACCATAAACCATAAACACAAACTGTTGATAAGAGAAACTCATTACACACAAAATAAGCTGTGACCCTGAGGTGGAAATCACAACAACAAATGGGGCAAAACACAACACACAACACCTGTCGCTACTCATGGGAAAGATTAGATGCAGGAAGGACTAGCGGCCTGTTTAGTGTTGACGCCGGTCAACAGCTAGAAGGAACCTGAATGGCGTCGTATTTTGGTTTATTTGGTTTTGTGTATTTGCCTTTATCACTGTGATGACGTCTTCTCTCGCCATCTTTCAGATGTTTGCCAAGTGGCTGAAGGATGTCAACACTGTGCAAATCACTCAGCTGGAGCGCGGCTACGTCGAGGCGATTCGCCGCCTGTGGGCAGACCCGGGCATCCGTGTCTGTTACAGCCGCCGCTGCGAGTACCAGCTCCTGGACTCCACGGAGTAGTGAGTAGAGCCGCTCTCGACAGCGCACCACACCCTGAGTCAGGGCTGGGAACCTGAGACGGTCACATGGTGAAACATTGTCAGAGCAAGTCGCCGAAGATGATATCACTATACAGGAATCTGTGATGGGCAGGAGACAATATCGGCGCGACGCCACATAACAAAGCATGTGAGAAAAGGGGAAAACACACCTGTAACACACCTTTCTCTAGAGACCAGTTAGTTTGATCGAATTATTCACCCAAACGACTTCTGGTGGAGCTCAGGGAAGAGGCCGATACATTCTATTGTAAATCTGATTCATTTGGCCAATCCAGGAATTTATCTAACACACAAACCTGATCAAAAGACCAATTCAATATATACAAATTAACCTGTGCCCAGATAATAATAACCACAGAGGTTTAGTTTGGTTCCAGCCAGCACTGAACCTCTTTATTAAATGATTCAACATGGCTCAACAGCACGTGTTTGTTTTACTGAAAACAAAAAAAGGCTCAACGCACAATTAGCCATAGTCAAGATACAACAGCACAAAATGTGTGTAAATGTGATAAGAACCATGCGAATATACAACATTATTTTTTTGCTGCCGTTGAATCACCAGAGAACATGCGGGGAGATATTTCTGCATCGCTACCGCACGTGACCTTTGTCCCGTAGCTCAAAAAGTGGAAGAGAAACAAAGAGACTCCTTCCAATGAGCCGTGTTAAGTCTGTGCTCCTCTCACTGCTGCAGGATCACAGCCAGAAACACAGAAAACCATTGGTCAACGACATTTAAAAATCAGATTCTTTATTGGATTAAATCAGGCTCCAAGGAACAGATGGTTATTTCAATAGACATTAAACTGATCTGTTGAAATAATGAATAAAAACCAACAGATGAATTGATTATAAAATAATAATAAACAGTAGAGAGACACAAACAAAGATAGACACTGATATATTCCTGTGTTTTAGCTGCAACCTGTGCTAATGTATCACAGAGTGCAACATACTTGAATGAATGAAAAATGTAAAAATAAATAGTGTTTGTACCTGTTTCCATATATTTTGATACACATATTACGTGCAGATCCTTGCTGTTACCATAACGCCTGTATTCTGCACTCAGACCACAAGAGGGGGCTAACTCCTCGCAGACGTCACAATGTTATTGAACTTCTCTGCAGCTGACATATAAGAGTCTTTTGAAGGGAATCATAAAAAAAGAGCCATGAGCCAATAACAGCGATCGCCAGGAAGAGAGCAAACACGGTGCGGCGGTCTGAGGTGTCACGGAACCTTCCTTCCTGCCGTGCTCCGTGTTTACCCAGCAGCTCAATCACTGCGGAGTGAGCGTGATAAGAGACGTCCAGTCAACATGCTTACATGCTTACAACATACTTCATCGTACTTCATCTGGGGTCAGTAAAACTACTTTTTTCTTTCCCTCCTCCCTGTCTTTCAGCTACATGAGTAACCTGGAACGCATCGCCGCCCCAGAGTACATCCCCACGGAGCAGGACGTGCTGCGAGTTCGATTCCCCACCACGGGCATCCACGACTACTCCTTCACCATCAAGCCCGTCACGCTAAGGTGGCTAGACCCCGGGTCGCCGGTCTCTCACGGGGACAAATAAAACAGCAACTATTCACTGCTCTGTGAAAAGAAAAGCACCAGCGACTCCGATCGCGCCTGTCTGTAGGATCGCATTTCCCATCGCCTCGGCACAGAGCCCTTGCCGGGAAGTGAGGCGGCGCTCTCGCCATTGTAATGGTGTCTTTTCTCTGTGAGGTCACAAGCAAACTGCTCCTGAAGGAAATGACAGCTTTTGCTGATTAAAACGACCTAAACCCATAAAGGCATTTTGCTGGATGTCTCGACACAGGCTGTATATAATGTGAGACAGATCCCACGGTGGAGGGAACCAACTCGCTCTGCCTCTCGAGTCCTGACCTTTCACCCCATCATCAGTGGAACAATCAGAACTCACATTTAAAGGAGAACCATGTTTATATCTGGAAGCTTAAACGGCCTCAGTTTAAATTTCAATGTGCTTGTTGTCCTCCACTAAACCGGTAGAAAACAGGCGTCAGGGGAAATGACGACCTGCCGCTGCGTGTGCTAATTCAAACAGCATCAGTGTCGACACACAAAGTGCTACTGACGCCCTCTAACTCCTCGGCTGTTGGTCCCTGACAGGATTGTGGACGTGGGCGGTCAGAAGTCAGAGCGTCGGAAGTGGATTCACTGCTTTGAAAATGTCATCTCCCTCATCTTCCTGGCGTCCCTCAGCGAGTACGACCAGGTCCTGGAGGAGAGAGACGACATCGTAAGATCCTGACTCCTCCTCTGTCTACCGACATCTACCTCTATTCACCAGTACTGTCATGCAGCTGTTTTCATTGTGTTTGTATTGTCTACCCATCCATCATCCAACTGCTGTCGTTCCATCTTTCCACCAGCAGGTCTCACCATTGTACAAGTAAACCTCCCTCTCTCTCTCTCTCTCTCTCTCTCATCCTGTCTCTTTTCAGTCTCACCTCCCCCAACCAACTCCTCCCTTACAACGAATAACAGCAGGTGTCTGAATCCACCAAGTTAAACTCAAACGCTTAAAGCACGATAAACCCCCCCAACGATGAGCACGAGGCCAAAGCTAAACGACACAGAGACTCCAGTGTGATAACCTCCTCCCTCTCTGTGCCTCAGAACCGGATGGAAGAGAGTCTGGCTCTGTTCTACACCACCATCCATTCGCCCTGGTTCCTCAAAACCTCCATCATCCTCTTCCTCAACAAGACTGACATCCTGGCTGACAAGATCCAGACCTCGGACCTGAAGAAATACTTCCCCAACTTCACAGGTAAAGCTGCTTCCTGTGTGAAGAGGCTGAGTGAGGCAACTTGTTGAATAAACCGGTTAAGTGGTGGATCAGAAGTCTGGTTGTTGCAGCTTCTCTAGCGCGACCGTTTCGTTGTGAACAGCTGGATCAAGCCACTGATGGGTTGCCATGAGATCTGGCACATGCTCAGAACCCTCACAGGATGTTAGTTTTCTCCCAGGACCAGGGTCAGCCCATTGACTGTTGTCAAGACGAACACATGACCGTTCCCCGAAGAATCTCGACCGCCCCCTTGTGGTTGGCTGCTGTATTTTTTACAAACCTTCACTTGTCCCATATTTTTACTAGAGGAAACACGTCAGAGTCATTTCAAAGTCAAATCCTGGAGTTTGTTAAACGCTGCAACATTTCATAAAGTTGATTTGAAAAGTGATTTCTGTTCTCCTCCGATGTATCAGCTAGTATTTGTTTTAATTCTTGTGCATGGCCACACGTAAAGTGCACTGATGCACAAACGCGTCCTCGGGGGCTGCAGCCTGTAGCCGCCGTGGTGGGAGAAGCTGTTCAGCAGCCCACTAACAGTCCCCACCCCCCAGACCCTCCATCCTCACTCCTACTGTTACCCATGGCAACTACAGACAGATAACGTGCTTCCTCCAAGCCCTGCAGCTCCTCACCCCCCCCAACCCCCACCCCCACCTAAACCCCCCAGGTGCACATGCGAAAATATGTGTGCACTGTGCGAGGTTGGACTGCTAGTGAATATTAGTGTGTGTGTGTGTGTGTGGGGGGGGGGCACTGTGTTTTAGCATTGTCTATAGCAGGGCAAAAATAATGACTCACACAGGGTCAAGCTCCTTGATGTCAGTTTAACCTGAACACCAGCTCCAAACCCTGGCTGCCGTTTGGTGCTCGTGTCACCACGTTCCTGTGTGGAGACACAGCGGCTCCAATCACTGCAGCTCCCGATGCTCCTGGCGCTAATTACTGAGAACACCGGTGATTTGTCAGCTCACTGACTCGTCCAGCGACACCAAGGGGTCTGACTCGTTTCAGTCCCAAATGATCATTTCTAGTTTTTCACATGATGGACTTTGATGTCACTCTAGTGAGCGCTGCCGTGGTACCTGCGTTTGTTTTAGCGATCGTTAGCAGCTTTGAGCTTAGTTCATTAATTATCCTGGTAGTTGATTTTATTTGCTGACAGTCTTAAAGTTAAAAACATTCTGTTTAGATTTAATCGTCACTAACTGACACATTGAGTTTTTCTTTTTGGGTTTGTTGAACTAACCTTTGTGTGATTTTGCATCATATAGATCCATCATCTGATTTAAGGAATGATAACGAATCAATAATAATTCCTGTATTAGACACAGCATCTCACAGCCGCCTCCCTCACCAACAGGTAAGAGGCAAGACCCCGAGGATGCCAAGAAGTTCATCCGCAAGATGTACGAGCAGCAGGCGAGGAAACTCGACCAGGAGTTGGAGTGGAAGACGCTGTACCCACACTTCACCTGCGCCACCGACACCAACAACATCCGCCGGGTGTTCAACGACGTCAAGGACACGGTGCTGCTCAAGTCTCTGGAGGAATACGGAATCATGTGAACTCGGACTTTATTTAAATCGTCGGCTTGCATGAGCGGAGGCTCCGACGAACACTAACGATCCGGACAGTCGGATCTCCTCCTCCTCTTCGCCCACATCACACGGTGATGAAGAAGCAGGTGCAACAAGGGAAGAGACTGTACTCAAAGCTGCCTCACTCTCTCCTCTCCATCATGAGAACATTTTGGGAGGGCGTGGCCGGGAGACCCCGCCCTTCCTCTGGGCCGACAGCTTTACTGCCCTTTGGGATTTTGTCCTTTTTCTGTTGAATTGTTTTGGTTCTCAGTTATTTGAAGAGGTTAGAATTTGGATCACGCAGTGACTGAATGAATCCAGAATTGAAGCATGAGCAGAAATGAAGTGCTGTGCTGCCATGAACCATGAAGACGAGGCCACACACACACACACACACACACACAAATGCCTCCATCATGTCCTGCACATAAGGTTGGAACTCCACTCCACTCTTTATCCTCAGACTCAGTCATCAGGCACATACATGCACTGGCTGGAATGGTGACACTGGGGCAGTACTGGGGGTCACCCAGCGGTGCTATCAGGGTCATATTCACCATTTATCACGTCTACGTTACGCCTTTCCAAGGACATCACGTTTGCCCAAAACTGCAGAAACTTGTTTTGGGAGATTTGGGCCATTTCAGCCTCTGTCTGGGCCACGGAGAGGTCAGAGGTCATTGGCCGCTGTGACCGTACAGGCACAACGAACAAGACAAAATCCCAATAGAAGTCATTTGATCTGTAAAATGTACACGTTCTCATTTCTTTTCAGGTCTTTCCTTTAATATGAACGGCCCTCTAGGACTAATGATGGAGCCTTGTGCTGTGAGGCAGCTCAGCTCTGACACGCGAGGCTGAACTTCCCTGTTGGTCCAGGGTGCTGCCCCTCCTTTCCCTCTGAGCGTGTGTGTTGTACGTCACTGATCTGCTGCCTGCAGCCACTTAAACTGGGGCTGATTTAACTCAGAGTTATGCAACAGTTCCTTTTATCTGTCTTTTTTTTGTTCTGCCAGCCCAGGAGGAAATCACTTGGTGGCTGACAGGTTTTAAAAGGTCACAAATGAAAAAGAGCCACACAAGGTTCATGCTGTTCACTCAGCAATGGTGGGCCGAAGACAATGTGCTGTGCTGGCTAAAGGGTGAAGAATATGAACGTGAGGTGGCAGTGTGATCTGCTTTTGGCTCCTATTTATATCAGTGTGTGGAGGGGGGGGGGGGGGGGGGGGGGGGGTGCGCGGGGGGGGGGGGGGGGTATCGGTCCAGAGCGTGAGGTCTATTCTCACGTGCGTCACTGACTGTGGAGTGTGTGTGTTGAGTGGAAAATGACAATGAAATGTAGTAAATGAACTGACCTTAATGGGAGGCTAATATTAGTGCACATGCCTGCTGCTCCCTGAACGCAGCGCCATCGTTGCCTTCAATGTTTGAGTCTATACTTCCCTTTGACGTTTGCTGTTTAAAAAAAAACAACTTTGTTTACCAGCAGCACGTGAACTGTGACTAGAGAAGGCGTTCGCTAGGGAACTATTTTGTTTTGCAACCTACGGTGACAGCAAATATTTGACTGTAGATTCGGGTGAAGGACGTGGGCAAATATGTATTTTTCTAGCTAATATTAAAAAATATGTCGTCTCTTCCTTGGCAGACGTGGCCAGAGGTTCTGCGTGATGTGTGTTTTCTCTTTCATGGACAGGTGTCTCACGGTTTACTAATAACACGCTGACTGACAGTTCCTCTGTCTAAACAAAGCTAGGAGCCCTGGCGAGGGCGGCTCAAGCCTGACGCCGTCACCTGACTGCTGTTTATCTTGGGATATTCCTGCATCCACAACTGTTTATACAGAAACTGAGGAATTACACACACACACACACACACACACACACCCAGGAGTGTGAGCGTGTGATCCTTTGGCCCTGGTGACTGTCAGACTCATCCAGGAGGCTATATGTTCTCAGGTGTCTCTGTCTGTCTCTGTCTTGCCTGAGTCAAAGAATAAAGACGCCACCTTGTGTTACTGGTTTGCGTCCTCCAGCGTGGGCCGGCCTCCGTCAGCTGAGTGACAGGCAGCACGCGTAGCGCACGTTAGCTCTCGGAGCCTGGTGTGTTGCTGTGCGCTGCCCGTTGCTGATAAGAGCCAGTCAAAGCTTCTCCAACGTCCCTAAACCCAGATCCACTCCTGCAGGGCCCGTATCAAACACAGACCCCGAACACACAGATGCACACAAAACACAACACACACACGACAATGACCTGTTGAGATTAGAATATGAAAACACATGCAGCACAAAGCGTTGCTGCTAACGTCCACCAAGGTAACTGCTGCAGTTTGTGCTGAATCACCTCCCCCGGAAGATGCCGCTTGTTGTGGTGAAACCATCTCGTCCCTTTTCACTCGGTTTTACAAACCAGGGCTTTTCAAAGCTCCTGCAGCGTGTGGTCACAGAGGAAAGAACACATGAAAAGACTCGGGTTGCCAGCGTGAACCACTGCTCGCTTTTCCAAAACAACTGCATTTGTCGCAGCGGGCGACCGGCGCCGGGCTGCCTCTGCCTCGCCGCTTCAAACACACACGGCTCGACATCCCATTCCCGTCACAACAGCAGCTGAAATCGATTTGTTCAGGGAGTCAAATAAGCCATTAAAAAACAGGTGAGCAGCAAAGGAAGGGAGCAGGCCCGAGAGGAATCCAAACAATAACCGAAAACCTCATTTGATGATGTCATGAAGCCGTGTGTGATCATGGGAGTTAGACGCTGAATAACTGAGATCAAAACGAGCAGTGGTTGGTAAAACAGTCGACCGCTGAAGTGGCTAGCGGCGTGTTTTTTCCCCGCCATGGGCAAAGCCACAGAAACGCAGATAAGACCCAATTATAAGGCGACCGAGGTGAACTGTTCCATTAGGGTGAATCTGAATACACAACTGTGACGTATATTGTCTTTAAAACTATCAAACCTGTACTTTCCTCCACAGGATCAGTTTTGAATCGATACATTGACTAAAAACGACCAAATTCAGGTATCACACAAATACTGTGATGTCATCTGTAATCGTAAAAGTATGAGGATGAACTGACGATAAGTGAGAAGATGAAGAGGAGGGAAAGCCTCTCCTCCCGCGTTCTGCTCAGCAACACTTGGACCTTAATGAGTTTTTGAGGAACTGCTGCAGGGCTTTGGTTTATTAATGCCAGCAACACAAAATGTTCCCAATTAAACTGAAGATGGATCGGAGCGCCGGGTTCCTCCACTTTCCTCTAAGTCTCTGCCATGAGGACGAAGGTCACTGAGGAGGTGAGAGGCTGCCTCAGCCCCACCCACACCTCCTTATCCACTAAAATAAAGGAGGCGGGGACAGAGGGGAGCGAGGAACTGAGCAGCGTTTGCAAACAATCAGGAAATGACGGAGGACACAGACAAGACGGACACAATGCCAGGAGAACCCCCCACCAAAATAAAACAGGAAGTGGACAGAAACGATACTGGCATCACGAAAGAAGACGACCGCGAGTGCTGGACTCGTTTCCACGGTTTCATCAGAGGGTAATTATCAAAGATTAAAGCTTGAATACGCACTGCTGCTGTTCTGTCACTGTCTGCTTTTTGTTTCACTGCTGCTTTTTTCCTTTATCTGTCACTTCATCTAATGGAACCCAAATCAAAGGGAACACACTCTGCTGATCATCTGCTCTCAGTTCCTGCAGGGCTTCATTTCATCTAATCACACACACACACACACACACATCAGCAAAGTTCCTCTAAAACTTCTCTCTCTCTCTCCGGTGGGTGAGCGACACAGTGTTTACCCCATTATCGTCCCTGACCGCTGACACCAAATCAAATGGAAAAGTACACACTGGCACAGAGCAGCCGGAGGGAGCCTCGCTGGTCAGATATGAGATCGCGGGGAGGTTTTGTCTCAGTGGCTCCTTCTGCTGCCCGAGGGAATCCACCGTCTGATCTGGTTCAGAGCCCAGTAACACGCTTTTAAAAGCGCGTGATGGTTGAGATCCGAGGGGAGCTGCCGAGTGCGAGGTGCAATAAACGGGCGCATTGCAAATGAGCGTAGCACCTGTTTCCTTCATTGAAGTGCTCTGACATGTGCTCCTCTCACACACACACACACACACACACACACGTGATATTCTGCTGTTATTTCTCTGCCATTTTCTTTTATGGAAAACCTGAGTGGCGCTCAGCAGGCTGAACACCGCCGCCCAGGCCCAACGCTCCCCTGGCAGAACTCATTTCAATTCACAGCATCCAGATTGGGATCGTCCAATAATAATAATGGGCCGCCTGCGTGCGGGGAACAGATCTCACCGGCCATTATCTGAATCAATGAGTGAAGTGAGGAGAGAGATGTTCAGGTGCAGCTCGCTCCAGATAAAAATCCATTCTTTATGCACCAGTTGGACTTGAGGAGAGATCCAAAGTGTGGCTTCCCCTCGCTGCAGTTGCTAAGCTACAGTTTGACACACGCTGCTGGGCAGGAGCCGTTCGGCCATCGGTCGACCCGCTCGGCCTGCACGCGCTCATCTGGAGCTCGGATTTCAGCGGCTGAAGGATAATTGTGTTACCGGTTTCAAGCTGCTAACAAATCATCACACCTCGCGGCAGCGTGGAGCGAAAGCAGGAACAGGACCAGCAGCGTGGACCAGCGTGGACGTGAGAGGGCAGCGATTCCCAACCACTGTGCCGTGAGAACTCATCCGGTGTGCGGCAGAAGGTCACTCGCTCTCTCCCTGCAGTTTATTTTTAGCGAATCCATCCACAGCACACCTCTGCTCCGGTTGGACGTGGAACCAGGCGGAGACGTGGCGAGCGGCGTGCAGCGACAGGCCGAACTGCAGCCATTTGTGATTTTATTGTGACATATTTGTCTGGTGTTGTGTTTATTTTAATGTGAAACACTGAGTTAGGGAACAAATGATTCTTCAGCAGAATGAAAACATGGATGCAGGTCTTCTTCTAAAGCGCACGTGTGTGTGTGTGTGTGTGTGTGTGTGTGTGTGTGTGTGCGCCTCTTCATGTGAGGGCTCCTCAGGCTCCTGAAATGTGAGAGAAGTAATTACGGCGTTCAGCAGTGCATGCAGGAAACTCAGATAATGCCAGCTCTTTGAGAGAAATCCTCAAAAACGGCGTCGCCTCTCAGTCCGGGACAATTACAGGCTGAGGAGGAGAACGCAGCATAAATAACTAGTCCTGGCTCTCCTCAGACGCATGTTGTACCTCTGTGCTCATGTTCTTACGGGGAGATGGGATTTTTATTTTCAACATTACCAAAACCCAATTTATCCTTCACACCTCCGTACATGTGGAATTACTGATTTGCTGTAATTGAATCCAGAGGCCAGTGCCACCACCATAACCTCCAGCTCCCCTGGTGCTCCTGAGCAGATAAGGGTATAGATAATAGATGGATGGAAGGGAGTTTGGTCCACTGCTCACAGAACAGTTATATGGAAAAGTAAAAACAGCCTCCTGTACGCAGGGTCCACGGCGGCTTCATGAACGCTCAGTAACCAATAAGCAGTAAAGCACACACCTCCGTATGACACCGTATCAGAACACACACACTCATGAATATCACATCTGGAATGAATATGCTCATAAATCCAATCCTTCCTGAGGCCCCTGAAGGCCCCTCCCTCCAGGAGAGGAAGGTCAGATGCTAAAAAGACAAGCGAGGCAGAGAAAGGTTGGACACTTAACTTGAGAGGAGGTCGGGGACGGAAGACGGGTCCAAACCCGGACACGAGGGAGAGAGAAACTGCCGGAGGCCTCGGCATGAAGCACAGGGCAACGAGGGGAGTGGAACCAGGTGTGTGTGGCTGGAGGGGCGGGGCCCAGGTGTGCTGACACGCCCGCTGCTGTTGTATTTTACGCTCAGAGCCTGAGTGCGTCCGTCAGCGGGTCACGTCCTCGCCCTCTGTGTTATTTCCATCGGAGAGGGACGAGTGTGAGTGACAGAGAGCAGACAGATGGTGCGCGTGTGGCGGCCACCATCTCTCACAGTGTATCTCACACCTGGGACGCACTCGCAGCCCCAGCGCCACAAACGCGGATCCCCGGGTGACGATCTCCTCGAGCATGGTGTTATTGCGCTGTGCCGTGGAGCAGGCCTGGGCTCCTCCTGCACCTCCAGCCAGAGGAGATGAAACAGCTTCATTTACTCCTCTGTTGCTTTTGTTGTCTCAGTTTCTCAATTCAATGATCATTTCCAGGATGTGTGTGTGTGTGTGTGTGTACATATATTTATACTTTCCATCTTTTTCTGGTGATGCAGGCTAAAGTGAGCGAGGACATTAAACAGGTTTCTCATTTGGGTGCACGTGAAGGTGCACGTGGGCCCACGTCAAGTTTCACCCACACGGCCATTTTGTTTGGAATAATGGAGCCGGGCCGGTGCAGGAGAACAGGAGCTAAATGATGCATCATTATGGAGATTCAATAATGGCTTTGTAATTGGCCCAGGGAGCACGGCGGCAGCATTTTACGTCAATCATGTCTCTTTCTGGTCTTTTTTTCAGCACCTGGTTATCTGTCTCTCTGAGTTCTCCTTTCTCCGTCTCTCTGACTCTTTTCTGATGAGGCCGATGCAACCAAGCAAGAGACGGATGAACCTGCCTCAAATGGTACGGTCCCCTGGGGGGGGGGGGGGCACCTACACACTGTGATGCAATAAGGAGACACACTTTCCTACATGGACACAATCTGGACCCTGCAATCACAGTTATGTACAGAACAATGTCACCTTCATCAATCCGACGCTCGTCTTCCTCTGAATACCCAACAGATGTTCCCTGTAATTTCAACAGACACGGGGGAACCAAAGAGGATAGGTGGCATCGTCGCGTTAACTACATGTTCTCCCCGTTGCACCGAGCCATGAATGTAACCGATCAGAGCTCTGACAACAGGAGCGCCATCAGCGTCAGCCACAAAGACGAACCCATCAGTGAAAAGTCTCAGCAGAGTCTGCATTAACGGCGTCGTTTCAGCCTGACGCGGCGAGAGGAGCTCGCTCTGACTGAGCGTCAGGATTACGACAATTAGAGCAGCAGCAGGAATACAGCCACAAACCGTTAAGGCCTTTCTCTCTTTTCCTTTTTTACAATAAATCGAAGGCGATTGGAACAACTTGATGTCTCTGTTGAAGCTGATTTCTCTCTAAACTGAAAGAGTAGCCTGTGTTCTGTGATGTCACTTTAATTGTCAATGTTTCTGATAAAGAATTCAAACTCTGTCTGGTTTATGTGCTTAAATTAGTTAGTGAATCTTACAGGTGTTACGTTTCCTTACATCTGGGCGATCACGGTTTATTGCATTTCAACGTAAAGCTCAGTCATCATGTCTTTGAATGCAACGCGTGAAACATCGTGAGCGAACACGTGACTCACGGACTCCATGAATACAAGGCTGCAATTAGCTCGAGCCAAAGTTTGCGGCGTGTGAACAGGAGGATGAACGACGGGGTTGTGACCTGTGTGCATCAGCTGATAGAATTATCTGTGTGATGAGAAGAGGCTGAGGAGTCTGACCTTTTCCTCTGTGCACAACGGCTGCGACACACACACACACACACACACACTGGAAGCGATGCAAACGGAGAGTAACACCGGCTGTGACAGTGGATGGTGATGAAGATGATGAAGGCTGATCACGGTCTGTGATCACAACAAGACACTTTGATATTCTGCCGTCACTGGCAGCACCTTCGCCTTTTGTCTCCATGAGGTTTACAGCAGTGTCCTCTCATGTGATTGACAGCCCAGCCCCCAGCTGAATCCCACGGAGGATTCGTTGTTGAGAACATTTCCAAGCGGAGCATCTCCCTCTGAGCGCTGACCGTGTGGGAAAAGGAAGACTGTAGAGAGCGGGTCCAGGCCCAATTATCTCGAGTTCCTCTGCAGGTCACGTTTGAAAACCGCTTCTTTTTCTTGTGCGTTCCCTCTCTTACCTGGTGCTCCCTGATCCGCTCCCTGCTCCGCTGACAAGCCCCAGCTCCTCCTGGTTCCTGCTAGAGCCGGCAGAGAGAACATGTTTTAAAAATAGACAGAGAATAACAGACGTGGAGAGGAAGACGGAGATGTTAGATGAGGGGGGGGGGGGTTAAATGCAGCGTGGACCTTTCAAAACATTATGGAGCACTTACCTGAGCCAAACAACTCCCTAATAACGTTCTCCAGGCAGCTCTGCACCTCATGCTTTATGGTGAATTTGTGCTAGTGAAGTTCAGCTCAAGGTTTAACCAACAATAAACAAACATCGGCGGCGGAGAGAGGGGGAAGAACGGAATAATAGCGTTGCATAGTTCAGTCAAATTATTCATGATAAATGTGTGAAGTGTGTATTCCCTCAGGGGCTGCTGTTTGTCTGCGGCTCTGAACCAGACCGAGCTAACGTGGCTAACGCCCCTTCCT
Organism: Pseudorhombus dupliciocellatus; assembly: GCA_016785235.1. Lineage (NCBI taxonomy): Eukaryota > Metazoa > Chordata > Actinopteri > Pleuronectiformes > Paralichthyidae > Pseudorhombus > Pseudorhombus dupliciocellatus. The sequence continues at coordinate 904,306 of JAFBJW010000248.1, forward strand.
CAGCCCAGGTGTAATTAGACAGGTAATCAAGCGATTCCTCTCAATCCAACAGCCAGGATGCAAATTCTGACCCTTTGTTGATTCTGTCGCCCAAAACAATGACATCATTTTTAATTTTTAAAGGCAGGAAAGAGCCGCTGATATGCACCTCTTAATTCACGCAGGGAGGAAAGTTATGAGTCACATCGGGTGAATAAAATGAAATGGGTAATAAAATTTGGAATGAGGGAGAGAGGCTGCTCATGCCCCCCCCCCCCCCCCCCCCCCCCCCCCCCCCCCCCCCCCCCCCCCCCCCATTGGGGTGAGGGGGGGGGGCGGCTCACCCCCCCCCCCCCCCCCCCCTGCTGCCCACTCCCTCCCTGCCCTCGTCTCCTCCGTCTTAACTTCTCTACGACTTCCTCTTTCATTTTATTTCATCCCGCCCCCGCCACACACACACACACACACACACACACACACACACCTCTGCCAGCCTCCCCCTCTCTCCCCCTCTCTCCCCCTCATCAGACAGCCAGTGAAGCGTGGGGGAGCTGTCTCGGCGCGGCCGTGAGACGCAGGGAACTGAGACTTGGGCTGGAGACTGAATTATGGGCTCTGAACTGCAATAAAGCTGAATATTTGGACTCCGAGGTGTTAGGGTGTAAACGACTGCTGCACTTCTGTCTGGGGGGGAAAGATCTGTCTGAGCTGCGTCATAACAACCCTCGTCTCACTCCTGATCCCTGCAGCCATCACCTCGCTGACTCAGACCAGAACTATGGGATGGAACTTTCATCCTTCAGATTCCACTGCAGAAAAACACGCTTGTTTTTGTTGTTACCTTCCTCAGTGTCGTCCACATGCCAGACTCGTCCCGTCATCTACAGTGATCATGCTAATTCCAATAATCCCCCCCATGGTCTGAGCTCTGACTCCACGGGCCCTTTCCCTGAGAAATAGAAACAGAAGCTGCACAGTAGTAGCTTGATGACGCTATTTTCTATAATTACAGAGAGCGACGCCGGAACAAAAAAAATCAAATGAGAGGTGAGTTGGTTGGTTACGAGCTTAAACAGCATCACCATGGCAACCGTCAACAGTGGGCCAACGAGACCATGACGTCATCTGAACACAATCCAGATGCCTTACAGCGAGCCGCAGTGTGTGTGTGTGTGTGAGAACCTGGGAGGTGAAATTAAAGAGGAGATTGGGAGACGAGATGGAGCGATACAGAGCAAAAAAAAAAATGGTTTGGGCAGAATTGAGATAATGCTCCCTGGCGGGGGACGAGGCTGGGAGAGGACGGCAGTAAAAATCTGGAGAGACACGAGTGTTAGATACTAATGAAACATCCGCCTGCAGGTAGCGGGTATTTCTGCAGGGTTATCGTGGCACTCACCACGGGGGAGCCCTGATGTATTCAACACACTGGTTTCCACCACATTAGCCACCTGTTGATACTTTACAGCCACTGAGAACAACAGCTACTGAGTCCTGCGGCTCTAACGCAGCAATGCTAACGGCTTCTGCTGGAAAAAGTGCTTCACAGACTTATTGCCGACCCTGCGTGACTTGGTGAGGAACTTGGGCAGTGCTGCTTACACACGTGCATGTTTTATCCCCCTGCCTTGGCGTCTGTAAATGCTGAAACAAAGAGGCTTTTATAAACGAATCACAGGGAGAGAAAGGAACCGGGAGGGAGTGACAGGAACTGTCAGAACATGCAGACGCAGCCAGCGGCGAAAATGGAGACAATTGTGCAATTGTGATGACACTTTAATACTGGAAGCAGACGACGATGTCCAAGTGATGGGTTTGAAATGTCAGATAAGTGTTTGCCCCTGAGGAGGTGCTCGGCGCAGCACTCAGACAGACATGACATCATGTGGCGATGGTGATGGAGCCTCGTGCGACGTGGTCCGTGGACCGGGTCTGCTCAGCCACTTCTGACAGAAAGATGAGCCAAGCTTCACTAAATACCTGAACATGACCACAGTAACTTGGTATGGTTCCGCTCGAGCATCGGATCGTTTTGAATAATTCCTCAAAGCTCACAGGCTTTATTTGTGCCTTAGATTAGTTTGTTCAATGAAGCCAGGGGACGTAAACACGAGCAGTGACAGTTAATCAATAGCACTCTCTCCTGACACCACGCTTATCAAGAGGGAACAAAAAAGATCGATTAAAGCTTCATTAGATTTAAGTCAGGGGGCTTGTGGATGGGGGGGGGGGGGGGTGGAGGGGAATGTGGGGGGGGGGGGGGGGGGTTGAAGGTTATCACCCACCATGATGACACGTTTATCTAAGAACTTAAATCCAAATAGTGCAGCTTCTTAAGTAAAATGTCCTGAACACGACATGAGTTTTTATATTGCGTATAAATCACACACACACACACACACACACACCTTAGCTCATTAGCAGCAGCTCCTGCAGTGTGGCTCGTCTGTGCCGAGCGGAACAGAAGCTTGCAAAGGAAATCTCCGCTCCCTTCTCTGCTTCTGAGGTGCACGCAGCACAAAACAAACAAACCAACCTGAAATCTTAAGGTGAATCCTCCCGTGGCTCTCCTGAATCTGCAGCCTCAGACCACGTGGCCAGACGAGGCCAGAGAGAGGAGCCTCAAATCTATAAATCTCAAAGGTCTTCATTAAAACAGTAAATACACAATAACTCTGTTTGATTAAATCTTCCTGAAGCTTAGACCTGAAACCTGGCTCTGTTTAACGTTTTAGTGTGAAACCAACAATTAGAAATGTTCTGCTCAGACTTTAAACCACAGGCTCTGAGCTCGTCACTTCATGAGGCATGAATCATAAACAAACACAGTGGGCACAGGAAGAGACCACTCAGCAAAGCCACTGGATCTTTGTCGCTTCGACATTGTTGGAGTATTACCACTGTTCCCAGTGTTCCCAGTGTTCCCAGTGTTCCCATAAAGGTGTGACTACTCCCAAACATCAGAGGCTGCGCCATGGCTGCTGTTTTTTTCTGGACGTTAACTTACTCCTCTGGTTTGTTTTCCTCCTCCGCTGCAGGGGGCGGGGCACACCTGCCTCCACTCCCCATGATTGACCTCCCTGCTCCGCCTGCTCCCCGTGGACGCCACTGCGGTGATCGCAGACACTCCGAGTCCCTCCCTGTTTTGCCTTGTGATGACCAGCAGATCACGGACGCCCTGAGTTCTGAGTTTTATTCATGTTTGTTTTGAGAATAAATCCTTGTTTTGACAACGGTTGACGCCGTCTCTGGCGTCACCCTGGCTCCGCCTTGTGTTTGCGGCCCTAACAGGAGCAGCTGGGAATCAATGCTCATGATCAGGTTCATACGTGATTCATATGGAATTTAAAGAGAAGAAGAAGGATGGCTCTCATTAAAGATATGACTCAGTGTGTGTGTGTGTGTCTCCTCTTACAAGTGCTTTGGTCGTATTGAACTTATGGACACACCAGTTCTTCTCCCTTCAGATCATTTCAGGAGAACGTGAACATGTCTGACAGCTCCTCGTCATCCCGCCCACCCGGGAGAAAGCATCCCTGCACGTCACGGCGTGGAGCAGCGCCAGCGTTTCCTCTGCCCATAAAGACGGAGAAAGAGAAAAAAAAACCCTCCTTCACGTCACACCTGTCATGTTTCTCCGAGGGGCTATTTTAAAGCCGAGCCTGGCAGGGGTCATTCACGACCACTGCGCCTGCGTGGGCGTTCCTTTGTCACGGCAGGAAGTGGAGGAAGTTCCGAGGCAGGTTGAGCCTTTTATGGCTGATGATAATCGCAGAGGGAACAGGGATAAGAAGGCGACTGCACTTTATTGATCCAGACTGAATCCAAATCAATGGAGACCGACCAATCAGGTCTCAGGCCAGTGACAGACCAACAACAATAAATAAAGAAATCGAGTGACACCATTGGCTCCACTCACTGCAGTTTGCTGGCGTCTCTTTATCGCTGCTCAATCCTCAAATAAAGTCATGCCAGCACAAGAATGAAGAGATGTCATGTGATCACACTGGAGGGGGCATGTCAGCGATCGCTGACGAGCATCTTGTTCGTTAGGTGGTAGTATCGGTTTCACACGAAAACTTCATCTTTTGTCACATCATCAGAAACATTAGAGAAAAAAACCCGTCTGTACTCGGAGGAAGGAATCAAAGGGAGGAAATTGCCTCTTTTGTTTGTTTGCTGTCGCCTGTGAGATCATTGTTGGTGATATTCAAAAAACTGCTTTTGTGTTTTTTCATTTATTTTTTTTAACAAACGGTGAGATTGCTTCCTGATTGTGAGCGCGGGCCCCCTGCTGCTCACTGCCCTGAACAAAAAAACATGTTTTTCTTTCTTCGCATCACATTAAGACTCTGGGTTGTTTTTATTGATATGGCCTTAACAAATTGCTTTAAATTAAGAAAAGAAAATACAAGCACACGGGAGCTTGATTGTCAGGCTCCTTTATATGAGCTGCAACACGTCCATGAACTACAGTCACGCCCGCAGCAGAGGTTAAAACCAGCTTCAGACGACGGTTTGAGGAGCGATCAACATGAGCCATCAGTCTTGCTAGCTGGGCGCTGGAACATCACGTGACCGCACATGTACGCGCTGTAATGCTCGCGTCAACACGGACTCATAACTGGGCTCCTGTGTATGCAAACGTCTGCTGTACAACTGCTAATCCCACCTGGTTTATTGGCAACGAGGAGCGACAGGTACGTCCTCTGCAGACAGACGCACCTCATTTGCATACAGTAACTCTGCTCCTGCCCTTTCTGTGTCCCACATGCTCTGAGTGCTGCCTCTGTCCTCGTCCCTGTCCTCAAGTGAACTCTGCAAACAGCCACTGAGAGCACACGCGCAGTTAATAACACGCCTCCTCGGACGGCGGAGACAACCTTTGAATGAGCAAACAGGTCGTGTTTGGCTCCTGTCCCTCGACACCTCGCGGCCACGAGGACGCGGCCGCACGCTGGCGGTTCAAAGACATTGCAACGCGCTCACTGGGAGGTTAGAGTTTTTAACAGCAGTTTGCTGGAGGAAAAATCAAATCGCAACACTGAGGGTCTTTGGTTCTTTTTCAGTCTATACGTTTACATCCTCATCTCTGGGACGTTGCTGTGTGTCTTCTTTTTATTTGACCACTAACTGTCTCAGTTAGCATCCTGCACTGTTTCCATGAAAACCTCGTTAGCAGGAGCGCGCGTGGCGCTTTGAAACCCTCCTTAGTTTGCTCATTAAAAGAGGCGACAGGAAGAGGAGGGCGCACCAGTCTGACATTTCCTGTAACACTGCACAAGTAATTAATAATGAAGAGACAATTAGTCTGCCGCTCGTCCGTAAATCCAGCAGCTCACCTTCATATCTCCTGTTTGTCTGCGGCGAACACGTCCTCTCACCTGCTGACGCGGTCAGGACGACACGGCCAGCATCATGTTTTCACACGTAAGCCGCTGGGGCCGGATCAGGAGGATGATTACATGCTAATGATATGAATCAACCCAGACGAGGAATAAAGCGAGAGGGATAGAGTGTGGGAGAAATCCCATGAAACGAATGTGTGTCGCCTGGATGAAACATCTCACCCAGGCTGTTACTCGAGTTACTGGAGTCGAGGACATGAGACCGTACCCAGGCAAACAGTCCTGACGCGAGACAAGTGGAGAAGAGAGCGGAGGACAAACACGGCTTTCATAACATCTCACCCGCCAGCAGCCGTGTTTACTCAAACTGCAGCGGCGCAGTGAGGACACACTGAAACCCTCCTTCCACCCAAAGCTGCCGCGTCCAGTCCGACGGGCAGCATCTGTTCATCTGGGCACAGTTGGTGTTTTACCATGAATCCAGTTCAAATCGCATAGTTGCCGTTTCATCACTACATCATCCAATGGAAACTCTGGTGGATTATGTTTAAAAATGTGTGAGTGAATGGTTTTAACAACAAATTCAGGAATTGGTCGGAGAGCTGTGGCACTGAGGACTAGAGTACACAGAGTACGCAGAGTACACAGAGTACACGGTCCACCTGTGGTTCACACTTATTGGGACTAATCATCACCACATTGTAGAATCATCACTCCCTGATCTTCGTCGAGGGGGAAGAAGCTTTGAGAGAAACCACGAACCCCAAAGGTCTCGGTGTCTTTCCTGTCTGAACCTCTGTGAGACACTTTGACTTGACAATAATAATTTATTTAAACAGCTGCCTCAATTTTAAAAACTCGAATGAGGACCAGGATACGTGTGAACTAACTGAGGTAAATGAGTTAAAAAGAAAAACAGCTGTCCATGTGACAGATCGTTCTCGTTGAATTCATGGAAGCGGCGCCCTGATGAAGGGCCGGGATCTGGCGCCGACTCGTGCGTCCTGCTCCCTCCCTACGTTTCTAATTACGATCCCGGTGCTGCAGCGCTGATGTTAATTCACAGGTGTCTGCCGCCTGCCAGTCACCATGGCAACCCCAAGGTATGCCGCCTCATCCACACACACACACACACACACACTTCCCTCCCTCCTCTTATCAGGACTGATTAATCTGAACAACAAACAATACTTGCTGTGGCGTGGGCAACCTGCAGCTGATTTCACCCCGAGCAGGAGATTGAGGCCGTCTGGTTTTAAGAGTCACATGGCGAAGTGCATGGAGGCTGATGTTTGTCCTGTCGATGCAGAGTCTTGGGACAGGCGGCGAGGAGACGATACCGTTTGAGCCCAGCGTCCAGTCAGAATTATAGCAGGGTTGTCGTCGCTAGTCAACTCTGCTGCGTTTATTGTTTTTATCATTTCTGCACATTTGTACAATTTCTGCACTGTTACTGGTCATTCGGATTTTACCCACACATTTGAGTGATTTTTAAGTATTTTTATTTTACTTAAATTGTTTTTCCTTCTCTCATTGCAAATGAGTGAGCTACTGTCAATGTGTGTTCCCCCCTGGGGGAGGAATAATTCGATTCTATAATTGTGACACTGATCCTCGACGTTCACATTCTGTGCAACCAAATGAAAAAGAGCAGCCTGTTTTTTTTTACCTTAGCCTGCGGTGACCGCACACAGCTCGTGGCTGGGGCGTCAATCAAAAGCCTCCCGGGATGACGAGGAGGCGGGTTTAAAAACCGACACGCGGCAGCGCGAGAACGACAGCTTCAGAGCTGAAGTCGTCTGTTGCTCTGAGGGAAACAGAGCGGTACTTCCCCAAGTGTTGTCCTGACACGACGAGTATAGCCCCCGCCTCGTCCACGCGGTGCTGATGAGCAGTTAATGAAAAACCGCTTCATTTCCTTATTGCCTCTCGCTGGAAAGGGGAAGTTTACGTCCACGTGTGTTCCTGTCGCTCTGTGCTTCTCCTCCAGAAAATAAGAACGTGGGTGAATCAAGGTGGATGTTGAAAGCTGAATCTGTGATCGTTAATGTTGCCTCTGTCTTATACACTCGTTTAGTTTCATGAGGAAAACATGAACAATTATTATGCCGCTAGTTTTCTCTCCAGAGGTTTGTTATCGTCGCCGATAACAAACCGTCATTCAGTGTTTGTGTGGGTGAACTGGTGGACGTTTCTTTCCGATTGTGAAGATGGAGCATCACCCTGAGGTCACATGTTCCCGCTAACCCTCAAAGGACAAGATGATCCTTTGATGACGGATGCTCTGGTATTTCCACTCTGGTCTGTGAAGCTGTGACAAAAATGAGCTCATCGTGGAGTTTGTGACGAAACACAGGTTCATTTGTGTTGGACCCTCATTTCTTTGCTTAAACACTCATCTCACAGCTAATTGCACATTCTCGGCTTCACCGCCGACCACCCGTTGCTCCTCAGGAACCTGTGTCCCCTGGGTTGCTATGGTAACAGACACAGTGGATTCGGTCCGCGGCAGGGGGCGGGTGGTTGATGGTCGGCCGTCTTAGTCGCCGGGGCCACTGGGAGCAGACGGTCAGGAGGTCACAGCCCGCTCGCTGTCGACGCTGCCGCCAGGTGATGAGTTCAGAACCGGACGGTGAGCAGCCGCGTGCACGTCTGACAACGGACCCAAACGTGATTGGAAGTGACTCTCGGCCAAACCTCGTCTCTGTCTCTGCCGTTGGCAGCAAAGCTCTGAATCGGAGCTCTGGCACGACAAGAACAATCATTTGTGGGGAACCACGGATCTCGGGTTCCAAACAGCTTTCAATGTCTCGCAGCCTCTGAAAACAGGAGTTGGTGAAATGTAACGTTTGATTCTGGTGCACACGGAAAATACTCGAAACTGCGCCGATGTACGCTCATTTCAGATCAGACGCCTCAATGTTCCCAAAACATTATTTTGCCATAAAAATATGTCTTTTTAATTACTGCTTCATTTGCGTGCTGTCTGCACTGTGAAATGCTAAATAGTAAAAACAAATGTGGTGACTTTTGAACACATGATTTATACAAAACACCAAACAATGGTTATTATTTCAGGGTCGGGGGGGGGGGGTTGTGTTGTTACGGCTGCTAAGCTGGAACGGATCGATCGGTGTTCAGCAAAGAATCATCTGAAGGGGCAGATACCGAGAGACGTGCACTCACACCGCGTCACTGTCACGTTCAGACTTGAACAGCGGCGACGGAGGTGTGACATCAGTCAGCGTAAAGGCCGTAAACAGCACGACAGCGTTGGCATCGACTGTGAGTCCCTCACCAGCAGAACCTGAGGAGCGAACACAGGTGGGACACAGTTCGTTTTCCAATTCAGTTTTAATCTCAAGGCACTTTACATTGAAGGTCAGATCATCCAAGTAGCGTAAACATGGAGACCCAACGATTCCCCCAGTGAGCAGCTCTACCCTCATTAACAGCGTGGACGCTCTCTGCTGTCACCCACCAACATGACAATTCCCAGGCTGATGTTACACAACATAGATACTAAATCAGAACAGAAGTCAACCGGTGGAAGCCATTACTGTGGGCGTCTGTGACCTTAGTGCAACTGCACGTGCACCGGCGTCAGACTGAGTCAATCTAACGTGCAACACGTTGCCAAACGTTGCCTTTGGTTTGAGGATAAAAAACCCCCACTGCAATTATACTGGATGGTAATTCAAACAGCACCACTCAACCCCCCCCCATTACACACACACACACACACACACACACACACACACATTCATCTCATTCCTTCACTTGGAGAGCACTCTGCTCTGTGGTTGCCATAGTAATCCCAAAGCCTGTAACAGCCCGAAACCTTTCCTCCCTGAAGCCGCGGCTGAAAATTGCCCCAATCAAATTTGCTCTCCAGAAATACGGGTTGTCATTGCTCCACCTCCACGTGGAAACCCAGACCCTGCACCCGATCCAAGCGCCGCCGCCGCCGCCACCTCAGGAGGGGACAGCGTTATAAATCAATTTACAAGCTGTGAGAAACATCTGCCGAGGGATGGAAATGAGCCATGGCAGATGAAGGATATTGGAAAACGTTTTCTTGCCTCCACGGCGTCGAGGCAGCGACAGCGTCTCATGTGCAGCTGCTGCAGGAAACCTAATAGTGTGTGTGTGTGTGTGTGTGTGTGAGATGAATTAGAGGCGGCAGGGACGAGCAGAGAGAAACAGAATCAGTTTGGGATTGCGTGAGATCCTGAATAAAAGATGGTGGAAATGTTCAGTCACCGTGGAGTCGCAGTTGTTTGCGGTAACTGGGCTGGCGGAGGACGCCGCGTCTCGGGGGAACCAGAGGTCAAACGTGCCTCTGCTGTCATGAGTGAACCTGTGACGTAGACGGGCTTTGGGAAGCGGATTGATTTCGAGATTATCGCCTCTTCCAGCCGTTCCAAATTCAACAGCTGAATAAATCCATCCGTCGGCTCAGTGTAGAGTTTCAGTGGACGAGATGCTCTCCTGACCAAAATGTCAAGCCCGGGTGACGGGTGAATAAAATTCGATATAAACTGTAAATCATAACTAGTCGCAGGGTGCAGCTGCTAAACTCTGTTTAATGTGTTTTTCCCTGTGTCTGAGAGATTTAAGAGGGAATTCAAATACATGCTCATTGGCTTCACTATCTCTCCGTCACGTCACTGCAGTTTTTAAATTAAAACCAAAGTGTCCCACAATAAATCCAATAAATCCAATTTCAGCATTATTAGCTCCATCGCTGCACGTACCGACGGGGAATCAATAACGACACGAGCAGAGACGCTGTGCAACTTCTTCTTTTAATGACTTAACGGACGTCACACCCATTAACACGGCGGCCACAGAGCAGCTGTCAGTGGCTGTTACAGCGTCGGCACATGGAAACCTGCCTCCGGGGTTCATGTACGACTGAGGACAGATTTCTAGATGTCAAGTAGCAGACGGGCACTTTGCAGCTTCACTTTTTTTTTTAGAAAGAACCTGTCGAGACAGGAAGACTCTTCAGTTTATATACAGTAGATATATGAAAACAACACAACGTCAAACATCAGCACATTCTCTCTCTCTCTCTCTCAGACATTAATGCTGCACTCAACACTCATTTCAAATGCCTTCCTCCAAAATTCTCCACACAGAATCTCATCAAACGGCGACTGAGCGCAGGGACAGACGAGCTGAACTTCACTGCCACAACAAGTCGGATAAAAAAATGAATTCTGGTAATAAAAAAAGGTGAGAACTGAAAAACGCCTCACCAGAGAAGCATTTCTCAGGGGATTGTTATTTTATTTACGTTATTTCTAGAGCAAAGTACGCTGTTGTCACATCTGGCGCATATGCATGGTCTCCAGAGGATGAATCCTTAAAGTGAAAAACACACATTAACCACTCGGTCGTTTGCTAATGCTAATGTCGCTCAGTAGTAACTCATATGCTCAGTCAGAAAACAAAGAAATAACCCCAAGAAGAAAGCATGCTAACGTGCTAATGATAGCCGGCCGTCTAGGTCAGCTGCTTACAGGTACAGGTACAGGTTCTGTGTGAGGACCCGGTCGATCTGTTTGGAGAACTGTTGGACTGAGAGGAGGAGAACAAACCCAATGTCTCCATTTTCAATTCATCCACATTATCAGACATGTAACACGAGTAAAGCGTCAAGTCCACACATTTGTTTTAAGCGTGTGCCTTTTATGTCAGAGTAGTCCAAGGAAATCACCACAATATTATTCCAAAAGGATTTTCAAAAACAATGGAAGCTTTCACAGGCAACAGAGACCAAACAAAACCATAACAGATCAAAGTCGAAGTCTTATATTTTGACAACTTTTTCAGGCCACGATAAACATTCTTCGGATATGTATATTGATAAGGTTGAGGTTGATCTTTGAGACGTGTGCTCTGCTGCATTCGTTTCTATTAAATAAGAAGCCACGTGAAAGCAAAACTCGTTGTCCATATTGTGGAGAGCCGGAGAACATCCCACGACAGCACGACAAGAATCCACTGACACTACTGAAGTCATGCGAGAAGGACCCCCCCCCCCCCTTACCAGAGGTTTGACGAGAAGGCCCCCCCCCCCCCCTTACCAGAGGTTTGATAACAAGGTCAATATACATTCAAGTACAAAATACAACATCTGAAACCGAGCAGGCACTGTATGTGTGCAACAGGGAACCCAACAAGTTTCACACGAAGCCGAGCAGCAGGCGACTTGACAAGAGCGAATCAACAGCGGTGCTACAAGTTTGCTACAACTCCAGGTAAGAGTCGATCCTCCCGGGATTCAGCAGGCTGATGTCTCGGGCTCCTTTTCATCTCTCTGTCTCTGTCAGCCTTTGATTTCTCCTCAGCCGCTCACGCCAGCGACCTCAAACCCTGCAGGCGCCTCTCTGAGGAACCCTGGGAAGTGCAGCGTCAGCTGTGAAGTTTACCAGCGCTGGTTTGTCCTCGCTGCAGTTCACTTGTTTTTCCGTCTTTCGTTACCGTTGAAGCACTTCATCAGCACTTCACGCTCGTAGTAGAAACATATGTAGTTACATTCAGTACAAAGCCGACACGTTTTCAAACCAATTTTTACCAAATACGACATAAAAAATGTACAACTTTGGACAAAATGTCATGCTTAACAAACACTGCACCTGGTCATCATTCTCACACACACACACACGGTAAGGCTTCAGGGTTTCGTTTCATGCAGACACCAGTGTGTTACTGACACGTCCATGTGCCATGCAACTGGTACTTTGCACTGGGACTGCAGTGCAGTATTATTCTGTTCTGAGACATTTACTACGTGTACATGCACACAAGTACTGCAGCTGTCCACTGCCAACAGCCTGTTTGCATAAACTGTTACGTGAAGGATGGATTTAATATAATTACACTGGGAAAAGTGTGAGCAGATGTTTTGGGTCCAATTGTGATTAGAGTGAACCGAAAAGAATCGAAGAAAGTGAACCAAGGAAGAATTTTAGGCGAAGTGACCTTTTTTGTAACTCAGAGATCATTGTGGCCACGAGGGAAAGCGAAATATTTGGCTTCTCGTCTGCTCTTGTGCTCCTGGTGTTGGGAACGTGCAACAGCACCGAGCACAGCGGAGTACTGGTGCACGCTTTTGGTAAAAGTCTGTTGTGTGGCAAGATGCACGATGGTCCTTTAGAAAGTCAGAACAGCTGACCAGATGAGAAATACACATTTTAAAATACACGAAGGAACGCGATGTACTTTGCTCCTTCCTCACATTCATCGACTCAGTGGACACATGTAGTTTCTACATGTATTTAAGACATAACGGCGGCTGTTTGAGATGAGTCCGTCCTTTTTTCCCACTCACAACAAAAGTCAACGTTTCTCCCCAAGGAAAAACTTGTTTCCATTCTGTCTATAGCCTTGTTTGTTTTTCATCTGCATCGGGTCGGCACTCAGAGGCAGTTCTTGAATTTTAATCTGGAAGGATTTTGACCAATTAGCTCCAAAAATAATATTCCCAGCAAGAATAATGAAAATCCATCTATGCATGGTTAAGTATCCACACACACACACACACACACACACACAGACGGATGGAAACAATCGCCGCTGGGCAGTAATCACATGATGGCGATCTTCAGATTCTAATTATATTTTTCATATGCGCATGAACGTGAGTATCGTGACTGCTCTGGTTGCCCCCCCCCCCCCCCCGACCTTGGTAACTGGGATCCCCCCCCCGGACCTTGGTAACTGGGATCAAAGGATCATTTGCACATGGGGATGTAGTCCCTCTTCAAAGCTCACGGCGATTCACAAAGGCATCTTTGTGGCGCACACACGCGGCACGGTGTGATCCTAATGGAGGATCCCGCTGTGGATTTATCCCCATCACAATAACGAACACATCAAGAGCGCGGTGCACGCGAGGACACGGGCACAGGCTGATGCACAGGTGCTCTCGCACCTTTGAACCAGAGCTGGCCGAGGAAGAAGGCCGGGAGACGTGGAAACTTTCATCTGGCCGGCGGGTTTAATGAGCTTTCATGATTGGAAGAAGGAGCCCGGCCAGAAGCAGACGTGATCAATCCTTCACGCAGACCACGTTTGGTTTTGTTGTTGTTGTTGTTGTTGTTTTTTCAGAGCCTCTCTTCTTCGTGGTGAGCGGTGATTTCATCTATGTGAGTAAAAAGAGCAGATTGTAAAGACCCCCAACCAGCATCCTTGGTGTGCGCCTCCTCAGCTTCAGAGCCCCGGCAGCAGCTTGGTGAGCGGCACCTCCCTCTCCCCCAGCAGCGTGTCCCTCTTGAGGCTGGTGCCTTTGTTCACCACCTTGAATTTCACCGCCAGGCTCTTCACCTGCGCCGGGCTGATGGAATCGAAGAAGAAGTCCTCGTTGAAGACCGGGTTGTGGCTGTTCTTGATGATGTTGCTCCTCTGCTTCTGCAGCTTGCCCGGGTTCAGGTACACGGACACGCAGCAGTTGATGCTCTTGAGGTCGACGTGCTTGTCGTAAAGACTCGCCGTCGCCAGGATGCGGATGAGCAGGCGCGACGTGCCCGAGTCGTAGCTGGCGCTGATGCGCATCGTGCCGCCCTTGTGCAGGGTGAGCGCGTGCTCTTGCTGGAGGCCGTGGTCGGACGCCCCGGCGCCGCCGTGGAGGGAGGGCACGTGGAGCCGCCGCTGGATGTTGGGGCTGGGCTCGGCCGAGCTGCACTCGTCGGTGGAGAGGGAGCTGTGGCGCGCGAACATGCGCTTGGCCTTCACGACCTTGGCCTGCGTCTCGTGGGTGAAGATCTTGAGCAGGGAGGCGGAGCGGGAGAGCAGGGGGGAGCTGAAGGGGGAGGACTCGGCCGACGAGCAGGTGTCGCTCTCGCCGCCGCTGAAGTAGCGGTAAGGATTCATGTGGGAGGCGTTGAGGTCAGCGGGGTTCAGGTGGTTCCCCGACTCGCTGCCTTTCCCGGGGCTCTTCCGCTGGGCGTTCGGGGAGGTGATGGGACTGGTGAGCTCGCAGTGGAACAGAGACTCTTTCCGGCGGGTGTGGGGACTTTCCTTCAAGGTGGTGAAGCCGTAAGACGTCTGGGTCTTGGGAACGTACGGCAGAGACATGGCCGTCTGCGACTGGGGGTCCGCATTGGTGTCTCCGGCCACGACGTCGTCGGCGCTCTCGATCTGTATGATGTGGCGGTTCGCCGCCCTCAGCAGGTTCTTGGTGTCCCCTGCGATCTTGGCCACCAGGCGCGGACTCCTCGGGCTGCTGATCTTCTTCCCGCTGCCGACGGCCTGCTCGGACGCGGACGGCTGCAGACCGTCCTTGGGCTTGGCGTGAGGCAACTCGGGCTCGGGGGGGCAGCTGATCAGCTTTGGGGGAATGAAGAAGTCCGGGATCTTGTCCGGAGTGAGGACGTTGCTGTACGCCGGGGCCATGCCTTTCTTGTCGCCGTTCTCTCCCTGTCGCAACACGCTGGTCTCCACCGACCCGCGGAGCTTGTCCAGAACCCACATGGTCCCACCGGGCAGCGGGACGTGGCGGCGCGCGTCTGCAATTAGCAACACACAAAGGGGGGGGGGGGGGTAAATGATGATGAGAGCGGAGGGATAAAACTAACCAGGTGCCAGAGCTCTGAGCTCCGAGGCTCCAGACTGAATAAACAAGGACGTAAAACAAAGCCTGGATATTGAACTTGAGCTTAACGAATGGAGGCGTCGACCACAGACTTTTATTGGCTGTTATATACGGCAAAGCCCCTTTAATGGCCTCGTTACGGTTAAGGAGGAAAAGTCGTTAAAGTGACAAATGATGTGAACTATTCACCTGAAACAGAGTCTTCATCTCACTGTGCTGCGTTCACGGGTTTTTATTCTAGTTATTCTCCACTTTCACCAAACACGTGACGTTTCTAGTGAAGCCAGTAAAAATCCTAACGTGTCAATGCAACATCATCCATGCTCCTTTAGAACAGACAGACGTTTGCGGGTTGCAATCTGACGCAGACAGATATTGAGCGTAAAAGTTGGAAACTAAAAAGCAGCAGCTCCCCCCCCCCCCAGAGCTGAGCCTCGCCCCGACACCCGGAGATGAGAGAAACACTCACAGCGGCAAAGGAAGCGCTTCTCCTCCGGCTGCGGCTCCAACAGGTGGCTCCTCTCCGCGGGTGAAGCGGGTGAAGCGTCTCTGCTCCGCAGGCTCCGCGCGGCGCTTTTATCGGCTCCGCGCGGCGGCGGCTGACCAATGAGAAGCGGCGAGAGGGAGCAGGGACGTTTGCGGCTCGCTCCTGCGCAGCGCTGCGCAAAGCTGGAGCCACGTGCTGCTGTTGGTGACAGCGGCCGGAGGATGAACTCAAATAGACACTTTTAGGATCTGCTGCTATCACGTGAGAGTTGAACCCTCACCTGTGGTTCTCCCTCGGGTTTCGACCCTTTCCCCTGTGAAAAGGGTTTTATCATGTGGGCATTGTGGGGGGGGGGGGGCTAACTAGGCGGGGGGGGGGGGGGGGGGCTAACTAGGCTGTGACCAGGAGCAGCACATGCAGTGTGCTCTAACTCAATTTACATGACCTTTTTTTCCTGTCTCTCCTGCTCCGGGTTTAAAGTGACCATGGAAACTTTGCTATAGCAACAAATGCATCAGAAGGGGCCCTACTGACTTCATCGATCTGCCCAACAAAAAGCACTTTGTTTCCCCCGTCACACGCCGTCAACCTGCCTGCTTCGTGTCCAATCCATAACCTCTCTCTCCCCTCTGTGTGCTTATCCTCGAACCGAACCCGTACTACTGAGACGGATTGGTTTTACGTCAAGTGTCGCTGCTTCATCGCCGCGGCGACTTGACAGGAGGGAGCCCAGAAACACAGATCTGAGCGAGGGTCGATGCCTCGGCCAGCAGCAGATTAACAAACATTGAATGTGAGCGGCCCTGCAGGAGGCGGAGCGGCAGATGAGCTTTATTGCTCTGGATGCAGCTGCCCTTCGCGCCAACAGCTAATTGGGAGCAAAACAAACGGAGCCTTACAGTAAATGAGCCGACTCGACCTTCGTGTGAAATTCAGCCTCCAATAAAAGCCTGTGAATTCCCGGTGCGTCCATTCCTGAGCAACAAAGATAAGATTAGAAAAATAAAGAGACTGCGGCCATGCTGGGATTATTACATGGTCACATCTGACACTCAACAAACAACTCTGACATGGATCCATCCTGCTCCAGGCCCTCAGAGGTTTACCCAACCTGCTGCTGCGTGAAACAGGACTCTGACCTAGAAGAAGAATAACAGCCACCAAACTACAGCTTTCAGATGCAAACATGACACTTGGCCCAACTCTGACATGAAGCGACGGACGCAGAGAGACTCAGCACTAAACTGGCAAACGAGGACAGGACGTTTATGATATTTACCTGGCCACACACAGGCCAAGAACCCAAACACTGCACGGTTCATCCTGTAGCGACAAGGACACAAGGAGCTGGCTTTACAACCGCGTCCTCTGTTAGAGCTCAGATAGGAGACGAAGCCACGCAGAGGACACGGTGGGACGCGGCCGACGCGTGAAAGGAGCCATTTGCCTTATTGACTGCAGACGCGCAGGTGAACTCTCACAGACTCTCTCACATCGTGGAGAAAAACACATTAAAGCTTTCAGAGCAGAAAAAAATCAATTCAATCTCAGCAGTTTACTGATTGCTTTTACTATTGCTTTTAGAGTATAATCTTCATCATCATCTTCAAATATACTGTATCATAAGGCACATACTTTGACTTTTTGACTTGATAATTCACCAATATTGTGTTCAGGAGAAAGAGCAAAGAAAGGCAAATGATTGAAATCCGATGAAAGTGAAAGTTTATTAAAATGGAAATAATGTCTGCTGGGTAAAATATGTGAACGTCACAGTGCTCTGTGAACAACTACGGTGTTAATGACATCGATTCACGAGCGTCTGAGAAGCTTCGGCGGTGAGGAGACAAGTGCAGACCGCAGCCTGGGAAAGGTTAATGTGTCTGTTCTGCGCTCATTAAGAGGACGGACGGAGCTCCGAGGTCTGTGCGAGGAACACGAGGAAACACAGAAGAGGAGCTTCTAATTGAATAACACAGATCTGACTCAGGGTGGCTGAGCTGGGCTCGGTTCTCTGCCGTGGTCCAGACACACGTATCCACGAAGCAGTCAGTCCGGTGTGTGTTCCATCTTCCCTGCTGACGGCTCTTCCTGGAGACGGGGCCAGTACGAGGAAACGAGCTGAACTGGAGCCGCACAAAAGCTCTGCAGGAGGTCGAGCGCCCGTCCAGGTTTGTTCTCTCGCAGGGCGCACTGTACGCTCGCTCGCTCCAGAGGCCCGACAAGTCACGACGTTCCATTTTTACCCCACTTTCCACATTAATGCCATCACCTTGGAGACGTGTTTTCCGACATATGGATCACCACCACTCTGGCCTGTTACAGGTCACGTGATCCCCGCCCGCAGCGTCAGAGGGCCACAGGTTGGAACATCTGGGCCCCTCTGATGTGGCGGTGGCTTCCCTTTCCCAGACAACGCCACGCGGCGTGAAGAATGAAAGAAGCCGCTCCGTAAATGCCAAGGTCCACTTCAGCGTCCTGCTTGTTCTGCTCCACTGAACTGGCATTTGGATTGGACACACGCAGGGCAAAAGGTCAGACCTGTTGTGGGCAACAAATTTGATGGGCTCGGCTGCAGAGATGGTAAACAACTGAGGGGGAAACTGATATAATGACCGCGGACTTAAAGGGAGTGTGGGTAAAAAAACAAAGAGGATTCTCAGACCAGGCCTGGAACACATACAGCCTCTTGTAGGGTCGAACGTGTCACGCAGATTGATGGTTTTCATTTTCAAGCACCGCGTTGCAGTCACAGATTCCTCCAGTTCAAACGGAAGAAATCAGACAATGGAACCAATAAACCACACAAGTACAAGCCCTGGAGTGATGGTCTACTCACAGAGTCACAGCGGGCGAGGATAAAGGCTGGAAATGACCCCGAGACCCCGAGACAACGACCACGCATGACCACGACGACCGGGAGGATGGCAGCGCCCCCACCTGGTCTCAGGTTGCAGCATCCCACGCGTTTAAACTGAGGAGGGAAAGAAACACTAAAGTATTACTATAACACACAAAATGACTAAACGTTAGTAAGGACAGAAACTGCTTTTATTAGGGATATATTTTATTTGAATATTTTATCTTTCAGACAGGCTGGTGCAAACACATGACAAGATGAGCAGAATAAAGCTGCTGCTGCCCTCTAGAGGTTTGAAGCAGTCAGTGAGCACATTGGACTACATTGCAGGGATGGAATTAAAAACCCCACCAACCCCATCAGTGACTCTTACCACTGTTTCCTTTGTCTTCAGTTCATCGAGGGTGAAGAAGAAAGAGCAGAAGACAAACGAGAAGAAAACATCGTGGTTAAGGGAGGAGGAGGGTTTTTTTCAAGCTCTCACTTTTAAGATCTAAAACATGGAAGGCATCAGGAAATCCTTTAAAGTCTCCACCACCCTCTGAGCTTAGCAGGGTGACTACTGAGTACACGTCTCATCACGCACCGTCCTCCGTCCTCTGAACGCTTCATACAAGCAGCAGGTGTGAAGGAAGAATACAGATCTTACCTGTGGGAGCTAGACTCAAGAGTTTCGCTCAAATTCCATTCACTTGCTTTCCTGCATCTATAAGAGAACACAGAGAATTGTATAAATCCCTCAGAGCAAATGAAATCCACCTTCCATAAAGAATGTGATTAGAGGTCAATATCTAATAAAGATCTTTATTTCAGAGTTTAAATAGATTTACAAACCATAAGAAAAAAAGAAATAAACAAGAAAAAAAAAAAAAAACATCAAGTGATCGTCAAAATATCCACATGTGCATATCAAGGGATTGTAAACAGTCCTGTGAAGCCAAAAAGTGAGACTCCCCGGGGTCAGGTTCACTCAGTAGAGAGAGAAAGGATTTGTATGTTTTGTTGGTTGTTGTTGTTTTTTTTTCCTGAGGTTCTTGTTTTCTGTAATTTAACTGCTGGGTTTTTCCTTCAGTGATGCTGCCACCAATCAGAGCTGCGAGAACTGGGGAGGAGGCGATAAAAACAACAGTGGTTTGACAAAAAGGAAGAAAAAAAAAAAAGAAATCCCATTCGCCCTAAAAACATCGGAACTGAGGGGGAGAATCCTTCGTAGGCTGTGTAACGGACATCATGGAATATTGATCACTCACTGAGCGTTCAGAGCTGAGCCGGGATGGAGAGAGTTACTGTGAAATGTTCTGTCTCAATTTGGTTCAGTGGAACTTTTTTGTGATTTTTGAGATTTTTTGTGAAATCAAATGGGCCGGTTCATTTTATTGTCACTCTCCTGCAAACAATCCTGTTTTTTTTTTTAATTCAAACAAATCAGGTCCATATTCTTAGCACTTAATACGTATAAGACAGAAAACATTGCAGCTCGCACCACAATCTGAAGATAAAAAGATTACATCAAAACAACTGAAAAAGAAGCCCCCGCCCCCCCCAAAAAAAACAAACAAAAACAAAAGTGAACGGACAACCCTCAGGCCATTCACAATGCAACAGTTTCAGATTAATAATTGAGAATCTTAGTCCCTGGACTCAATCCCGACCCTTATCGCAGATCTAAAACCACAAACACATCATTAACAGCATGCTAGTGAAGAACCACATTCTCCTGTTCATGCTCAGATCACCCCCCCACCCCCATGCCCGTCCCCTTTCTGTGCTTCTTCTCCACAACATTTCATAAACAAGCTGCGAGACACTCACTCACTCACTCGCTCACACACACAACGGATATATAGTTACAGCAAAGTGGATCAGAAATACTGCTGGATGGTGGTACTGCGTCTTGTGTAACAGAGGACTCCTGACAGTAGACAGAAAACAAAGAACCCTCCGTCAGGCCAGTTGTTAAATCACTCAGTGTGGCCTGATCTCTCAGGCAGCAGGGGTCAGGGATTCAGGTGAGTCAAGATGGCCGTGGCCCCGTGGAACAAACGCTGCCTGCCCCCAGAACGGCCACTAGGGGGGTTGTGCTCGTCTAGAGCCTCCTGCTTCTTCTTCCTCTGGTTTGGAATACAGACCACTGAGAAACATAGAACAGGCATGTAGCCGGCTGGAGTCTGCCACGCTTGAAAGCACTGCATGAAAAAGAGAGTTCAAGCACTGACTGCATAGGTTTTCTTTTCAATACAGTACATTGGATTTGATGAGCAGCAGCAGGCTCAGATAGCTGTTTGTTGATGCATCCATTGAGTGATGAAGGCTGCGTGGCAGTCTGATCTACATTCCACGCTTCAGTTCAGCTCTTACTCACGACCCTGGAGCATTTATTTATAACTTGTTCTTCCGTTTCAACACCTGAGGACCTCGCGAGCCTGAATATCTCCCCCTGCCACCTTTGTTTGTCTGGCCGCTAGCTTTGTTTGTTTGTTTTGTTTTTTTTGCTGTGACCCGTCTGCCCCGTGAGTCGTTCAGACCTGCGGTCTCAGGGAGGGAAGGCACAAGGCAGAGTGAGTGGCTTCCCTTTTTTGGAGCAGCACGAGCCCAGGGGCTCTAAAATGTCAGAGGTGAGGCTTGACAGGCCTTCAAACAGCCTGGAAACTGGAGGTCACACACATGGCTCAGAGCGGACATGACTCAGCTTTTCAAGACGCACACACTCACACGCGCGCACGCACACAAACACACAGTAGAATTACTCTAACTTAGGTTACTTTGAAAATGCTCTACGCTCCGACCTGTGACATTACATTCCTCTCTGCTGCTGCTGATCATGACGATGATGACGACAGCGACCAAATAAAAACAACACACCTGTGGGAATTTACACAAAGTTACCAGAGCAGACAAGGAAGTACTGTGTAGGTTCTCCTGCTGGGTGTGTAACCTCTACTGAAAGCATAAAAGAAAATGTGTAGGAACCAACAAAGTCAACTCCGGTAGCCTTCAGCTGTGGCAGGAGGGGACAGCGGGGGCCTGTGCTAAGAGAGGATGGTGGCGAGGGGAAGAAGTGGAAGGCCCGGGGGGGGGGAGGATGGGGAGTTAAAGTTCAGTTCGTGACAGAGGCCGGAGGTGGGGGTAGGGGGCGGGGACTGGTGAGGGCGAGGGGCTGGCGTCGCAGGGAGGCGAGGTCAGGAGTCCTCGGTGCCCGAGTCGTCGTCATCATAGCAACAGTCCTCGTTGTCGTCCTCGTCCTCGTCCTCGTCCAGCTCTTCGTCATCGTAGTAGTCGTCGTATAGAAGGTTGGAGCCGTCGTCGGTGGGCGGGACTTGAGTGCGGACGCAGTACTCGTCCAGCGTGACGGGGACCTTGACGCCGTCCCGATCTGCATCAGCTTTGGTAGCCAGCACCTGCTTCCTGTGAAAGGGGAAAAAAATGTTTTTTTCGCTGGTGCCGTGATTATTTGACACAGACAAAGTCCCGGGTGCACGAGGAGCGCCGCACCTGATGATCTCGATGTATTCTCTGTCCTTGCCCTTGCTGTCCTTCCACTTGCGGTACATGACGGACGCGTCCACGTTGGCCGGGGAGAAGGTGTTGGGCTCGTTCAGAAGGGAGATGACGCTGAGCAGGATGGTCCTGCAGAGGAGACGTCAACAGGCATGTGAAGAGGGAGGAAATACAGAGAGGGTAAAGATGGAGGTAAGACGAGACAAGAGACATTGAAAGTGCAAGACAAAGATGTGCAGGGATGGAAAGAAAGACGGGGGGGGGGGGGGGGGGGGGGGGGGGGGTGGTGACATTCGGAAGGTTACATTCAGACGATCAAGAACTTAATGCTGAAAAGGGAAAGGCTAGGGAGGTGGCAACAGAACAGGAAAGCTGTTGAATAAACGTGTGTCATGTAAATATCTGAAATAAAGGGATATAAATTATGCATCAGGTTTGATGTTGGCTGCGAGGGGCGGGTCTGAGGTAACTGTCAAGTGCTGTGCTTCACTCCTACAGTCTGTGTGCATATTGACATCTGTCTGTCCAGCTGCTTTACATGTGCTGGTCAGCTCTAGAATATAGCAGCAACCTGTGCACACCCACATCAGATGCATCTGCCAACAGCTGCTGCATTAGCATAAAAAGGACATTTGCTGAAACCTTAAGACAGGAAACTGTGGGACATGTGAGACTTTGTCAAATCATAACAAACTGAGCGGCGGCTGCATGAAGCCGAGAGACGCTTCAACCACGGTCTCGCTGGGGCAGGAAAACCCTGCGGTCCAGACAGGCGGCATTAGAAGGGCCATTTCTCACGCAAACCTGAGGCACAGATGTGGATGCATGAAGGCTCACTTCCTGTTTTCTTCCAGGCCTGACAGACAATTCAACCCGTTTTACGACACAAAGAGTAACTGATGTGGTTTCCTGTGTTAATCTTTAAACACATCACTGAGCCGAGGAGGATCCTCGTGTGGACTGTGCTGGTTACCTGACGTTCTGTGTTGGGTTCCACCGCTCTGACGGCAGCTCTCCGCTCTGTGGGTCGTCCACCGGTGGGTGCAGGATAGAGATACACACATCCCCATTCTAGGAACGTAGGAGAACGCAGTTAGTCTTCAGCACATGAGAATGTCAGGTTCAAACCTATACTGTTTGAAACCCTGCGCGTACACGTGGCTGATGGCAGGTTCACGAGCTAATGCTAAGCAGCTCCAGCATCGGTTACCTCGTAAATGTTGGGGTGCCACATTTTGGTGAGGAAGCGGAACGCAGGTGGAGAGTACGGGTAGTCGATGGGGAATTTGATCCTTGCCTGAGGGAGAGAGAAGAGAAACAACAGCACTTTGAATGGCAGGTGGTTCATCTGCACTTCTCCATCCTGGTTACTTCCCTCTGAACTGTGGCTGACAGCCGAGAACAACAGAGACTTACTGGCTCAGAGTTTCCTAAGAAAGTAAACTGTCCTGCTGGAGGACACTCGCACAACTTCATTTAATACAGTGGACACACATTGTCAGGCTTCCAGCAGCTAAATGGTCCATACAATCAGACCGGCCAGCATCAACAGTGACTCGTAGGATCCTATGAATAGTAGCATTAGAGTTGTGGCGAACCCTGGTGAGGGGGAGCTAATGACAGCGTAATGTAATATGGTGCGGCGGGAGGGAGCGATGCGTTCAGCTGCTCAGCCTGTGTGGAGCTTAGAGAAACGCCAGGAGGGTGGGTGGTTGGGTGGAGTCGGGTGGGGGATAGGGACATCATGGTGGGGGTTTGTCCTCTCCAGCTGTCACCACAAACCCAACACAATCCACTACTCACACCCTGTGTTCTGCTATTATATTCACCCCTGACACTGAAGCTACACACACACTATCTGCACAGGACACCAACTACACACACGTCACTCACGGCGTGAACCCCTCATACCCTGACACAAACACACATGCTCACATTTGCTGATTCGGCATGGTCAGCTGGTCCTCGCAGAGAGAACCGTAGAGTGGAGGGGGATGGGGGGGGGGGGTTCTAGTTGGAATAATGGACGCTGTGCTCTGCACAACACTGAGCCAGGCCGTGTGAAGCAGAAACAGCGTTTATCAAAGGCTCAGAGCTAAAAGACTCCAAATGTGAAGCGTGAATGTTCCCTGCTGCTGCCGGCTGGGCCGCTGTGTCAGTGTGTCCTGACCTCCAGTGCGAGATGAACATTTGCTGGTACTGGATGTGTTCCCTGATAGCGATTCCTGATTTGAGAAAGTGAACCTGTTCTCAGGCCACAGAGGAAACACTGACTCAGCCCTGAGAGAATGCTGCCTGTGTGAGAGAAAAGAACAAAATCCCAGGGTCTGGCTGACTTGGCCAAAAACTGGCGGCCTCTCGGAGTGCAGGGTTCAAGCCAACATTGTACAGATTACAGGCTGGCAACGGTACAAGACACAGCAGCAAGCCAAGTGGGACGGGGACAGGGATGCGGAGAAGAGGCCGAGGCTCCCACACAGAGCTCGGTGTGTCTTCTCAAACAATGTCAGCATCCAGCTCATCGCTGTCCACAGCCTGACGACTGGGAGCACAGCGTCTTCGCTCGCTCTCCATCACGTCTTGTGGGGACTGACTGTTCAGTGGAGTGTTGACCTCAATAAGAGGAGCGGAGAACTGCGACATCTGCCAGTGAGGATGTTAGAAATAAGCTCCAGTTGCCCTCATCAGCATTCATCTGAAAACCACTGAATCAAATTCAAAAAGAGAAAAGAAGAACTAGGCAGTTTGTATAGGACTTTTACATCATCCAGACCATAAATGAAAAGCTCTTCATCTTTGAATCTGGAAATCCCAGATTTCTACAGATGGATAAAAAAAAAAAATCCCAAAAGAACATCAAAATTAAATTCACTGATCTTTTGGCAAAGATTTTTCTGATTGAGCATCTGAGCCATCTTGGAACCAAAAGGAGGGCGAGGCATGGAAGACAAGCCATACTCCATCCAACAGTGGAAACTGCTTTGGCCAGACACAGCAAGAAGAAGCCTCTCTTCATATAAACCATTTGAAGTTCAGTAGCCTGTGGGTTGGAGATTTAATGTGAATGCAATCACAGCAGGGTGGGGATATACATTAAGGAAAGATGACTTCACAATGCATCTGACAACTGACCGACTGGTGGCAAACAACAGGGTGGGGGGGGGGGGCACCTGTGGTTTGACTGATTTAAAAACAACTGAGAATAGGTGCAGAGCAGTTAGTGGGGGGGGGGGGGCACCTGTGGTTTGACTGATTTAAAAACAACTGAGAATAGGTGCAGAGCAGTTAGTGTTAAACTTACAGGAGACAATAAATAAGGGCAATGTGCTGTAAAACTTCACTGGGGGAAGACAAGATGGACGCCTGGTTTTTTGGACTTAACAAAGACAGGCTGCCTGGTTGGCTCATTTGCTCTGTAGCAGCGAGCGGCTCGTCTCCGGTCTCATCAGCACCGACAAGACAGAAGCAAGAAAAAGGGCATAAGAATAAAAAAGATCAATCTGCTTGGTCTAAGACGTAATTTCTTTGATGGCGACATAAAAAAAAGCTGCCTTGAGATGATATTGGCAATCGCAGTGAACACGGTGAACCTGTGGGATACGACAGGAGGGGGAAGTAAACCAGGTCAACGCAAAAACCCTGAACAGGGACAAAAAGATTCTGTTCTCCATGCCACACTTACACACTTACACACACACACATAGACATAAAGGTCCCAGAGATTATCATTAAGCCCACTTAGGAAGGAGGAAGCATAAGAAAGGAGAGGTGTTAGGTTACACGGCGATTTCCTTGGTGACTGTGTCACGTGGAAAATGAAAAACCACCAGCCAACATTTGCTCCATGTTTCAAAGGAGGGATTAACACATTCGGGGCTCGTACAGTATGAGACGTGGAGCACACGGCCGGGTCCACTTCTGGAGCCTCACCCTCACCTCCGCTCGCAGCACGCTCTCCTTTCATGGAGGCACCACGGCGAGGAAGGGCTCCGTCTGCTCTGGATCTGACTGTTTCTCTATTCCTTCTTTTTTCGCTCTGCCCTGCTCTTGTTTCTCTGTGACACCGCCAGAGGGGGGAAACATGACTCCAGCGGCTCAGCCAGGCCCGGCCCAGACAAGTCCTGTGCAGCCTGGTTGGGTCCTCTTGCCCGTCACCCCCCCCCCCCTTACACTAGCAAGGCTAACACAGAGCTCACATGTGAGAAGGAAAGAAAGCAGGCACAGAGTCAGCTGCTCCACACAACCCCCGGCCTGTCAGAGGCTAAAAAAGATACAGAGAGGCCCCTGGCCAAAACTGAAGGGCAACACCTTCTGTCCTCTTCGGGGGGGGGGGGGGGTCGGCCGGGTAAAGCACCTCACTGAGATATGCAAGCGACCCTGTTTCACAGCATAATTACACGCAACCGACATCCAAATCAACGCTGCTTAGTGCTGGCAGCAGAACGGCGGATCTCAGGCCCCTTCAGAGCGAACACAGTCCAGAGCCACGTCACTGAATGTGACAGACCATCATACATGGGCTTGGTGTTTACGTGAATGTTAATATGGAATAACAGTGTGACTGTGTTGAGGAATTATCGTTTCTTAAAATGTGCTAATAGGTGAAGAGGGAGAGGGTCAAAGGACAAAAGATCAGCAAGAAAAACATGGATGCAAGTCATGTGAGACTGTATCAACAATGCAAACATAAACAAAAACATATTAACAGACAGTCGCTGTCTCCACCTCTGTAGACATTGCTGTGTTACACATCATGCTGGCATGTAATTTATTAAAGAAGAAAAGAACAACAACGTACTAGCTTGAAGAGCCTTCTTCATAGGGCTCCTGACTCATGTCCTTTAGCCCCTACAAGCATGTACTCTTCAGATCATACACGAGCCCAGATCACAGCTGAGTGACAGGCTGGCGAGCGCTCGACACCGCGGTTATCGTGGCAACATCGAGGTGGGAAGTGGTGGTGGGGGGCGGGGGGGGGGGTCAGTTCCATGACGCTGGTTCACTTCTTGTTTATCACTTTAATGTGACGCCAGACAATGGATTGGTTGAACTTGTTAAGTAGTAAAGGATAACTTCACATGAGAAAGCGGAAAGTGCACACACGCACACACGCACGATCTAAAGCTTGACCTGTCAGCACAGGGCTGATTGTGAGACCCTCCGTTCAGTGGACAGTTGCTGGTGCTACAGCAGTGTTGACTAACGTGTTGTGGATCCAGGACAGCTATCTAGGGCATTTTGGTGTGTCTCGACCCGCAGCGTGTCTACAGTCCTGATATATTAATCATGGCGTGACTCGTTTTGAGAGCAACACCCATGTGAAATAAACACCTGACTCAGCCAGGGTTCGTGTGACATCACGACCATCCCTGTTTCTGACGAACAGGCGGCTGTTTGTTTGGGTTACCTGGTCATAACACCATACTTTTTCTGTTTTTCAATACGCATGGCAAACAGGTTGGATGGAAACCCAGCACAGAACAATGAGTCACAACCATGCAGTGGATTTCACAGCTAGCCTGTGCATTCCTGGCCCGACAAAGGAATCCTGTACAAAGCACCCACAGAGAACGCGGCCGACAGTAGCCGGGCTGGGGCGGCCCACTGCCTGCATTGACAGGCTTGAAAAAAAGACCAGAGGCTAAATGAACTGGCTTCTCAAGAACTGGGATCACAAAGCAATGTTAGCTTAACTGATGCAACAGTCTGAACACGGTGGGAGCCATGACTGATACTGCAGTTGTTGCAAGGAAACCCCTGTAAATAATGTTGGCCGTAGCAACAAGAAACCACGTAATATTTGAGCATTTTCACCCTTAAATAATGAATTTTACGTGTTTTTCCCAACCAGACAGGACTGTTTAGGGACCATTATAAAAGCTCACAATGTCTGTTTGTTTTCTAGACTTTGAAAGTAATAAATCAAAGTGGATTAGAGGGCGCACACCCACATTGGTATAGCACTGAATATGTGGGCTCACAACAATCTGTTCTTTGTTTTGCAACATCTGAAGTTGATTTTCAAACACACACACACACACTCATGGAGGTTTGAGACAAATAAACACTGGGCTCCCTGCTGTTCCAACAAATGCAAAGCTATTCTGTATTTTCAATGTAGGTGTTTAAGTTGCAGTGGGACTGGAGGCGAGGCTGTGTGTCTTCAAACATGATAAACAGCCCGTAGATAACAGCAGGTCAGAGTCATGGCTGTGACGAGGAGAACAGCTGATAGCCCTGAACATTTGAATTAGATATCACACCGTAAGAGCAAGGGAAGACGAACCAAATAGATATTAAGGACTACAGAGGGGGAGCCAAGAGCTACTGGCCACAGGACTTACACAACCAATACGTAGGACTATTTGGTAGTAATTCCAAGAGTGCTTGAAAGCTTGAAAAAGGGACATTTTCCAAGGTCTATTCAAGGGAGTGTGGCTCAAAGCTATCAAGCTATTATTAAACAGGGAATGTGCCTTATGTGCACCTCACTGAATTAAAAATAATGCCTGGATGTTGAATATAAATAACACCCCCCACACACACCCTTGTGTACATGGTGGCCCCTTTATGGCACCAATGTAGAAACAGATCGGCCAAACTGTGGCGAGCACTCGCCAACAAAAACAAGCCACACGTCTTCACCCAAAGGGAGGGAGGGGGTCCAGTGGTTCATGAGTGTCCACAGCTCAACCAGCAACACGTTCGAGTCCCCGGGGTTAGAAAAGGGCCCTTTACCCGGGGCTGTCGGGGCTGAAAAGACCAAACACAAAGTTGGAACACGAGCTCGTCCGATGAGAGCTGCGCTGAGGCGCTAACCAGCCGTTTGCGACAGACGCTAATCGTCGCTGTGACCTCGGCTAGCTTGTCTCAAAATGAGCTCGGGGCAGAAAGTTTCAGCGGCTGTTGGATGGGACTAACACAACCCGACTGTCCGCCCCGAGTGGAGTTGATTGAAAGTTGAACAGGAAACAACTGTCAATTAGCCGAGTTAACGTGATCAGCGGATACCTGCCGTCCACAAAGGCGCTGACCGAGAAGCTAATGCTAGCCCCTGGACCGGGCTCTGCGGGTGAACTACTTTAACACAAGCGACATCCAGCAGCCACGGAACAATAGGTCGCCTGCTAGCTAACATTAGCCACTCACCTTAAAATAACCACCCTCGTAGTGTGTGTTCGGGGGTCCAAATATCGCTACTTCCCAGTTGTACATGTCCGACTCGTCCACCAAAGTTATCTTGAAGCCTTCCACCGGCTCGTCTTGAAGACTCTTCATCTCCAGCATCAGTGCTTTCTGGGAACTGGCTACATGGTGCCCATGCTGAGCCATGTTCCACAACGGCTCGTATCAGATGGATCAGCCGACACCACCACCGCTGTGCCTGGAGGAGGAGGAGGAGGAGGAGGAGGAGGAGGAGGGCAAGGCGAGCTCGGAGCGAACAATAGCCGCCAAGTCAAACAGGAGCGGAGTGACGCTGGTTTCCGTCCGGTTGTGGTTCCCGAAGCAGTTTCTTATATTTGTCAAATCGCGACCGTGCCCCGCTCGGTCAGAAGTGGAGCTGCTTCTTCTTCTTCTTCTTCTCCTGCTGCTTCTTCTTCTTCTTCTTCTTCTCCTGCTTCTTCTGTTGTTGTGAACAGTCCGGTGGAGCTCACAATCCACGCTGTCAAGCCACGGTGAGACACACGCGTTACACTTCCGGCGGCAGCTTTTCAAAATTAAGCTCCCTGTTCACGCTTGAGCCACATGGTTGTTTCTACAAAGTCTCCAAAGCCATTTAGTAGACGCTTTTATCCAAAGCGATGATCAATCAATAAGTACATCCCAAAACGGTGGCTTATATCAATCATTAACTAATAACAATCATCAATCAAGATATATATATATTATTGTTAATAATAATAACAACAATAATGAACAAATTGTGTGAATTATGTAATTATGTAAATTATGTGAAAAAACAAAATAATGGAAATTATTTTTTCTTTCTATGCGGCCCAGTACCAAATGACCCACGGCCCAAGGGTTGAGGATCAATGGTCTAGAATACATACTATTTTATACTGAAAATACACCGTTCGTGTTACTCGTTAGCTTTGTTGACGTTAACGAACGCTAACCTTTGTGCTCAGTTTCTATCACAGTGAAAGCGACAT
Organism: Pseudorhombus dupliciocellatus; assembly: GCA_016785235.1. Lineage (NCBI taxonomy): Eukaryota > Metazoa > Chordata > Actinopteri > Pleuronectiformes > Paralichthyidae > Pseudorhombus > Pseudorhombus dupliciocellatus. Next base: position 934,238 of record JAFBJW010000248.1, read on the forward strand.
TTGCCTGAAATCAACTAGTTTTGATGATTAAAAAAAAAAAAACACGATCTCCGAATGAGTCAGTTGAACTTTACTCAACTCAGCTCTCTGTCAACAATATCCCGTACTTCCGCTGCCACGCATTGCTTTCTGGGAGATGCAGTTCAAAGCGATACGTCAGCATAGACACATTCAAATGGAGAAAAATATAGTTATATAGTTATAAAGATACACAAACATCGAACACACACCCACACGCACTTAAACACTTGCTGTCTTTCAATCAAACACACAGACAGGCACGTGTGTTTGTATATTTATTCACTGTAACACAAAAAGACTACAGCAGCTTCTTAGAGCCTTTATTTTTTAATTTGGGTTGGACTTTCTTTAAAGGGAATGTGGATCATTGACGCTGCCCCCTTTAAAACATTTTACATTTTACAGCTGGAGAATCAAGTTATGGAGAAATGAAAAGACAGGACTTTCAGAAATCAGAGTCGTATAGGAATATATTTCATATCTCACAAGCCAACGTTGGTAAAATAACTCACTACAACTGAACCAATAGAGATTTAAGACAAGAGTGGGTTGTCTCTCAGTACACCGCTTCACATCGTGACCCGTGTTCGTCAACTTAGTATTCAGCGCCCCAAGACCTGTGTGTCCTGACAGCAAACAGAACGCCCTTCCTTCCCCTGTGTATAATAATTTAAAACATTCAACAATATCTTTTTTTTCTTCAAATGAATGATTTTAGAATAGATAAAAATAACATACCTTCAAAAACAGAATGAAACTTTATAAAAAAAAAAAAAACTAGAGAAAGGACAAGGTGGAATGACAATGTTTTTGTTAGTGTAAGCATGTCCGATGAACAGGAAATAAAAAGTGTACATTCCTAATCATGCATTATACAAATTTTAATCAAACATTATGCACAAGAAAATACTCAGAATTAGGACAATGTATGATTAGGGTAGTTGTATTTTTTTCCACTTCCACTGATATTGGTCATTTTCAGGATCATAAGGGAACACATAAATACTTGTTTCCTATTCACATTCCTGATGTACAGCTGATCGCCTCTGTGTTCAGACACTTCAAGTGGACAGATGTTGTGGAATGGCTGATCCGACCCTCAGGTCACAGACATCATTATCATATAGTTGTTATCTACACAAGCAGACAGACGTGACGGGGCCTTATCGGGCTATATGAACAGAGACGCTACCAAGTTGAATTTTATCTTGCTACTACTAGGATTAAGTCGTGCTGCACTAGGTAGTGACATGAATGACGCAAAACAAAAACATCCATGTACCTCCGTGAGGCAGCATCTTTTAGCGATGGGCCTTTCACGTTCGCCATGACACGTCGATGCAGAAAACAGTGGCAAAGGCAGTTTCTATCAAGGGAGATGAGACAACAGGGAGTTATCTGGGTGCACACCAGCTGAGTGTCAGGCAGCCTGGGTGCAGCTACCGTGATGCAAAAGTGGCAGACGCATATGTTTCACATGATTTCTCATGGAGACAGGCAACACTCTGTTCGGCTGTTTGACTGAGCGTGGAAGCCACGTTGCCTGGCTAATTTAGGAGAACCTAAAACCACAGACCACTTCACAGTCTCTGCTTACAGAGAGGACAACTACAGCAACCCGACACGCAGTTTTAAAAAATGCAGAGAGGTTGACGGTGTAACGACGCCATCCTTCAGCAAGTCGCACTTTGACCATTTCGCTGAGAGGCAGGGCAGTGATGTAACATCAGCGGCTTTCAGATTATCCCGTCAGTAACGTGTTCAGGTAGTGACACGCACGAGGGCCGTCAGCGCCACGGTAGCTTCTTAAAAAATAAGACAATGCTTCTGTGTAATCACAATATAACAGCTTCTTTAGAACTAACAACTCCAGCCCGGAGCTGAAGTGGAGGCTGAGGAAGGCGGCACGTCTCGTTCAAATTCATTTTACATTCTTCCAAATTCTTCACTGATTTGTGACAGGAATGATATGCTGGATGTTCTCGGGGTGGGATGGAGGCGAAGTGCAGCGTGGCACAGTCGGATGAGGGAGGTCGGGCTCTATGAGACTCCTGCAGAGCTGGTCAGAAGGTCTGGATGACTAAAGGCACAGAGCAAAATAAAACCACTGATCTGCTGCACAAGTCATCCCTAATACCGGGCCGCTCTCTGCCGAGCCTCGCCAACAAGACAACCGGAGGAACAGCTGTGATACTAGTTCAACACCCAGGCCGTGCACGTAGCTTTGGTTTCGTCTCTGCACTATCCTCACTGCAGTCGCCCAGTGTCTGGTCCCCTCGAGGCACCTTAGCAGAGGCGGGGGGAGCAGGTTACGCCCCCCCCCCCGAGGGGTCCCCCCCCCCCCCCCCCTTTTATTCGGGCTGGGACCAATCAGAGCAAGATCCGGTCACACAGTTGTTCCAGGCCTACGCAGGTGTTCAGTGAGCAGACAGAGGGGGCTGAGACAAAGGCGCAGGAAGGCTTTTGACAAGTAAAATGAACAGACATAAAACAAACAGAAACAAACAAAACTTCAAAACGGTAAAAACACAATTCAACCATCAACAGCAAAAGTCCAGTTTTCAACATTACATTACATGACTGTCATAGACTGAATTGCCGACAGAGGAGAGGGCGTACGGGTATACAGGACAGAGCGGAGCACGCGGGGCGTCCAGAAACAGGAGCAGGGCGGCGAGGGGACAGGGCAGCTGTTAGGAGCTGAAAAACCCAGGAGGAGGGGTGAAAGTGCATTGCTGAGAGGATGGAACGTGGACACAGCGAGTCTGTGGAACAACATCGAGAGTTGGGAGAGCGAGCACCGAGCTCAGAGTGCAGAGGAAAGGACAGACTGAGAGGAAGGGCAGGGGCAAAGAAATGTTGAAAATCTCAGGACCGGTGGGACGGTGAAGGAAGTGCCAGCCTCAGTGTTTCAGATCGTGATTATGCTGTGGGGGAGGGCGGGGCAGGTTGATGTGGCCGGGCTGGGAGCACCCCGGGGCTGTCGGACACAATCAGCACTGAGAGAAGGTCTGCTTGATCTCCTCCAGCACATTCCCCAGCAGCGTCGGCTCGTCACATTTAGCGTCGATGGAAACCGTCTGAGCAGACTGTGGGAACACAGAGAGAAAGTCCGAAAATTGGTTGTGTAACAAGGTTACAACACACAGATTGCACAACTCAAATCACTGCTTAAGTAAAAGAAAGCTCGATATTTTGTTTAAAAAACATCAGATAATAAAGTATTTGGAAAAAATAATAAGTCAGTTTTTCTTCAAATTGTAATTTTTCAACCGTACCAAAATATAACACATATTTTATTACTGGATTCAAAGAGATCCCATCTTTACTCCCCACAATCTCTGATTCTCTATCCTTTCTTAGTCATTACTTCCACCTCATGCTCGTCTCTTGCCTTTTACTCGACTGCTGAAATTCCCGTGTGACTGTTTTGGTCCAAACATGGTTTAGTGATCACGCGCTTGTTAAAAATCAGTCTAATTTCATTAGAAAAAGATGCATAATAACAGCGAGACTGCTGACGCCCCAGCCGTACAAGTCAGGAGTGTGGGAACATTTTGGTGAACAGAAAGCAATAAAACACGAACTGGAGACTGGAGTCATTACCAGACTGGAATCACTGGTAAAACAGAGGTTGAGGGAGGAACGTGACACTTACAGTTTTGACCAGCAGACAGACGTGGTGACCCTGGATAGTCCTGCTGTACATGGAGGCACAGGAGTCGATCCTCTCCACAACTGATCCAAGAGGACACAAGACTCGTCAACAATTATACCATCCAGGGCTGAACCATTTTGGAAAATGATCTAATTGGATCTAATGGGGACAAAAATCAAACACAAATGGAGAGCATGTCCTGGTGAGCACCGTACCTGAGAAGTGGTGGTGGAAGCAGATCCTGGCTAGTAGGTGGTGGAAGGGCATACTGACCCCCTCCAGCTTCACAGAGCTGCCCTTCAGGTCCCCCGACTCCAGCAGCTTTGCAAACGCATCACTGGAAAAAAACAGCCGAGGCAGAAAGAAGTCAAGTTTTATTTCTTCTCTATTTTTCAAAGCAGCCCTGGCAGGACAAACTAGACGACTTATGAAACATGAGCATAATCCATTCCTTACAAATTCATAACTAGTACATCCTGAAAGCAGCCCGTCACCAACCTGTAACACGGAGTAGAGATAAGGTAGGAGGTGCAGGTAAAGTGCAGTTTGAAGTCCAGTTTCTCATGAGTGGAGGAGTCGTCATTCTGTGGGAACACACCACAATAACAACAGCTACTGTCACAGTATCCAGCCTCTCTGATTCATATCCCTGTGTGGAAACTAGAGGAGCGCCTCCTAACCTTGACGATGAAGGTGAGCGTTCCCTTCAGTTTCTGTGGCATCACGATGCTCTGCACGGTGAAGACAAATCGCGCCTCATTGGACACCCCTGGAACAGAGAATCATGAGTTATCAGACTAAACCAAGCTGGCCACACTCTCTGCTCATGTTAAAGATGTGCATAGTGCAGATAGCTGCTGACCTGGTGGAAGCTGGAAGGGGACGATGAGGCCATCGTGTGGACCCGAGCCCTCTGGCCTCTGGAGCTTGGAGTTGAGTGAGTCCAGGACGTTGAACTCCATGGATTTGAGGAAGCTGTCACACTTGTTTTCGAATATAACAGACACCACGACCTGACTGCCGTCCTGAAGGTTCCCCTGGATGTCATAAACCTTAGAGGGGGAGAGGGAAATGAGTCTAATTAGATCGTTTCAAACTGGGATTACTGATCGAACAAGTGAGAGATTACTCAAGGCTTTTCCACCATAACCGGGTGCTAGTTCAGTGCTAGTGCTCAGTTGGTTCGAATCACGTTCTTGCCAAGAACCAGTTTGGTTTTCCATCAGCACGGAGCTGAAGTGGAGCCACGTCATTGCGTCCGTTCCAAACCTGCCACTAGCACCGGCTCGGTAGAAAAGCCCAATTAGAGAAGAAACATAATAAACACAGGAAGTCCAACACCAAAGCACACATCAATTTGTTTTTTCTTTCTTTTTTCTTTTCCAAGAGACCATTGTGAGCACAAGGAGGATCACAGCACAGAAACATTTTCAGAAAGTTGAGCAACACGGCACGTTCTGATCTCAGGTCAGGTTGTAAAGAACAACAGAAAACAGAGATTCTTCTGCCACTGACAGAACTTTCACCAGTACCTGATCAGCATCTTCCACCATCTTCAAAGAGAGGGAGAGAAATTAGAGCTCTACATGATGAACTACTGACTACATTTAAAGGATCAACCTAAACAGAAACATTAGCCTGTGGTCATTGTTGAGGGTTCTTCCACAAACACTTGACTTATTCATTGGACTGAAAAAAGTTGGGAAATGAAGAGACACAGCGATACAAAATAAGAACTGGGTCAGCTGAGGGCAAACGTCACATGAGGCCAATCAGATGTTTCTCCATTTTAGTAACTGCACACAAGGGTGTGTTATCGTCTAATGAGAAAATCCATTTCTAGTGCCAGAATCAGATTCTCTTTTAGGAGTCAATGGCAGTATATTAATGTATTAAATCCAGCAGATACAGAACATATTACAGTCGGACATGGACATCAGCGATGACATCACTCACCATCTTGATGTAGGAGTTCTCTGCCAGCAGGCAGTAATTGGACATGGACTGAAAGGAGATAAGAGCTCGGGTCAGTCACACAGTATGCTAACGAGGCAGCGGGAGCGGCCTCTACCTGGCCGATGTATAACAAGCAGGGCAGAGTGTGTGTGTGTGTGTGTGTGTGTGTGAACTATGGGAGCGACAACATCAGACAGGCTGATGATTAATTCTCCTGGCTACATGCAGCATCAACTTATTTTTGGCTCTGTGATCAGCGACTTGTTTTTCTGCCACAAACAGAAATATTGAATCAAGATGAAAAATACAGAACGACACAAAAAACTGATTTCTTCATTTAAAAAAATGAACTGGGTTATAGTCGTGACAGTTATCACACTGGCCCAAGTGGACCAACACGACATTGCGACAGAAACAAAAAGGCTTGGTTTCACTTCACGAGGTCAGAAAATGTGAACACGAGTGCTGGAGTTGAAGATACTAAACACAGACCGGCAGAGGCTCTTCATCCTCCACGGTGCCGTTCTGCACAGACTCCTCTCCACCGGCATCACTGTGGCGATGATGGTGATGATGCTTCTTCTTCTTCTTCTTCTCCTTCTCTTCCTTCTCCTTCTTCTGCTTCTTCTTCTTGTGTTTGGAAGACTTCTTTTCATTGGAAACCCAGACAGAGGAAAGAAATTCAATTTACTGAAAACTGAATTGGTAATGGCACCGGGCTGCTGGCAGAAATATTCCTCTAGAGACCATTAGAAGTGTCAGGTCTCTGGTACATCATTTACAAAGACTTGTGAGGAGGAGAGGAGCTGCCAGGTCACAGTGAACTGGGATCTCTAGCACCACGGCCAAACTTTCTGCTCTGTAATTAGCGTCATCATCGGCGGTGACTCACGGTCTCCTCCATCTCGGCATCTTTGGGCTCGTCAGGCTCAGAGTCCGGCGCCGGGCCTGAGGCTGCCTCTGCTACTGTTGCTGCTTCCTGTTCACACAGCAACACACATGCATACACGTTAGCGTTAGCAAGAGCAAGCACAGCATACACACCCACAGATTTGTGCCATTTCTGCATTGACAGGGGTAAGTGAAGTTAGTGAGTTCTCTCATTCATAGAAGGTCATTCAAAAGCGCCTGCACCTCATCAGATCATTCAGCCCTCAGCAACATCTACACCATAAATGAAGATCTACGGCTGCTGTGTCATACAAACACTGCTTCATTTGGGTAACTCCAACTAGCAACATACTTTCTTGTGATTTCTGTTTCTATGTGGCAGCTGCGACGCTAGAAAGGAAAAACAAAGAGACGCAGTGGTGACAGTAACTAAAGGAAATGACTCCAGGTCAATTTCCAGGCGAAGCTCAGGCGACCTGCACTCACCGATCACCACTGACAACAACAACACTTTCATTTCAAGGCCGACACGACATCCAGCGAGCAAAACAACGGCTGAGGAAGAGAACGACTGACCAACACGCACATGCTAGAAAACAGAGGGAGGCTGGAGGATGACAGAGCAAAGTGTTATGTGGCCATCAAAAGAGAGAAAGCTGTGTGAAAAAGTGGAAGATGAGCAAAAAAACAGAAAGAACTGATCAATATTGAGAGAAATAGAGGGAGATCGCGTGGCAAAGACCAACGTATGAGGTAGATCATTAAAACATGGAGTAGCGAAAGATGGAATTTGGTGACTGAGGGGAAGGGAAAAGGGGAGGGGGGGGGCGACTCCACCTGGGTGTTAGAGGGCACTGGAGCGTTTGAGAGCCAGAAATCCAGATCCGAAACCTAGAAGAGGAAGGGAAGGAGAGGAATGCGAGGAGGTGAGAGGGGCGAGGGCCAAACAGGTTGAGTATTTTACTTCTTATCCCAGTGGAGAATACTCAGGCCTATATCATGAATACTTCAAGTATTTGGTAAATGATGAGGAAAGATACTTGATCACTTAAGCTGATTGAAAGAGAGGCTGGGAGGAAGTGTTGAGTCAATACAAATGAGTGGCTGCATTTGTCTGAACGCAGCCTTGGAGCAGAGATTTTAAAGTCAATACAAAATGTTATTTTATTTTCAATTTGTAATCCAAATATTTGATGGAGTCCTGTTTTGGCGTTCATTCAAATCTGCGTCACACAAGCAGCTTTACTCCGCCCCCTTCTAAAAGAGCATACCTCAGCGCTGGTCGTTGTGGGCGGCACCGCCACCTGACTGCTTTCTTCTGATTGGACCACAGGCTCATCTGCTTGACCACCGAGGAGATCCTCCTCCTTCGCTTCATGTTTGTGTTTTTTCTTCTTCTTCTCTTCTTTGCTCTTCTGCACAGGAGGAGCATAAATTCAGCTCCGTGTCACAGTGAGGTTCAGCAAATGTTGTCATGGCTCCAAAATCCCCCCACAAATCTGGCTTGAGTAAATAAAGAGGATGAAACACTGCAACCTCACCTTCCTATCTCCATCTTTATCCTTCTTCTTCTCCTCTCGCTTTTCTTTGCTTCTCTTCTTCCTGGGCTCCTGTGTGGTGGCGCTCTCTGCCTCTCCATCTTCTGCGGGGCTTTTTAGGGCCTCTGCCGCACGGTGCGACCTGACTGGCAGTTTCTCACTGTCTGCAAGAGGCCTGGACAAACACAACAGCACAGTTAGACGAGGATTAGCGAGGCCACTGGGGTCCCTCAGGAGCCGAAGCCGTCATCTGGAAAAACACCGTCCATCTTTCTTCATTCTTGTTAGTGAGCATTCTGTTGTTAGAAAAGGGGGAAAGGCTTGCACGGTGCAGCAACCCACTGAGTCCAGGCACATAGCACATTCAAGGTGTTCGGTTAAGCAGGAGACAGCCAGAAACCCAACTAATAAACTGCTCCATTTAACTGACCCGAGCCTGGGCCTTGTAAGGAGAGAGCACGTTCACTACAGCCCCCTGCTGGTTCTTCTCTGTAAAGACATTTTTTGTGTAGTCAATCCGTCCCTGCACACACAGTGTGTGTTTATCCATACTTAATATGAGTTCTTCACCCTAACAATGAGCCAGCAGACACATCGGAATCACTCCTACTGTGAAATGAGGTCACCAGTATGGATAGAAATGTACAGCATGATTTGTCTCTAGCAGATGGTTCCAATTACTACTTCTTCTTTATTGCCCAATCTAAAATTTAACCCAATATCATAAATCTGTGTCTAAATGTTTCAATCATTTGAAAAGGTTTAAACGAGGCACATGTGCTTGTGATTTCCACCAAGGCCAGACAAGGAGTATCGGGGGGAAAAAACACAAAAAAAACAGCTTGAACTTAAAGGGGGGGGGGGGGGGGGTCTCAGTCAACCGAGGAGGATCTGGGAACGAAGAGCGAAGAAATAATGATAGGACCTGACCCTCAGGACAGCTTTCTTCTTAAAAGCATTGATGTTGATGCAAATTATCTTTTCCAAGAGAAACAAAGGCCAAAAAGCTTTAGGGAGCCTATTCCAGGAGGACAGGTGGTGCAAGACTAAGTCCTGACAAGATCAGCATTAGCCTGTTGAAAACCTTTATTCGTCTAGAAAGCGATGTCTCTGTATCCTCTGTCTGAGGGGAGCTAGTCTCTTCTTGACATGAGAGCAAATGTAAAGCAGGTTGTTTGGGAGCATCAGCTGATATTGTCAGGGCTATCCAAACAAAAAAAAGGGAAGCAAGGTAAAGAAAGGGAAAAACTGGAAAATTCAAAAGCTAAAGTTGAAGAATAGAAAGCGGAGGCGGGTGCTGCAAACTCCGACTGAGTCTAGGAAAGACAGCTATGTTAGGAAGAAGAGCAGAGCAGACGACAGCTATTTGTAGACAGGAAAAGGAAAAAGACGGGGAGGCGGTTCCTGTAGGTGTTGGAGGCCAGGTCCTGATGCTGCGGTGCGACTCACCTGCGCCCAGCCGTCTCCAACAAGCTGCCCACACAGAGGCAGGAGTGGGTGTGTGCAGGCACAGAAAGGAGGAAGCAGAAAGCAGAACGCCATGAGAGGGAATCAGACGAGGGAAAGGGCCAAGTCACCCTGGTTGTGAAGCTGTCGCCATGAAGCTCAAGATACGATTAGGAATAAATCAACACAATGTGATTAGAAATGACTGACACAGGCTCTAGAGTTTTCACCAGCCTGTGCCTCAGAGAGTGACTGGCTGAGACACAGAAGCAAGTATCTGTGACAATATGGCGTTAAAGGTCCATATTCAGTGATCACTGCGCAGACTCACTTGTCCAGATCGATGTCCAGAGCTTTGTGAGGGTCATTGGGGTCTTTGTCGTCGTCATCACTGGGTAAGGCATTCTGGAACAACGGGAAGGGTCATCTATTACTACTTCCCACAGCTTGTCAAAAAGGAAAAGTACTCTGCTTCAAACCAAATTCACACATGAGTAAAAAGCAGGAAATAAACAACAGTTGATGTGTGCGATGTCAGCGCGGCTCCAGCATGCTGTACCTCTGGCATCTCCTCAGTAACTATGTCAACCATGTGCGCAGGGGTGATGTCCTCCTCGCTCTCGGGCCCGGAGTCGTGTTTCTTCCCCCGTCCACCGCGCTTTTCTTTTCTCTTCTCCTTCTTCTTCTTCTTCTTTTCTGCCTTCTCCTTTTGCCTGCGCTCCTCCTCCATTTTGACATACTGGTCAGACATAGGCAGTCCTGGGGGACGTGAGGAAGCCACAAGTGGCAGCCCTTTATTTATTTATTTATTACTACCCAAATTCAACAAGAATGGGGACGTGCGTGAGTGTGACACTGGTGTGTTGTGGCGGTGTCCCACCTGGGACTTTGAGAGGCACACTGAGGTCAATCTGCACAACCGGGATGTGCTCCACTCCAGGGGCGTCCTGATAAATCTGCAGACAAAACATGGCTTGAAAATACACTCGGCACACGCTGGTTCGCACAACCATTTCACACACGTCTAAAAACATTTAATGCAAGACCTTATTAGTTATTAGTTATTTATCCATTCAGGGTTTGAAACAAACCCGATAACATAAATAAAACAAAGTAGTCTGTAAAAGCTCCGGGTGATGACTGCTAAACAAACCTTCTGAGAGGACGGGGAGGCCTTGATGTAGAACGGGTTGTTGGCTTGCTCCTGCTTTCTGGCTTCTCTCCTCTGGGAGTGAGGCAAAAACAACAACATGAATTAAAATCAATGAAGAAAAGCATGCCCCCATGCATTAGAGAGAGCCTCGCTGGAAAACACACAAGACAGTAACAGTTGGAGCTCTGAGCAGGTCAATAAAGATCCAAATGAAAACAAAGATAAAGACGAGACAATTAAGTTACAAAAGGGTTTAAACCGTGTTTTACATGTGGAAGTATAGCTCAGACGTGTTAATTGAAATTGCCCTTGTTGCACTGAGCAAAGCTCACCCTCGCCAGTTCCTTCTCGTCCACCTCTGTGTGACGGGGGCGCGAGTGTTTGGGCTCCTCCTTGGTGAAAATGGCCTTGGGCTGCTCGTCCTCAGACTCGCTCTCAGACGGAGGCTCGTTGATCCAGGCGTCCAGGTCCAGACTGCACAGGAACAACTCGGTTACACGTCACGGATCAAGCCTTGAAGCGGCTTTACTGAACCAGATCAAAGCAAACGTACCCTTCAGGAACAGGCACTTTCTTCTGCGCCTTGGGGGCCACAGGGTTGAGTTCTCCAGCAAACAGAGCACTCACTTCCTCCGCTACTTCCACGTCTTTCTGCTGCAGCTTCTGGATGTACTTGACAAGTTGCAGGATGCAAGATGCCTGCGAACGCGACGGCACGTCAGACAGTAACAATCACAGGTATTTCATCAGAACGTGACTCATTCCACTCAAAGTTGCTCTCTTACCCTCTCCTGCACCTCCAGGTTGGCGCTCTGGACGAACAGCGGTAGCCTCTCGATCATCAGCTGGCTGGTTTCCTGCGCGACTGTGCTTTCGGTGTTCCCCTCCTGGCTCTTCAGCACGGTGGCAAACAGCTTGGCTGCGTTCTGCACGTACACGGCCTGGATGTGGCCGGGGAGGGTGGCCACCTTAGGCCGCAGCATGGCCTCCAGCGTCTGCATGGGGTTCTCCAGGTGTCTGCAGAGAGGAGGAGTGTATTAGAACTGTCAGAAAGGGGCTAAATGTCTTTGCTGGCTCTAAGGGCTTCAGATTAATAAAACTTCATGTAGCCTGTGCTAAGATCATGCCTTCTTCTCGCAGCGCTAACATGAATCCCAACAGGAGACATAAACATACTCTGAGAACTCGCCACAGATCCAGGCAGCAGCGTACAACACTTCACAGATGCCGTTCCGCTGCATGTTGCCGGTCAGCAGGTGGGCGTTGTCCAGCAGAGTAGCCATCTGGGCCACGGCGAAGACCCGAATGGCTTTGACCCGAATAGCAACGTCCAGCATTTGAGAGGCGATGAGGTGGCCGTGCCGCGTGCCCTCCAGCCGGGTCAGCTCCACCAGGATGCTGATGTACCTGTCAGTACAGGACCACGTGGAGAATACGGTTCGGAAATATGTAGAATCTGGGATGAAACTTTAAATCAAAGCTGGAGGGGAGAGACGGACCATTCGAAGTTGGTGATGTACTGGTAGTTGCTCTGGCTGCAGATGTCAATGATCTTGGTGAGAAGCTCGTCTCTGTAGGTGGTTCCTTCTGCTTTGTCCACGTGCAGCATCAGCTTCTTTACGATCTCCATCAAGTTCTTCTTAGAAACCTAGAGGGAAGCGCAACACATTCAGAACTAGAGCTGATAATTCAACTCATTAGTTCGCATCACTGCACTGACGATGAGGCTTCTAATATCTTTAACATTGTAATTGGTAGTGATGCATCAGTGAAAGCTCTGGGTCCATACCATGCCATAGAGCAGGTCCAGAGCTCGAAGGCGGATGGACTCGTCCTTGTCGTCCAGACACTGGAGGATGAGGTCCTTGTGAGACTGCACTGACTTGGGGTGGGTCTTCAGGATCTTTGACATGGCCAGCAGGCCCAGGTACTTCACTACAGACACACACACACACACACACACACACACACACACACACACAGGTACTATTAATCTATCCATCAGATGGAGACATCTGTCAGGTTCTTACTTCTATTAGCTGCCATATGCATTCTCTCCATAACAAAGTTTATTACATAAAGCCAATGAGGCGGTCTGGACTAGTTCTTGAAAAAGGTTCATTTATTTTACTTCTGTGTCATATTCAGCGGCGATAAAGAATAATAATGTACAAAGGACAGAAAGTAAAGACTTAAAGGAGAGGAGCAACAAACACACAGAGCAATGGAAAGGACGCACAAACACACACACGGGACAACACACAGCATACACTGGGCGCCGTGGTTTTGCTTTTCTTTATCCTCTGTCGATTCCCTGAAAGCATTAAGTATTTTAAGAATTCAGAAATGTGCCGCATCAAGACTTTGTGTCGATCATCTGTTCTGGCAGAGACGAGCGCCTCTCAGTTTCCCCCCCCGATTGATGAGTGCACGCCAGGTGGTGACCTTCCAGCGAACACAGATCTGAATGTAGCCCAGTATGTCATCAGCAGAGGCTGATGGGGGCCGTTCAGAGAGCAGTTTTGGGGCTGTGTGCACATCTTGCATTTGTGTGTCAGCACCAACTGCTGAGTGAAATCTGAGAAATAGATATTTCAAAATGCCTCCATTCGATTCATTTCTAGAGGTTGTGCTGGTCATTAAAATGCAAAGCTAAGATATCTGGTGATTCAGTGACATAAAACACCAACTTAATGGTAATTGATTTTGGTTCTTTAGTGGACTGTAATACAACCCATGCATTTAGAGTAACGCTGCACATATGCCAGCTCAATAGCTTTATATAAATTGAACATATATTTTGGCATAGAATAAAAATAATAATCATTCTGAGGAAGCTTAGCAACATGGCCTCTTCCTTTTTAGTTAAGGCTTTTAAATGGCGTTGTTAGTTATTCAACTTCATTCCTCGTATCAGGTCTGCTCTCTCGCCCAGTTACTCATCAATGTGAAGCGCTGAAGCGGATAAAGAAAACTATAACCACAGGTTCACAGTCTGCTCTATTAACGCCAGATCCCTATATCTACTCCATGTGTAACTATCTATGTTTGGGGATGCAGATAACTCGAATGGCTGGATGCAGTAGTCTGGGCTCTGACTGGGTGACTGACAGAAATTGTTCAATGTTCATCACATTGAAGCTGTTTGTTTACGGTGCCATATGTGACTGAGTAAAACAGAATCCCAAGGTAAAAGATATTCGAGTTATCCAGGGGCGGGGCGTCTACGTCGTCGTGGTCTAAATGGATGGACTGTTCCACAGTCAGAAACACGCAGACAATGAGAAAATGACACACTGCAGGCATTGACAGAGGGCTCACAGTTCTGGTCCGAGTCTTCGATCAGGATTCGCAGCTTCTGCACACAGAGCTGAGGAAGAGGGAGGAAAAGTGGAGATCCATTAACATCACACACAGGCACAATAAAAAAATAATGAAACTAAATCAAGTGGGAGGAATAGTGAAATAAAGCAGCCTGTGTAAAAGAAGGAAAACGCTCTACTAGCCTGTTTGACATTTGCTTTGCACGTGAACTAGGTTTGGACAGTCAGACGAGTGAATGGAAGGAAAATGGTGAAAGCATGCAGTGTGATTCATCTGGATTCAAACCCACACACAAGCCATGCCTTACCTGGATACTAGCACTGTGGTTGGGCATCCCCGAGGACAAAGAAATCAACACTGTGGTGGAGGACAGGACTCAATTAGATTTGACTTGCAGCAGAATATTGCGTGAGAAGCAAATCTCAACAGGATATTTGTATGAGGGAAAACAAGTGAGGGTTAAAAATTAACCAATCATTTGAACTGAAGAAATCGATTTTGACTAAATATCATGGAAAACTCTACAGAAAACTACAATCTAACATAAGTAATTATATTTGATCTTATTCCTGTACATGGTCACAAATGGTGTTCATTTAAAAGGCTGCCTTAAAAATAAAAAAAAAATGCACATTTAAAAGAGTTGTGTTCTGTACTGACCTGCAATCACAGTGTTGACACATTCATACAGCAGTGACATGGCAGAGGTACTGTGGGACACGAGGGGGAGGTAGAGAGAGAGAGAGCAAGGATTAATAGTTGTTTTTCATCACATCAGACTAAAAGAATAATCTGTTTTTATCTCACCTGTGGATTAAGTTAGTCAGAGGTTCGATCAGCTTCTTGCCCAATCGTGGCTCGAGGGGTGTGAGCGCACCAAACTGAACAGACAGGACATTTCTCAGTCAAGTTGTAATTTCATGAACATTTTGTTTAGCTGCTACATGTTTCTAATAAACATAAATAAGGTCATGAACATTCTGATCGACATATATATCCCTGTATGATTGGGAGTGTCAAAACACAGCTCAGCAACAATGAAGCTCTGTGTGCTGTTGACTGACCAGCTTGATGATCTTGATGAGAACCCAGTTGTTAGTCGAGGACGTCATGAGTTTGAAGAAGAGCGGGGCCAGAGACAGGTAGTTCTTGGGATTTCTGCGGGCCAGCTCACAGATGACATTCACTGCTGCTGACTGGACGCCTTCAGAGGAGACAGATCAGAGAGGAAGGCTAAACAGTCTGAAGTGCTTATTACACGCAGTTTGACACAAGCATTTATTTTGTTTTTATGTGTCCTCAGGTCAGGTAACTGTCCTGAGAGTTTATTTTTTATCAGTGCCACAAAAGTAGTTCCGTGAGCTGTGGAGTGCTCCCTCACGTCCCCGACAGAATCACAAATGAGCCGCTGTTGATCTCATATTCTGAGCTGCTGAATAATTCAGTGGGTTCAGGTGACAGCGAATGTTGGTCACCAGCCGTACCAGCACTTTCTATGATTTAGCTTCCTGAAGGTAGAAAGGTTTGTTTGCCTAAAAACTGAAGAGTCATACACAATAAAGTGACAACACATGTCTTTTCATTTTAGAGTTACGGCTTTGCAGTGACGAAGAATATGGTGTTACAGCTAATACCTGGGTCTGGATCTTCCAGTTTCTCCTTGAGCCTGGGGAAAGCAGGGCGCAGGGACTCTGGGTACTTCAGAAACACTTTGTACATGATGAGCACGGCTTTCTTCCTGATGTAGGGTTTAGTGTGCGACATCTAGGGAGAGAAAAACAACAAAGACCATACCTTAGCTTGTAGCTAAGAGAAAGACAACCTTAGGATGTAAGCTCTGTGTGGAAACCTCTTGACATTCTCTCCATGACTCACCAGCGTCATGATGTCATTGGCCAGGTCCCGAGCAAGGTCCGGGGTCACAAAACACGAGAGGCCAGTCAGGGCGACGCCTGTGTCATACTGGTTGGGGCTGCTGAGATCCTGGAAGAGGGGAGATCAAAACAGTGAAAGGCCATGAGACAAATAAAAGGTTGGCTGAGGGATAACGAAGAATCCAGGGATGTTCAAAGAGAGAGAGAGAATACCACTGACCTTTCGGATCTGATTGGTTGTCAGCATGATGACATCGGTGCTCTCGTGAAAGCATTGTGAAGCCGCCAGGTAGCCGATCCTCTGCAGGAAACAGCGGAGAGAATCAGTCAATGTGCAGAATAACATCAAATATTTATTTCCTTACGCCCTCTGCAGCAGCAGAGATTGACCTGTACAGAGCATTTCATTTGCTGGGCCTACTCATCGTGCTACTTGTGGAGGTTTATCTACTAAGACATCTCAATAAAGTCACACATGTGCCAAAGTGTCCTCGCGACATGTTTCCAGTATAACTAGTGGCAATTACAGACCCCTCCGTGTGTCAGCCGTACCTTGTATGTGAACTTAGAGGAGCTCATGACTTCAACGATGTTGAATGCAGCCCAGCTGACGTCATAGCCCAGCATCTGAAGCTGGAACACAGAAAACAGCGATGACAACGTGAGAAGAGCGACTCAGAGAAGGAGAGATGGGATGTTAACCGCTCCTGCAGAGAGGCTAAATGATCTGAGCATAAAGCTCCCAAATAGAGTGCTCATGGTAATCACAACAAGCTAAATGGAAGCCAAGGCTATTAATAGAAAGGGTACTTTGATTTAAACAGCAAGTGTGCACTGTTCTCAATACGCACTGGATCTGAAGGGACTCATCTTAAGCTATCAAAACACCTTTGGCCAACGTAGCTCTGTCATTTCTACTCATGTGTGAGGTGGTTATTTAGACACTGGTGAAGACTGGAGATGAAACAATGTGCGTGATACTGAACAGAGGAGGTAACACAGGAGTAAACTCAACCATACCACACCTACAGAATATACAACTGAATCAACATGTTGGGAGGCTCCAACTCCCAAAGCCAAATATTATGTTGTTGATGTTAATGTTTTGAAGCGTTACCTGGTAATCAAATCTTAATTTGCATCTAATGTTCTTAATTCTTTCTCTTGGGCTGTGAAAATTTAACTGGAATAGGAACAAGGAGACTGTGGAAACAAGACAGCTTATCTGTGTGTATTCATCTAAAGGAGAACAGGTGGGGCTACGCTGAGAGCCACGGGTAGCTCGCTGTTTGTCAGCGATCAAACTCAGCTGATGACGTTGACGGGTCTTACATAGGTGAGCTTGCACACAGCGTTGGCTTTGACGGCGATGTTGTCCTGCTTGAGCTCCTGTTTGATCTCATCGATGCACGTGGAGATGTACTTGGCCTGGGGGCAGACAAACGAGAGGACAGACAGTAAATCAGCTGAGGTGAAATCGAGGGCTCGTCTGGTCCTGGTCTGGTCCTGGTCTGGTCCTGAGTGTCAGAAACAGTAGAAAGGTTTCTTATCTCCGTATATACCTGTAGCATTAGCCTTAAAGGTTCAGTGGGTACAGTGCAGTGACATCTAGTGGTGAAGTTGAATGTTGCAGCTGAACACCCCTCACGTCAGGCCCCCCCCACACTCCCAGGGCAAATATAAATTATTTGTAATAATGATTAAGCTGATCACAATGGAGAGAACATGACAGGGATTATTCCATATTCAGTTTAACCAATAGATCTCTTTCACCCCGCTCTAGAGTCAAGGAAAGCATCAGCTCATTACGTCATGAGTCATATTCATGTCACTGGTTACGGTTTTAAAAGTTACACCTAATGTTACGCCTTAGTACATCACATGTAAGCGCTTCACTCGAAAACATCATCATCAGCACACGCTGAACCTGTGTCACTCGCTCACCACTGGTTATTTTTGTGGATTTAACAAGTGATGGATGACTGAACAGCTCTGAAATCCAATAATGATTTTCACAACAGTATCAGAAATGAGTAGGAAAAAGGCACGTTTATCTGACCCCTTCTATAAATAGACACGGCACCCGGTATCCAATAAGGCTGGGAAGATAAAGCAGGCAAATTTAATTTGAATGGTGGACGACAGGCTCAGCGAAACCTGTTGGGAGGGCAATCAGTCAACCATTGTTGAGAGGAGCAACCAGCTAAACAAACACATATATACGTATAGCTGTGTGTGAGCGAGTGAGTGAGTGAGTGTGCTGGTCATGTGGGCTGGTCATGAGACAGAAATGATGGTGGGGTGGGGGTTGCTGCCCCTCCTGCAGAAACTGTGGTTAGCAGGGCAGCATCACGTGATCTGCCTCGCTCTTCTTCAATGACCAGTTCAGGACCCATTGAAATAGTTGAAATATTTGTCCCAGGGCAGACACAGACGAACCTTTCTGCCTGCACTGCCAGCTGAGCTGGGCTTTCCAAGTCGAGAAGGCTTCAGTGTGACCCGATTGTGCTCTACCTTGTTTTTAAAAAGGACCAGTTACAATACCTGCCTGAATCAATGGAGGACATCCTCACACCTCTCCTCGACACGCCCGCTGTTCCAAAGGCGTGGGAGGGAGTGAATGAATGAGCCGTGCACAGACTCACACACACACACGTGAAAGACAAATAGCGAGCATGAGAAACTGTGGGCTCGCCTGGAAAAAGTCAACACGCATTCAGGTTCAGACGCACACGGTATGAATATTTCAGCAAACTGTCCAACGCTGACGGGGGGGGGGCTGCCACCTTATCCAGGCCTCCCAGGTCGGGTTACCACTGGCGAACAGCTTAGACCATATACTCAATCAAGAGATCAAGGATCTGAAGGCCTGGTGCAGAATCACTCATCTGGCTGCTTAATCTCTGAAAGCAGTAGGGTCACGCACCACAGAGGCCTTGTGTTTATCGTGACATTGACAATGTGCAGCTGGATGAGCCCCTGCATGTAAATCAACTCCCAGGCCAACCCCCGCCTGCAGGCCCACCTTGTGCTCCTACCTGACGTAGCCACCTAACAACACAGCTCCTCAGAGGAGGAGACTGGGGCTGGAGATGGAAACGTGGCTACCCCAAAACAGTGCCCTCTAAAGGCCCATCCTCCTCCTCCTCCTCCTCCTCCACCCACTCAGGTCTGGAGCTGTGATGGAGCCAGAAGCTTGTGCCCTCACCCACAGACAAGAGCTGTGACAGGGATGACATCACCTCCAGCCACCGATATGTGCTCACTGCATTCACTAGTTGTCATGACGAATAAGATGTGATACGTGGATTCACGTCACTGGACCGAAGGACTCCGGTGGTGTCCTCAATTCCTAACAGTGATAAATGGAGCAAGGCTAAAACCTTAGGGCCACACATCGACGAGGTTAGCGACGGGTGCGGACAGCAGCGGTGCCCTCGGGTGTGTGGCACTGGACTAGTCTGCTACGTTGTCCTCAACTATCAGGCTGCTTCCTTAAACTGGCTCCCCGTTAGCTAGGCTAGCTAGCTGACGGCTAGCCGCGACCCCCCCTTCCAAACCCGGTTAACATGCTTCAAGCAGCGGGCTAGCAGGCGGGCGTGTGTCGGTAGTTGGGCGTTGTTATGTAGCTAGCGCTGGATTAGCTGTCAGGCTAGTGGAATGGGCGCTCAGTGTAGCCGTAAGCTAGCGGGGGAAAGACGGGCGCTAGCGTTAGCTGCCTGTTAACGGTGCCCGCTGACACTCGGATCCCGTTTTGATGACGGCTTCGACATGTAAACAGAGACAGCGGCAGCCAGCGGCGCGGTTTACCTCATCCTCCTTGTGGTTCCTGATGCCACGTACTAAATCCTGGAGATTTTTATCGAACATCCGATCGATGCTCCCCTTGACAATCTTCAGAGCCATGTCTGTGTCTGGGACTTGTGCCGCTCCGCTGCTGAGTGTCCAGCCGGGGTCGAGCGCCTTGCAAGAGGTCTGGTGGGAGCCGAGCGACCCGCTACACCGTCTCTCGTCCACCCGGGGACCGAGCGCGCAGGGGAGGAGGGGGCCGTCCGCTGCCGTTGACCAAGCCCGGGGCAGGAGAAGCTGGCTGAGGCCAAATGGGGCGTCCCGTGCCGTGCAGGAGACGCTGCCAATGGATCAGTGGAGGAAATGGCTGACAAAATGGCGTCGAAAGTCAGCTGACTGGAGTATTATGCGAGAATCTCATCTGGGAATCAGCGGAATTAAAGGTCCAGCCCCCGGGGACACAGACAACGAGGTTACCTCACTGTTAGTCTCAAATAAATCACATCTGACAGGTGGAACATCAGATATACTGAACTATGTTTGATACGTGTGAGTATCCCCATAGAATACATGTCAAATTATTTGTTTTAATTTAGTTCGAGGAGGACTTTGTGAGCCCTTTATTTCTCAATGCACATTTAATCTAATAACAATAATAATAATGTCAAATCTTACAGGTGATATTAGGGCAGAATCATGTGGTCAAAATTACATGAAGATAAATGTGTTTCTATCAGCTGATCTATAAATTATACATGTCAAATTAGTATTCCATCTGAATTTAAAGATTTAGAAGATTTTAAACTGAGGGAATGGGAAAGGTTTTTGTTGAACCCATCACTGTTTGCCACAAACACTCTTCAATCAAATTATATTTATCCACAAGTCATAATTTGTTATATAGCTGCCTGTAAAAAACTATTTGATGAGAATTATTTCTTTTAAAAGCCCTGCCCATGTGCCATTACATTTCAAGTGAAGCTAAAGGCACAAACCAGAGTAATCACATACATCGTCAAAAGCACAAACGAGATGGAAACAAAAGCCATGCTGAGAATTTTATTCAAGTCTCAACTAAGTTATAGAAATGCTTTACCAATTTATAGAGCACTAAAAACACCTGTTTGATGCATATGATGGGGAAATGTCAAAATAAACTGCAGCTACATGAGATCTCCACTGCTCCAAAAGGCAGTCGGACCTGTACATTTATTCCGTTTATTATTGTACACGTTACTGAACGCAGATACTACAGGGAGATGAGAGTGCAAGGTGTGTAACTCCACAGCAGTTGTTATTTTAGACAAAGGTGTAGATGCAAGTGTCTGAAAATGAGGCATTTAAAAAAAGCAGGTGGACCTCAGTTGGAAAACAGATGAAGAGACTCAGCTCATGGCTTCAGGTTCAGTTTCACATGTGACAGAACTCATCAAGACTGGATTAACTGGAACAAAACCAGATAATTAAAAAATACTGAAAAAAAAAAAACAGAATAAAAACACTCACAAGTAGTTCTTCACCACTCTCACAATGTCATACACACAGACAGGAGGCGTTTGTGATGTTTCGTAGGCTTTATAAAAAAAAAAAAAATGAAGCCAACAAATTTACGGGCTGCACAAAATCTTCAAAGCATGGCTCCATTTCCAGCCCAAAGAATCATTTAAAGTCTGATCTCACACTACCCAACCCAGCCTAAGTTCTGGTTACAAGTGCTAAAAATGTAATCATTCAATATACATACAGTATGAAAGACCAAAGTAAGAGTTCATGTGGTACAAAGGATAAAGGAGCCAGGAGAGCAGGGGTGCAGGTTGAGGATCCAGGACGGGCCAAGTGTCGTATAAAAAAAGAAACAAAGGGGGTTTCACACCGCGCCACAAACTATCACACGAATAAGCTTTCCTGTTGTGCTGGGATAAATAATGGACCAAAGGGAGTGAGCAACAGGGCGTTCTAGCTTGATTTCATTATAGTACAAAACGTCCAACACATCAGCGTAACAGATGCTGTCGGAGATGCTGGGTGTGTGTTATCCACGTTGTCGGGCTAGGAGCACTGTACGGTGCCAAACAAAGGGACCACTGCCCTCTTTAGTACTTGGTCCCCTGCAGTGGTGGCTCAGGCCCTTTCAGCTCTCCACAGCAGAAGGTTCTGCCTCTGCACTGATGGAGTTGTCTGCTTCATCGAAGGTGTGTGTCTGGTGGTCAGCAGGGCTGCTTGGGCTCCGTCTGCAGATGCAGCACAGTCAGTCACAACAGCATGTTAATACCCAAGTATTGTGTTTTGTATAACACCATGTGTTGTCCAGGGAAACCTTCTTTACTACTGTCCTTTCAGCAGCATATGTCATAATAAATGAAAGTAGAGCCGAAACACTGTACATTATCTCAACGTTGACATTCACCTGTGAGGACTTGAAGCATCATTATTCTCCTCCTGGGCCGGTGATTTCGTAGTTTTCTGGACCTCCATGTCATCGTCTTTCTGCTCAGATTCCCCGTTCAGTGGAATGGAGTCTAAACCAAAACAACATGTTTTTTTTTTATCTATCCACGTAATGTCGACCCAGTAGATCCAAACTTGAGCAGACTTTTGTTTACCAGCTTCTTGTGTCTCCTTGTCATTATCATCCGGGTCCTTGTCGCCAGGTTTCACCGGCACGTCTGACTTGCCCACAAAGCGAAGTTTTAACTTGTTGTACACGTCACTGGCTTTTTCCATGACGGCAGCACTGGCTTTATATCGCCGGATCTGTTATTGATGCAAACCAGAACCATTCAAATGGGGAGGATAAGTGAAATGGGAAACATGCTGCACTGGCCTGAAAATATATTCCAACATCTGCTTTTGAATGAGCACAGACAAAACAAAGAGGAGGTGCATTAAAGACTGAGTTGAATGGCGGCCTGTGTGGGGTTGAGTGTGGAATAACCTGCCTCAGTGCAACACGAGCGAGCAAACTAAAGACAGTAAACTGCACCTTCTTTAACGTGGCGATAACTTCGGCGTTCTTGTGGAGGATCTGGCTGGTGACAGGCACAGCCTCAAGCTCTGCCAGGGCTTGTAGACACCGATCGATGTCCTGAGAACACACACAGAGACGTGTCCATGTAAGTTTAAGGGTTTAAACAACACAAAATTAAAAGGACCTCAGCGGCGTCACTCACTGGGTTGTCAACTTTGAGTGCAAACTTTATGTCTGTGTGGAGTTTCTGTAGCCTTTCTTCTGGTGATGGCTCTGCACAGGAACACACAGTCAGTGAGAGAAATGTGCCCATGTGCTACTGAGCTGCAACAAACACAAACAGCACATGTGAAACTGGGGGAGAATGTTTCAGACACTCACCTTTTTTCTTTTCCACTTTCTTCTCTGGCAACCTCTCTGGTTTGCGTTTGGGTTTTTCAGGCTTGGCTCTGACAGAGAGGGAAGGAGCTCTGAGTTCTGTGTTTGTCTCAAGTCAGAACGAACACCTTCGCTGAGAGCTCACCTTGCTCTGGACTTCTCCTCTAATCGTCTGGCCTTCTTCTCCTTCCTTTCTTTTCTCTCCTTCTCTTTCTTTATTCTTACCTTCTTCTGGTTGTCGGGCTTTTTATTTGCCCTCTTCACCTTTTGAAGAGGAAAAGCACAAGAGGTCGTACACGTCCATAGCACAAGACTTGACTCTGATTCTGTAAGAGTGTTGCAGCCGCACCTCAGCTGGCGGTGGAGAGTCCGAGTCGGAGGGTGCAGGGATGGGAGGTGGGGGGGGTTTCTTGGACTTCTTCAGTGGGTGATCGTCGACGCCCTCATCTGAGCTATTGCTGCTGTCGCTGTCGTCCCCCTTTTTGCCCTTGTCCCTGTCTTTCTTCTTTTTGTCTTCTTCCTCTTTCTCCCTCTCCCGTAGACGGCGGAGCTCCTCTGCCTCCTCCTTTTTCCGGCGCTCCTCCAGCTCCCGCCTGCGTTCCTCGTCTCTTTTCTTCCATTCACTGATGCGGTCGGGTTCACTGTCGCTGTGATGGAACAGGGAATCGTTTGCACACGGTTAAGACAAAGGACATATTCACATACGTCAGTTACTCTGGGATGGGCGACTGGGTAAGACCTGACCTGTCGCTGTTGGAGGACGATGAAGGTGCTCGTTTTGCCGGCGGGGGTTTGGGTTTCCGTGCACGAGGCTTTGGTGCGGGCTTCTCTGTGGAGCAGGAATTCAGCCGTTTGTTACGTAAGCACAACACAAGTTGTAATTCATTAAAAATCGATTAAACAGACTAAACCTTTCTTCCGTGCTTGTGGGCCTTTCCGAGGAGGTGGATCCGAGTCCGACTCAGACTTTGAGCCGGACCGGGATTCTGAGCCAGACAGAGCTGGTCGAGGTTTCTCATCCTCCGAGTCGCTGTCCAACACTTTCTTCTCTGAGCCCGATCCCGAGTCTGAATCTGAGTCAGATGATCCCTTCTGCCACGTCACAGAAGAAAAGGTGGAATGAGAAGGAGAAAGAAAGAAAGCACAGAGGATTATAGATGATTTTATTATATTAAAAAGTGGTTCACCTTTTTCTTTCCTCTCCCTCCTGCCCTTTTCCCCCCTCGTCCACCGGCTTTCTTCTCTGGAGTAAAATCCTGTTGGAAAGATACATACGTCACATTCATGGACTGTTCACACAAAAAAAACAGTGGTGCTTAGAGTTCAGCAACTGACGTACCTGGTCACTGTTCTTTCCAGAGTCCGACTCTGAGGGCGTGGGTTCCGATTCAGACGGGGATCCACTGTCCACATCACGGTCACTGGACGAGCCTCGAGCCTTCTTCGGAGGAGGGGGCCGCTGTAGCAGAAAACATAAACAACCATCTTTTTTTCAGGTTCTTTTCATGATTATCAAAACTTTTGTTATTTCCCTTTGAGAGTTTCATCTCAAGAGACTGACATCTTCCTTCATGCTGACTGCATCTCTTTGTTTCAGAACCTCTGAAGAACTACCTTGGGAGCCGGTGGCTTTCTCTTCACTGCTACTGCTCCTCCTCCTCCTCTTCCTCCCCTTCCACGGTCTTCACTCCCAGAGTCTGAATCAACCTCACTTCCTGACTCGGCTTTCTGAGGAATCGGGGCCTCTTCATCCTCCTCATCCTCATCACTTCCTCCTCCGGCGTTGTTGCCTTCGCTGTCGGACGAGCTGGCTGGCTGCACAAATAAAACAGAGTAAGGACATGAATGCAGATGCTCAACTGAAATGACAAGCACCAAGCTGCAGCCACACCACATCTCAGCCCGGCACCAGGGTGTGACATCTGACCCTCACCCACCCCGACCCCGACCCCGACACGACCTCCATGGGATAAAGGCAGACACTGATGGCGTGAACTCAAAATAGGAGGAAATTTGAAAGTTACATTACAGAAGAAACACGTCATTAAAATTCCGAAGATGAATGATGGAATCTGGGAGACTTACTACAGGCGGGGCGCTGTAGGAGGCGTGTGGGTTGTTCTGGATCTCCCATAAACCTTCATTGAATCCCTTCCTTTTGTTGGGCTTTCCGTAACGTTCGTGGTACTTCTCATATGAAAAAAGGTCCTTAGCTGCAAGGAATGCTCTGTGAGAAAGACAGAGGACGTGAGCGTGAAAATCATTAAAAACCAATGCAATGCTAAAATAAAAAGGCATCCAAGTTTTACTCGACTTGAGACTTTATTGGAGTGGACGGTGCCACCTAGTGGTAGATTCGTGTACTGCAGTGCAGGCTGACTCATCCCAACACCTCCAGAGGAGAGTAACGCTCATTCGAGGCGGATAACAATCGTCAGTGTGAGACAAACCAAGAGAATTAAGTTTTCCTCCCACAAAGACATCGAGATGAATCAGTGCAGGAATGTAAAACTGGCACAGAGAAGTTATGAAATAAATCAATCAAATGTACCATAGATAAAGAATTAAAGACAAGATCGTTAATTACCATTCAGAAAAAGTTGTTACTGCTCAACAAATGCAATTAACTTTTACTTCATAGTGATACCTTATTTTGTTCAGGGCTGGGCAATAAAACTATCAATTACTGTCAATGTCATCAGTGCTAATATTACAGTAGATATTGCAATACAATACATGTAATACACAATCCATCTCACAGGGCACGTATGTTTTTGTTTGCTCTCTCCAAAATTATAGTAATTCTAACAATAACGTGACATTTATAATGATGATTAGCCACATATGATACGAGCAGTTTGATTTGTAGCCACACCACCTGGCCATCGTTGTGTGTAGTTGTGTTGCACTCACGTCTCATGTGTCCCGAAGAAGAAAATAGGAATTTTGTTAGGAGGTGGTTTCACTGCTCCATCAGCCACGTCTTCAATCTGTAAACAAAGCAGTGCTTCAGGTAAACAACAACCGACAGAGAGGGAAAGATGCACAGCTCTTCCGTGGGCTTTGGTGGAGCCAGGCACTGATGACATGTAGTAAACATATTCTCGTTAAGTGGTGTACTAACGCGGGTTAACGAGCGTGGACCTGCAGAACATTAACCCGATCAGGGGGCAAATTGTCATTAACGCCATTTCCAGATTATCCCAGTGGGCTTTGCTGCTGCTGAAGGGGCCGACAGCACCTGATGCAGAAGCCGCTGCTGGTGCTGTGGCCGCGGGCCTGTGTCGCAGCCTGTCCGCCTGTTGTGATGGGGAACTTCAGCGTGTCCATGTTGGACACACAGATACACAGAAAAGCTTCTCCAGCAGCAACAGCCCAACAGCCCACCCCCCCTCCTCCGCCCCTCCGGCTGCTGCTGCTGCTGCTGCTGCTAACGCTACTCGCTCACCCTGGCTGGCCAGTGGGGGTATCCCTTCATTTTAGCGAAGACCAGGTCTCCGGGCTGGAAGTTGTGCGGCATCGTCCCGCTCCTCGGTGCCGCCTGCGGCTCTGGGCAGTGTTCGGCTGCGCGGGCCTGTCGGTGTCTCTCCGCCGTCTGCTGTTCTCAGGTCGACACGGAACCTGGAGACGATGGGGTTAGCTCGCGGGCTAACAGTGCGCTAACGTTCGCGCGAGAAGAGGCGGCGGCGTAACAGGGCACTTCCGGTGAAGGCTCAGTCCGCGTTTCAAAATAAATGTATTTGCTGGAAACTAGAATATCGTCACATGGAAGTGATTCCATGTCACTGAAACTGCTCAATATATCGAAAACCAGTTCAAATATATCATATATCAGAGGGAGCAGCCCGTTGCTATAATAGTGTTACGTGACTTTTATTTGTTTATTTATTCAATTGTTTACTCTCTTATTTTCTCAACTGTTGTCCCATAAACAGTTGGCTTCCGTGTCCCTCTTTCACAACGTTGACCTACTCCTCCTCTAGCATTTGAATAATTATTACTTTACTTCATCATTAATCCTCTCTCTCAGCATTGTTATATTTGATCTGTATATTTTTCATCTAGTTTGGTATTGTATCTTTATCTCTTTTGATATTTTGTTCATTATGTTTATATGGTGGTTGGCTGGTGTTATACTACACACCTTCAGTCGGTCAGGTTTAAACTTTAAACTTTAATTTGCAATCAACCTGTCTGTTTCATTGCTTAAAAAATCTATTTTACAGGGACAACTTGAGTTTACCACGGAGGATCATGGCTGCTGCTCCTGTTATTCCGTCTAAATTCATAATGTTTTTTGGGGCGGGGGGGGGGGTTGTGAGGATTGATGTGGAGTTAACGTTGACGTGATTAATAATGTTTCGAGTAAATCACAACTTACGTAAAATGATAGACTTTTACTTCACAAAGAAGACTGAGCCCTGTTCCCATGGCGGAAACGAAGTCAGGCTATGTGCTGTGAAACTTCACGGATCCGGATGAAGCAACCTGATCATCCCCTCGCGATTGGGCAACTCGGGCGGAAGTCCCGCCTTTACCTCCCCCCCATTGGCCGCGCTTCGATCTGTTTCCTCCTCGTCCAATGACAGCTGACAATGTGTTCGGCTGCGTTGACCTCCCCCTGCATTCACCTCTAATGAGAAGCCATGTTTCGGTCTTTGAGAAGCGTCCCGCAGTTTAACTGCAAGCTCCAGGCTCTGCAAAGACTCGGCGTCCCCTCCAGAACCCCCCTCTGCACGTCCACGATGAGCTGCTCACAGTTCAGGCTCGAGCGGGACACGTTCGGTGAGCTCAAGGTCCCAGCGGACAAGTACTACGGAGCCCAGACTGTCAGATCCACCATGAACTTCAAGATCGGGGGCCCGAGTGAGAGAATGCCGCTCCAGGTGATCAAGGCCTTCGGGATCCTGAAGAGAGCTGCCGCCGAGGTGAACAAGGACTACGGCCTCAGCCCGCAGGTGGCAGATGCGATCGTCCAGGCTGCAGACGAGGTGTCAGCAGGTAAACTGGACGACCACTTCCCTCTGGTGGTGTGGCAGACTGGCTCCGGAACTCAGACCAACATGAACGTCAACGAGGTGATCAGCAACAGGGCCATTGAGCTCATGGGAGGAAAGCTGGGCTCCAAGGATCCCGTCCACCCCAACGACCACGTCAACAAGAGCCAGAGCTCCAACGACACCTTCCCCACCGCCATGCACATAGCCGCGGCCACAGAGGTCCACCAGGTCCTGCTCCCCGGCCTGCAGACGCTCCACGATGCCCTGGCGGCCAAAGCCGAAGAGTTCAAAGATATCATCAAGATAGGGCGCACGCACACTCAGGACGCCGTGCCGCTGTCACTGGGACAGGAGTTTGGTGGTTATGTCCAACAGGTCAAGTACAGCATAGAGAGAGTGAAGGCCGCCATGCCCAGAGTGTACGAGCTGGCCGCAGGAGGCACCGCAGTAGGAACGGGACTCAACACCAGAATCGGCTTTGCTGAGAAAGTGGCCTCCACCGTCTCGTCCCTCACAGGCCTGCCTTTTGTGACCGCTCCCAACAAGTTCGAAGCCCTGGCGGCCCACGACGCCTTGGTGGAGCTGAGCGGAGCCCTGAACACCGTGGCTGTCAGCATGATGAAGATCGCCAACGACATCCGCTTCTTGGGGTCGGGACCCCGCTCGGGCCTCGGGGAGCTCATCTTACCAGAGAACGAGCCGGGAAGCAGCATCATGCCGGGCAAGGTGAACCCCACCCAGTGCGAGGCCATGACCATGGTGGCGGCCCAGGTGATCGGGAACCACGTGGCGGTCACAGTCGGAGGCAGCAACGGACACTTTGAGCTCAACGTCTTCAAACCCATGATCATCAAGAACGTGCTGAACTCGGCACGGCTGCTGGGCGACGCGTCCGTCTCCTTCACCCAAAACTGCGTGTCGGGGATCGAGGCCAACACAGAGAGGATCAACAAGCTCATGAACGAGTCCCTCATGCTGGTCACCGCCCTCAACCCACACATTGGTTATGACAAAGCGGCCACCATTGCCAAGACGGCTCACAAGAAAGGCACCACGCTGAAGGCTATGGCCATCGAGCTGGGATACCTGACCGAGGAGCAGTTTGACCAGTGGGTGAAGCCCAGTGACATGCTGGGGCCAAAGTAAACTCTGCAAAGTCACACAAAAATACCTTTTCAATTGTGAGAACTGTCCACACAAAACCTGAACATCTCATACTTGTTAATAAAAACACAATCCTCTGCTAATGTGTGATGCAGCTTCTTACTGGTCTAAGTTAAATGAATGTTTTTTACATCCATAAATAGACCTGCGCCAAAGGCGTTTTGTTTAATTGGCCAAAAACAGACCATTGTTAACTGATCAGAAGATGTTTGTGAAGTACTGGTCTCACAAAGGAGTATGTCTTAAATGTAGTAATACTGTACTTTTGCATACACCTGGCTCTGATACAGCTGTTGCTGGAATCAAATATGAATACACACTATTTGGTTTTGTATTCAAAGTGACACTATTTGACTGGTTTGAGTTTGTACCCACAGTTCAGTTCCAATGTTGACTCCGTGCCATCCCAAATAACTCAACATGGACTTGTGTACCTGTGTGTTCCGGTTTACAGCATCTGTGTGGATTGTGCAATGTTTCAGTTGAAATGAAAACGTGTACAAAAAACATTTTCTGACTGACACTTTTCTTGCAATGCTAACACAAAATAAAACATTAGGCCACATGCTTGGTCAAGGATATATTGTAGAGTTTGTAAGAGAAGAAAAAACTTGACAAATGTGTGTCTTTACTGAAATCCTACATTGTCTACACGAAGGACAGCAACAAAAAATACACAATTAAAATCCAATTTTAATTGTATACTGATAAAATAGGCAAATAACAAACATACATTTCAGAAGGGGTTGTGTGACATTTTTGTACAAGTTTAAAAAAAAATGGAGAGACCATGTTCTCCTCTTCTACTTGGTCCAGCTGACCTTGGGAATATCGTAATGCTCCGTCAAGGCATCCAGGTGGCGATTGAAATCCTGCAGACCAAAGAAACGTAGACTTTAAAAACAAATACATATATACTGAGTGAATACAACACTGCAGGTCTGCGGTGCAACTTACCTCCACTCTGTGTTTGTGAGTCTTAGACGCCTTGTTCAAAATTCTCTCCATTTGCTGTGAGGAAAGAGACAGAAGTCGATCTGTAACTGCAGTGGATTTGTCATTATTTGTTTCTGGTGACAACAGGAAGGATCATCATATCACAATTAATCACGTTTAACTTGGATAGTGTCATTATGAGCAGAGAACAACTCACCCTCTTCTCCTGCATCTTGTCAAAGGCCATTTGTGCAGGCGTCCTTTTGTCAACAAAAGCTTTCTTGGTTTTCACCTCCTCCTCATTGTTACTGTTCACAGCCTGCTCCAGGCGATGTTTGCTCTCTTTATCCTTCTTCTTCTTCCTGGATAAAAACATTAAGGACACCACATAATGACAGTTAAAACACCATAGCGGATGAGTCTACTTCCTACAGAGTGTAACTGAGGGTTCTACGTTCAAGGGTTTGTTGTGTGAGCTGGTTATATATTGTAAGTTGTACTGTCCAATCAAGACGGAGTCTAGTCGCTAGTCTGATTTTATCGTTGGTCATGTATCTAATATTCACTGTTGGTACCATCCTCCTCTCACCTCAAATTTCAATTTCAACTCATAACTCAAATATCTTGTTGGCACACACTTCATGTTTGAAGTCGTTGAATTGTCTCCTCACGAGCCAAACAAACTCCAGATTCTCGTCTGTTTACGTTTGACGTCATGATGTGTGGCTCAGAAGAACACGAAAAACGTTCTAAAAAATATTCGCCAAGTGCCATTAAATGGCATATCAACGTTACAGTCTGTTAGCAAACAAGCTAACGTTAGCTTCGTCTACACAGTGGGGTTTAAATCAGTCGCGAGTGGGTGTTGAAGTCCTGCCGTCTGTTGAACCATGTCCTCCATGTCCTCCTCCAAAAGCTGTCAAAAGCCTCACAACTCACTTTTTCCCGGCTGAGGTGTTTCCACAGCCTTTAAACTTCAGGACGCTCTTCTGGGTCCCTGCGTACTCCGACATCTTGGAGGAACTGTTGTTCCGCCTCGGCTTCTTCTTCGCTGGGTTAATATGCGCCTGTCCCTCTGCAGCGCCCCCCGGCGGCTCCAGCTGCAGCGCCGGCCCGGTGCCGCCATGTTGCAGTGCGCCCTCCTGTCCAGGGAGGGGCGGTCGAGGGTTTTCATCACGCCGACGCGGGGCAGAGAGCGGAAGTTGGGAGCAGCTATCAAAGTCAAACTGTGGCATGGTGGTTTGTGATCTGCAGTGAGGAGGAATACAGATGTCAGGTTACGGTCTATTGAGGATAGCAGCGGTCACAAAATGCGCCACGAGCCACGTGTCAGCGGCGCTGAACAGAGCGCAGAGCAGAGGATATGCGAAGAAAGTTGGTGAGTGAAGAGTTGAGCCTGTTCAACACTGAGCTGACACCTCCGTGTTCCTCAGAGCAACTTCATTTAAATGCATGTGTGATAATCTTATAATAATAATAATAATAATAATACATAGCCGCTCATAGCGGTTGTGATTTGTGTCTGTTGTCAGAAAGCAGGTTTAGTGAAAACCCTGAGTTGGTTAAACCTGAGATGAGGGGAACTCAAAGCCAGTTCAGAGTCAGTTACCTGGGCAACACACTCCATGAACCTACCTGCTCACTGGCAGCTTAGCTTCAGCTTTCCCCTGCTCTGAAGTTGAAGCCTGAAGACTGCAGGCGGCGGCAGACATGGCGTGTCTGGTTGTTGGCCGCCTACTTGTGTCGGATACTCTGTAGAAAACTCCAACTCCACTCATTCAAAGATCAAAGCTTTGTCTCACCGGTTGCCATGGTGAATCCTGTTATCTGTGTTCCTTTGATATCCTCATGCACACGGTTAGCTTGACAACTCCGAGTTGGGAAATCATAAGGATGTTTTTAGTTTTTTTCTTCTTCTTAGTGTATTTTAAGATAAGTGTAAATTTACTCAAGCCAATTTTACTATTACCATTTCAAAGAAATCATAATGTGCAAATTAGCCCATTCAACATTCTAGATTCACCATCAACACATGCATGTGATGATGATATGGACCAGCTCACCCCTGACTCTTTCCTCTGTCTTCCAGCGTCCAAAGGAAAGGGTAAAGGCATGGTGAAGGAGGAGCTGAAAGGTCCAGAGGTGTGTAAAGACCCCGTCAGACTTACTTCTTATGCAGTGGGTGCCAATATCTACAAACAAGGAGAAGACCCCGCACTGAAGGCTTCTGAGCAATATCCAGAGTGGTGAGAGCAGTTTATGTCATTTCATTTCCCACTTTTTTTGGAAAGGTTCTACAGAAAACCTCAGAGTTAACACTGATCCTAAGGGTTAAAGCATAACATGGGATCCAATCAGAGAGCCGGGGCAATGTATGAGGTCCACTGAAGTAAACTGAAGTTGTTTTCGTTTGTTATGAAGGGCATGTCATACATTTTCAGATCTGATTCCCCCTCAACTTTTACTCAGGTTGTATCAGTTGAACCTGGGAGAAGCCAAGAAGCTGCATGAGCTGGATCCGGACACCATGGAGTACTGGAAGCGTCTGAGGAAGGAAAACATCTGGCGTAACAACAAACTCAATAAGGGGAAGAAGTTTTGAGACATCATTTGATAGTGGAATAATAAGCGACTGTACAGTGATGTGCTTCAGACTCTTATGAACTGAATGATCACTATTTTACATGTTCAGATCACATCGCAAGT
Source organism: Pseudorhombus dupliciocellatus (assembly GCA_016785235.1). Taxonomy (NCBI): domain Eukaryota; kingdom Metazoa; phylum Chordata; class Actinopteri; order Pleuronectiformes; family Paralichthyidae; genus Pseudorhombus; species Pseudorhombus dupliciocellatus. The sequence goes on from JAFBJW010000248.1 coordinate 967,040, forward strand.
GTGCGAGGGAAATATCATGACGCCTGCTCTTCACCACGTGCCAGCCATCGTCTGAAATCCCTCAGTGTGTTCAGTGGTTTAGCTGCAGCCGCTCCTCTGGAAACATTGCCTGAAAGATGGTTCCTGGAAAGTTTTCCTGGTTCACTCGTCAGAACAGTAGTCTGGTAATGATGGATCGTTCCACCGAGGAGCGTAGCCGCTGAATGGACTCAGTGGTCAAAATAGTGTTTCTGTATTGCTGCAGGGGATAACATCGTATTTCATTCTGTCATGGAGGTTATGGCCGGATGATATTTCCACAAATCAAGTTCTCCTTTTTTTTTGCTGACTTAAATAAATATGACTCCAACAAAATGTGTTTTTTGCAACAGCTTTTTAAAGGTTTGTACACTAATTTTACTGCCAAGGTCTGATCCACTGCTGAACAACTCGTTTATTTACCTCTGTTTTCTCTTGATGGTTATTACTTTAAGTGTTGTATTTAGGTCAACGCTGCACTAACACTGAAAAGGAGGAAGAACAAGAAAGATTGCATAGCTTACAAATAGTAAAAACACAAAACTCCTTTTTGGTTATCTTGTCATTTCACAAATCAAAGAACACAACCATACTCATGATAACATCGATACACTCATACTGCTGCACTATCACTGGTCAAATCAAATGACTCGTTTGTGCTGTCTTTAAATTCCTCAGTTCACAGAATCTACACGTCCCTTCTCCTCATGTGATACTGATGAAAACACTTTCTGAGGGTTTCCAACGTCTGACCTTAAACACAAAGAACAACGTGTAAATCCTGAATGAGAGGAATAAAGTGCGTTGCCCTGACAACCCTTTATGCAAATGATGGAGGCACTGATGACAGAAATGAGGAACCGAGAGAGGAGAAGTGGGTCACGTGGAGGTGGAACATGAAACAGTGAGTGGTCCCCAGCAGAGCTGTCCTCTGCCCGGCCGGAGACACGCGGTGAGTCCAGCCTGTCCTCTGACACCTGAAGCCTTCCGTGGCGGAAGTGCTCAGCTCGGTGCTGTTCTGAAGACAACGAGTAGTTTCACTTTCTTGTGCGTGTGTGTGCGTGTGTGTATGCGCCTCACTTGACCGAGGGAACCCTGTGACCGAACCAGCCGAGAGGGGGACTCGTCCCACAGTGACGTCACTGCCCCCCGGAGGAGGAAACCCCCCTGGGGCGGGGCGGGGGGGGGACAGGTCCGTCGCGTGAAGTTTCGAAGGGTTTTTGATCGATGTCCCCACTCTGGGTTTGTCAGTGCCGAGAAGAAGATGGACGAGAGGAAAATGGAGCTCGGCAGCATGAGCGAAGACATCCTGAACAGACTGTCGACGATGCTGGACAACTCCACCTGCGGCTGGAGGCAGCTGGCCACCGCCGCGTCCGAGCTGCCGCGATTCCGCTGCAGGTGAGCAGGCACGTGAACGCATCACCGACCGCGGTCAGTGGGCGCCTTTCAGGAGGAGAAGATGCAGATGTTACAGATGAGAAAAGAGTCAAATCAAGGAGAGACGTCGTAAAATGATTCAAATGGAGGGTGAGATGAGAAGGAGGACAAAGCAGTGTCTGTAAGATGTGTCCTGGTTCTGAGGACACAAACAGCAAAGTATTTGTCCTATCCTTTTCATGTTTTGGGGTGTCCATCAGACCTCACCTGACCTCTGACCCGCTCCCCTTGCAGCGAGAGCCAGCTGACCAGCTGCTCGCTCCAGGTGCTGAGCGCTGCCGGCAGCCCTGCTCGCAAACTCTTGGCTCAGCTGGCCGAGCGCTCCTGCTCCCTGGACTTCTTGCTCCACTGCCTGAGGAAGGTGGACCACCAGGAGGCCGTGGAGTACCTCACCAGCACAGGTAGTACGGAGGGAGACATGGCTCCACACATACACAGAAGGGACCACAGATAAAGTTTGGTTTGGCATGCCATTCCAGTTGGGACATGCTCTCTGTTCTCACAGTGTAGATCTAAAGAAGCTCTTGGTCTATTGAGTCATAAACTGTTAAAGTAGCAAAGACACTTTGTTTAGTTCAATCCAACCACTGGCACAACACAGGTGGAGGCAGGCCTAACTGTGATGTCACGTGTGTGTCGCAGTGGCATCGGCAGAGATGATTCGGATCACAGAACATCCCCGGTGCCAGCAGGCGACAGTGGGGGGCAGGGTGGTGCTGACCTGCAGAGCCACCGGGCCTCCTGGGCTCAGCTACCAGTGGTTCAGAGGCAAAGAAGAGGTTATGACGATGTTCTGGAGATGGATGCTATCAGTTGTCTGGAACTGGCCCACTGATGATGTCATTGTTGCTGTAGGTTTTGGATGCAACCGGCTGCACGCCAGAGTTGGTTCTGTGTCCTTTGTCCCCGGCCCACCAGGGTCACTATATCTGCAGAGTCAACTATGGAGAAAGGTGCGTCTTCTCTCAGTGGGCTCATGCTGGCTTGGTCTCCTCTGCAGGTTCCAGTCCAGGTACCTCTCCTCTCTTCTACCCCCCCCCCCCCCCCCCCCCCCCCCCCCCCCCCCCCCCCCCCCCCCCCCCCCCCCCCCTTGTTTCCTCCGTCTCATGACATGTCGTGCATCGTCCTCTGCAGGCTGCAGCAGCAGTCTGTTTCAGGGCTCAGTGAGCGGGCTGCGGGTCATCCAGCAGCCTCGGGCCCAGGCGGCGTCTGAGGGCGACTCTCTGCTCCTGGAGTGCAAAGCCGAAGCCAACCCTCCGGCCCAGTACGAGTGGTACCACAACGGGGTTCCCATGCCACAACAGAAGACGAGTTCACTCAAAGTGAGTTTGAGCACAGAGTCTGGTGAGGGTATTTGTCACCTTTAGAACCAAGACAACAATATAAAGAAGAGATAAAGATCCAGTCTGCTCGAGGTGGGCTTGTCTTTAACTGCCTGACCCAACGTTGTCCATCTGTTCAAAAGAATCTTGTGTACGTGTATCATTTCCCGTAGATCCCGTGTGTGACCACCGCACACAGAGGAGTGTACCGATGCAAAGTGTCCAATATTTATCACGAGACATGGAGCGACGCAGCAGAAGTCACCATTGGTGAAACCTCGAGGCATTTTCATATTATCATTATATTATCAAATATTCACACGTGACCGTGATCGTTCTGCATTTCTTTTCCAGGCCCCAGTACCATAACTGATGCATCGTGGGTAGAAACTGATCGTGGTCTAGGCACGTTCTTTTATTATTTTGCGGTGAATAAAGGAACTAGAGTTACACTTTAGTTCCCTTAGTTGGAAATGTCTGTCAAGCTCCAATTCCTGTTTTGTGGGCGGACATGTGGGAAATGTAAAATGGTATTGTATGGCTTCACTCTGAACCAGTCACAGCAGTTCATCCTCAGCTTGTGTGTTGACTCAGTTCAGGTTACTTTCTCCAAACCCGATGGAAAGAAAGCAAAGGATATGTGAGATTAATAGAAATTAATAGAAAGGAAATTCTGACATGATATCAAACAACGTGGGACATGCAAATCTAAATGTATTTTCTGGGCGTTTCCAGACTCAGAGGAACCTCCCAGGTCGTCTTATGGACCAGGAGTGAATCCACTTCAAGCCATGGCCGCTCACCCGCCACCATCCAAACGTTTCCATGGTGAACTTCGTCCAAACAAATACTGACGTTGAAGCACAGCGCTTGTCGTTACAGTCACTCTGACGTCCTCTTTCCCCTTCGCAGCAACAGACAAAGTGGCTCTGCTGATCGGCAACATGAACTACCTCCACCACACTCAGCTGTCGGCGCCCATCGCTGACGTGCACGAGCTGACAAACCTCCTCAGACAAATGGACTTCAAGGTGGTTTCGCTGCTCGACCTCAACTGGCAGGAGATGCACAGCGCCGTGACAGAGTTCCTCCTGCTGCTTGACAAGGGAGTCTACGGTTCGTCCCTCGTCCAGTATGCAGTATATATGCAGTAAAAATACTTGTTTTTTTGCTTTATAGTGCGTCTTTGTCCTGCTCCCCCCAGGCTTACTGTACTTCGCTGGCCACGGTTATGAGAATTACGGCAACAGTTTCATGATTCCCATCGATGCTCCGGCCTCCAACACGTCCCAGCACTGCCTGTGTGTGCAGAACATCCTCACCAGGATGCAGGAGAAGGAGACCGGGCTCAACGTATTCCTGCTCGACATGTGTCGGAAGAGGTGCCAGTATTCATTCAAATGATTGCATTGAGCAAAACGCTCTAACTCATCTGCCAGTGCATCATGCCCCCCCCCCCCCTTTTTTTTTTTTTTAGAAACCCACATGATGATGTCATCGTACAGCCGGGACTTCTGAAGGTCACAGCAAACATCGTGTTCGGTTACGCCACGTGAGTCGCTGATCCTCATGTCTGTCACTGTCTCTGCATCAGATCAGCGTTTAGAAATGAAACAGGTGACACTCTCCCACCCCTGCTGGTGTGTAGATGTGCGGATGCAGAGGCCTATGAAGTGAAGAGAGAAAACGTGTCCAACGGCATCTTCATAAACTTCCTCAAACAGAGAATTTGTGAGGATGAGAAGGTCACAGTCATGCTGGACAGAGTCGCTGAAGGTTTGTATTTTGCTACACGATGACACCAAGTGAATCTGGAAACACATTTTCCCTCGTCTTTTTTTACTCCGCCCAGACATGGGTCGCTGTACGATCACTCGAGGGAGGCAGGCCCTGGAGATGCGCAGCAACCTGTCGGAGCGCCGCTCGCTCACCGACCCGATACAGACGTCCGAATGCTCCGTGTCCTTCTGTGCTCGCAACCTGCAGTGGGCCGTCGCTCATGGTACCGTTCAAGTGATCACATATAGCAAGAGCTACCGCCCATGAAATGACTGGTTAACTCTCTCTGCCGCCGTAGTCCTGCCGAAGAGCATGCACCTGCAGTTTGACTGTGGCGTGACTGTCCAGCTTGGGTTCGCTGCAGAGTTCTCCAACATCATGGTCATTTACACCCGGATACTGGACAAGCCCAGAGACATTGCTTCCTGCTCTGCTCAGCTCACCGACTTCCCCGAGGTTTGTCGGTTTATTTGACTTATTTAGATCAAACCCAAAGCTTCTGGCTCCTGATGACACATCATGCGTGAGACCTGGATTCATTCAGAGCTTCTCGGTGTGTTCTAAGCAGGAAATGAGTAGTTACTCTTGATATCTGAAGTAAAGGCAATGATCTTCCTGATCTCTCCAACGTGTCTGGCAGGATGTGGATGTGGATCTGAAGAAGAGCAACCAGGAGACGCTCCTTGAAGCTGGCACTTTATTACTGATCAGGGATGAGCTTCTTTCACCAGAGGTCCCGGGTCTTTACACCCGCATCCGCAGCCTGCAGAGACTCAGGGTAGGACGCTTCTCTTATTTCTGGCTCAGGAGAAATTGAATCTTTTTGATTTTTTACCTACTTTGAGCAAGTTTGTTTCTGAGGAGGAGGCCAGATGCTCTTGTGTTCTTGTATGTCTGAACAGAGGGAGCTGACGTTCACCGTCTGCCTTCATTACACCTATTCAAACATGGACGACGAAGTCCAGGAAAGACAGTCAGTAACAGTTGGCAAGCCACTGGTCTCCAAACTCAACCTCCACGAGCCGCGGCCACCTCGCGCCTGCTCTGCGTCCTCGTCCTTCAGCTTCGACTCCTTCACCGTCCCAGAGTGCTCCTCCTTTGCCGAGGCCACCGCCTCTGTTGGAGCGGCCTCAGACACGTGGCCTTCGTATGGCGGAGAGTCTTCCTCCACTGACTCGCTGACTTCACCCAGGAGGGCCAATATCCCAGAGGAGAGTGACAGCCCCAAGTTATGCGACTAACCCAAACCTTTTGTTTTCAGCGGAAGCTCGTCCCACAGCTTAACGACACAAACTACAAATGTAAAGACAAATTCCACTCACATGATCATAACTCACGATCGGTGATGCAGAGCACGTGTCAGTCTGTTGCATTGAAACAACTGCTTTACAGATTTGGCTTTTAACATCAATATAGCTATCACATATTGAATGTTTGCTGTTTGATGAGGGCAGGCTAAACAACCCCACAACTGCTTGTAAAATTATAAATTATACCTCACCTGTTTGGACTTTATTGATTATATTATGTAATATTTCATCTTTAGTTGCTCTGTTTTGCATCTGGTGCGTTGCACCTGTGGGTCATTCTGAAACACTTCACGTAACAACGTCATAAATGTCGGATGAGTGGAACATACAAAACTTTTTTTTCTCCAATTATTAAGCAAACATTGTCTTTCCCTTGTAGACCTCCACAGGACAGCACCATTATCAATAGACCAGGAGCAACTCCCCACGAGGACACACTGGAGCTAAAACTTGTTGGAATAAAAAGAAAAAGAAAGAAGTAAAATAGCAGACAGCTATTTACATCGTAAAATTTTAACATAGTTAAAAATATGCAGTTAAAATAATTGAATGTAATATGTTGTCTATATAAAAGGAATTAAAGTAGTTAACATAATTTAATATAATAAAGTCTGTTTAAAAGGAATTAAAAAATAAAATAAAATCAGATCAAAGCCAATCTGCCATGCTTTGATGAGGCCCTTTGATGGCATGCGGGACTTTACCTCCGGGCTACGTCGACCGGGAGTTGATTGAACTCTCTCTTGACACCTGCTCCGAAGCCTAGAACTCAGAGTGGGTCCGCCCAGATCTCGGGTTCTGACCTGAAACGGGCCCTCCTGCTTTTTGAGCGACGTCCCCAATGCGCCTGCGCCGTGACGTCACCGGCTGTAGCAAGTCCTCCATTTTGCGGTCGTCTTGCTCCCCCCGCCTGCTTCCGCCGGAGCTGCGGCTGCATGAGTTGGTAACGTGCACACTTAGCGTTGTCCCCGAGGAAAACCGCTTGACGGAGGGCGGCATGGCTGAGCCAGTGGCGGACGTGGAGGTTCCGGAGGGCGCCGAGGTTCGCCGGCTGTCCGAGCTGAGAGTCATCGACCTGAAGGCCGAGCTGAAGAAGCGAAACCTGGACACCACGGGCGTCAAGAGCGTGTTGTCGGAGCGTCTGAAGAAGGTGAGCTGACAGCTCCCCGGTGCTACCGTTGCTCACACAGGCACCGCACTCACCGGCATGCGACCGCCCCGTTCCCCGCTCAAACAAGAGGCCCTCGAAGCTAACTTCCACTCACCCGGTACCGTAATGCTAGCGCTAGCGCTTAGCCACCGCCTGCGCCAAACGGCTACATGCGCCAGTTGTCCCGGCGTGGAGCACCTTCAAGCCTGCTTCCGTTCCAAACCCTCCTTTACAAGCCCACCGCTCTCCCCCCTCACCTTCTGTGTTGCTCTCTCCTCAAACAGGCCATCGAGGAGGAAGGTGGAAACCCTGACGAGATTGTTGTGACTCCTGATTCTGCACCGAAGAAGAGCAACGTTGCCCCCAAGCGAGCTGCCAGAGGTGAGGTCTGCTAACGCTGCTCAAACATGTCTCCAGGCTATAATATTAATGCCAGCATCTGCGACACACGCATGCCTTTGCGCCACATGGTGCTACATCTTCATGCAGGTGCACGGTGCGTTCGTGTGACTCACCTGTCGCTCGTGCATAATCATCTAAATTACACATCAGTTGTCACAGCTTCTTCCACTTGTTGGATTAAGCCGACGAATTCCTGCAGTATGACATAAATGTCTGCAGGAACATGTGGATGTGCTGCTAATCTATATCTAAACCACGGCCCGGCAATGTAATGGAATAAATTCATTAAATTCCACCCAGAGAATTGTAGTTTCTCTTTCAACGATGGTGCAAATGCAGTGAGCAATATGCACTGCTATTGTAAGCACAGTGAGGAGGAATAACATAATGGTCTGCCTCGGATTTGTAAATCACTTAAACACTGACCTGTGGGATATCAAATGGACTCAGACTCAAATCTGTTTTGTTTTTATTTGCAGACACTAAACCGGAGAACGATGAACCAGAGGACAGCCCTATTGAGGAGGACTTTCATGAAGGACATGTATGTTTTTCTGCTTTTTGGAGATGCCAGCGTTTTGTTAGGGTGTCGGTATTGATTTGACCTTGTCCCATTTTGTCTGTCAGGAGGATGTACAAGATGATCACGAGAACATGCAGGACATGGACATCCTGGACATGAACGTGCTCGATGAGACGGAGAACGAAAATGGAATACCGGCTGAGGATGACGAAAATGATGCAGACTATTTGCAGGGAGATGATGATGATGATGACAATGAAGAACACGACATCACAGCTTTAGAGTCAGAAGATGAAGCGAGAGCTCCAGAGGTGAGATGAGATGAGCAACTCATCCACTCGTTTTTATGTGACAGACGGAAAGTTTTAATGTTGCCCTGCTTACGCAAATTTAAACAGGGGGACGAGTCTGAGGTCCTGGACAAGGATGAATCCATGATGTCCTCGTCAGTCACTGTGGTGAGTCCCTCATCTCTTTTTCAAACTTGTACTAAAGTAGAACTAAGTGTCACAAACAGTGGGTTTCATGTACATTTCTTTCTTTTGTCTCAGGATCCAGACGCAGAGGACGTGATAGAAGACACAGGTACTGTAGAGAGTGGTTGATGAAAAGATGGAGACATCTTTGCACAGTGTTGAGCTTGGAATGCAAACACTCATCTTAGGCAGAGAGACTGGAACCCCAAAGGAAGTTGCTGGCTTTGTGCTGAAATTGATTATCCATAATTACTAATTTCACCACATATTGGTCAAGTTACCAGTGATGATCCTTTAAGCGGTAAAAGCGGTGGTTAACAAGTTGAGGCACATCGGCAGCAATTACATGCCACAGTCAGGGAGGTTTGAGCTCTTGCAAGTGAATGCAGTGTTTCTAGGTTGCCACACGAAGATCAAGACTAAGAAGACTTACCAAGACTCATGGGCCGTTGCATCTTTTTAAAGACACTGACTCAAAAAATCAGCTGGACGTGAACACGCTGGACTTGAGCTGAAGTTCTGGCTAATATGAACGGACACGTGGAAAGTCAAAGGCCGAAAGAAGATGGACTACAGGGAACCTCTGTCACTGCATTGCTGATCTTGTGGCCGTCCTCAGCACTGAACTCTTTATCTGCTTTGGATCAGGTGAACGAATTGAAGTGGTTCAACTTGAGTGTCAGTCGCACTTGTTGCTTGGTTGTCCCCGGGCCTTTGGGTTCTCTTCCAGTCTCTCGTTAGGGTCTGTGGTTTTAATACCTAGTTCTAAGAGCACAGGACAGTGGTCATGACGTTCCTAATCCAGGCCATGCCAGTTCCTCGTTAACCATTGCTGTGTTTCAGAAGTGATTAAACTCTGTGCCATTCTATTCCTGTTAAATCCGTAGAAAATGACAAAGTAGCCGGGTCTTGTTTATCTGAGCCGCTTATCGAAGATCGCCACCAGAGCGACGAGACGGTCCCTGAAGAAGAGCAAGCCGCAACCGCCGGAGGGGAAGACAGTGTGTCCGACACTGGTTCCAAGTCTGACAAAGCCGCCTCCGGAGATGTGGAGAGCGACCGCGATGTTGTGGAGACTGACACCAAAGAGGTTGGGGACGCCCCAAATGTCCCCGAAGAGACCGTAGATGCTGAAAACAAAAGCTCGCAGGCTGTTAGTGTAAGCGAACAGGGCGCTCTGGGTGAAACTGTTGATTCAGAAATGGGGTCTAAGATGGGTGAGGAGGATGAGAAGACAGAAGAAGAGAAAGCAGCTGCGGACTCAGCCCCGACAGTGAAAGAGTCCTCCTCTGTAGAGGGCGATGATCAGAAAAAGAGGTTTGTTGCTTTCTGTCTACTAGAAACCAAAATGGCTATCTCTGTTGCATTGGCTCCCTTGTGCTAGAAACAATTGGATGATCTTTTGGAGGTAAACATGTTCCTTGCATTTTGTCTTTTTGTCATTTGTCGTGCCTCGCACTCACCTGTTACCACGTTATTACCCTTTACGAGCAACGAATCGGGATTTTTATTCACTGTTAGAGCACGCGCTGTGGTACATAACGCGCTGATCACTGTCGATATTGTGAAAAATGTTCAAACGCGGCACATTGTGTGAGGAGATCCCAGGCGTCCTCACTGCTGCATTTTCATGTCCTTTGTTTCTTTGTCTTTAGCTCAGAGGAAAAAGATGCAAAGACCGAGTCCAAGGATGAAAACGGTGAGAGCGTCTTCATTCTCGTATTTTATTCTTTTATGGACATGGGAGTGTTCACTGACTGTGTGTTTGTGTAGCTGCTGGAGGTGGTGCTGCAGCAAGCAGCAGTCGAAACCTGTGGGTCAGCGGTCTCTCGTCCACCACCAGGGCAACTGATCTGAAGGCCCTCTTCAGCAAATATGGCAAGGTCGGTTTATACAAATGACCTTTGTCACCGAGCCTAGCATTCGTTAGTGTCATTTCCTTGTTAACCTCTTCTTCTCTGCCATTGCACTCCCTCTCATCGCTCTCCACCGTGCAGGTCGTTGGAGCTAAGGTGGTGACCAATGCCAAAAGCCCCGGCGCTCGCTGCTACGGCTTCGTCACCATGTCCTCCACGGAGGAGGCCACCAAGTGCATCAGCCACCTCCACAGAAACGAGCTGCACGGCAGGATGATCTCTGTGGAGCAGGTGAGCGTTGACGAGCTATCACTATTATTAGTCACAATGTTTGGTTTGACCAGCGTGTTTCTTTCATCACTGAAGGCTAAAAATGAGCCAGCGGGGAAAAAGCCGGCCGACAAGAATGACGCCAAGAAAGACAGGAGACACTCCACCGACTCAAAGTAAGACCCCTCCCAACAGCGTGTGACTAAAAATGACTCAGCAGTATTTTGATACGCTCCTTAAAATATCTCGGGTTTGTACATACTTTAACCTGGCGTGACCCTGGTTTAGGGCTGACGGTTATGAAATCTAACCGACTTAATCTTTCGCACGTCAGTTAGTTTGGTGAATGAAGTCCGGTATTAAGACCTCCTGAGCTTTTACACATCAGGAGTGAATCACTGAGCTCCAAAGTGTTGTTGTTGTTGTGAAAGAGCCTGTACTTTAAATGCATTCTGCAGGTCTGACGGAAAGGATGAGAAATCTGAGGGAGAAGGAAAAGATGGCAAAGGTGAGAACAGCTGGCGCTGGAAACGCTTGTCTCTCAGAGCTTTCACTTTTTAGTCATGTGTCGTTAGCAGTATTAATTGTATTTGTACTTGTACACAGGGCGAAATGAGAGGACTGTAGTTATGGACAAGTCCAAGGGAGAGCCCGTCATCAGCGTCAAAACCAAAAGCAAAGAGCGAGTAAGTGCTGCACCTGCGTTAGCACAGCGTTTGCATTCAGCCTTTAATTTACAGTTTTCTTCATCCTCTCTGTTTCTCCAGAGCTCAAAGAGTCGGGACCGTAAATCACCCAGTAAAGAAAAGAAAGACATCCTGTCGTTTGACCAGATCAAGGAGCAGAGGGAGAGGGAGCGGCAGAGACAGCGTGAGAGGGAGATCAGGGAGGTGGAGAGACGGCGATTCACGTAAGGATCAAACCATTCATCTCGAAACGATAATCTCATCCCACTCTACGCTGGTCGCATGCTAATCAGAATTATAGGATGTTTTTGTACGAGACTTCACGTATATTTACTCATCTTGCTGTTTTCTGCTGTCATGTTAAGGAATAAAAAAGATGTATTTATGGATTGTATTTTGACTTTATTCTTTGCCGATGTCTTCCAGTGACCGTGATCGTGACAACCGCCCGGACCGTGAGCGTGAGCGAATCCGTCTGTTCAGGGAGAGAGAGGAGAGAAAACACCTGATGAGGAAGAGGCACTGGATTGAGGTAGTAAATACAAAAGAATGTTAAATTCATCTTACAAATGTCCCATTGCACCCCACTGCATAGCTGCTGCATTTTACCCTTTGATTTGAATCTTGGTTAATAACTGAGATTTTTAAAATAAAGTAATAATTCCAATTTGTCAAAATCCTTCTTCTCCCAGCTTTACCTTTTTAATGCGTTATGATACAAGGGCTGTTGATGGTAATGATGACCGTCTTACTCCCAGGCTGAGCGGCAGCGCCTCGACGCCGATCGCATGGAGCGTCAGTTCCTGGAGCGCGAAAGGCTGCGTATAGAATACGAGCGGCGGCGCGAGCAGGAGAGGATCCTCAGGGAGCGAGAGGAGCTGAAACGGCAGCAGGACCAGCTGCGCTATGAGCAGGACCGGCGCCCCATGAAGAGGCCGTACGACATGGACAACAGGTGAATGACGACCAGTCGGCTGATTGCTATAACTGATGGCTCAACATCTCACAGAACCTCTTCATCAACCTCTGTCTTGCAGGAAAGACGATTGGCCTGACAAGCGCATGGCCTTAGACGACCGATGTGGCCGCTCGGACTTTGGAAGACAGGACCGCTACCAGGACTTTGACCACAGAGACCGCGGCAGGTACCAGGACGACATGATGATGGACAGGCGAGATAACGCTCGCGGCATGGGTGCGGACAGAGACGGACAGGTGAGTGAATCTGCCATCAGCCGACTGTGTCTCTGACGCAGACATCAGTGTGAAGCAGCTGCTGGAACCGTAGGCAAACGCAAATCATGAATTCTGTCCCACCTCTTACAGCACTTCTCAGACAGGTCAGACAGACATGGCAGAGATGGCCGGGAGCCCTGGAGTGGAGGCTACGACAAGCGCATGAACCCCAGGTGAGCCGACCTGCACGTTAGCCATCCAAACATTTTAGAGGCAGAAGCATTTGTTACGAGCGACAATGTTTTTCAATCTATTTGTAGGGATGGAGGTCGGGACTGGGACTCTGGACGGAAGATGGAAGGAGACAGAACGTGGCAAAGTACGAGTCTTTAATGGCGATGCTGCTTTGTGATGTTGGGGTTGACATTTTACACTGGGACTGAAATCGTAGATGGAATTCAGAAAAATGACACACAGCTTCTGTCCTGATGGTTTGCTTTTCAATTCCAGGTCGAGAAGGCGCCATTCCAGGCCAGAGCCACATGGCACGTGGAGGGATGGCGGGGTGCGTATTGATGACTCATTGTGATGCCATTTCCTTCCCTGGTACCTGATCTGATCCCAGGTCTTTGCTTATTGGCTGAAACTAAACACCTCATCTGCTACTAGTACATTTAAAATAATATCACCCTGTATGACGTACTTTAGCAGTACTGCTACTGTGTTGATATCATGGCTGTGTTTTAATTGAATAGTTAGTGTCTAGCTTGAAATGTTGGGAAACTGCTGATAGCTCTGGAGTCTCTTCTTCGCTGCTCTAAAACAATACCTACCAGTGGCAGTACAGCAATACTGCAGTTTTGGTGCAAAGAACAAGAAGTTATTTCCCCGAAAACACGGATTCACACACTCGCCAATAGACGCCTCACTGAGCAGGTTCTGCTCCATCTGTGGTGGATGTGAGCGTGTTGGAGCCGCGTTGATCGTTGCCTCTGTTCTTTCTCAGCAGCCGTGGAGGTTACATGAACGCAGGTCAGTCTCAGTCCCTCTCTGGAGCTCTGAACCGACAGAACCAGCTGATGCAGGGCAGCGGGATGCAGGGTGGAGCCTTTGGGCGCCGCTACTGACGTGTCTGTCTGGAGACATTAGTGGGACACTTTGACGAGGTCGCATCGCAGAGGATGTGGACGTCTTGTTTTTGTACATGGTTTTTGTCTTAAATGTGTTTTTGTTTTTTGTTTTTTGGTCACAATTCCAATTCCTTTTGGATGAAAACCTTTCTCTTTCTTGTTGCTTCTCCATTTTTTTTTTTTTGTGACTTAGTGATTTTTCTGCTTAGTATTTATGGTTGAGTCAGTCCTGCCGGTTCACATCAGAGTTACATTTTAATGTTTAGTAGACACCTACATCAGTTTCTCATCCTTAACATCAGGAACATTCTGATGAATTTTCATTCTCACTAAATATCTGTTGCAGTTACTATGTTCAGAGCTGAGCTTTTTAAAACAAAAAAGAGCAGAGCTTTTTAAAACAAAAGGAAACTGAGCTTGCTGCTGAAGAAAAGGTTTTTACATTCAATGACACACTCTGATTATCCAAGGCTTGTTACTTTTATATATTTCAATCAGTGCATTTTGTACATAGTGTTTGATTTGTGTGATATCAGATATTGGTAGTACATCCCCTGGGACTGTGTATGTGCACAGGTCTGTCATTAAAATCTCAGATTAACTGAACTGTGGTGTTGCAGCATACGATTTGTTTTAGTTGTCCTTCTGTGGTGGGTTTCATTACAATGCTGAAACAGCCTATTATCTTTAAACGAAAGAACTGCTGTGTGTCAAATTCCAGCTGCTCATATTTATTTTAAATTCTCTCATGCACTCATCTGTTTGAATTTCCACCTTTTTAACAAAACTGTGTGCTGGGGTCAAGCAACCCACACTGTCTTTTAACTACAAAAACTTCAGTTAATGGATTCTGACTGATTCTTCAGTCCCCCCCCCCCCCCCCCCCCCCCCCCCCCCGTCCGTGTTTTCCTGTTATTTCCTTATATCCACTAGAGGGTGTCATAGAATCACAAATACAAGTTGATACTCATCCTTGAATAGTATTTGTGCTCAGTAAATTCACACAGTTGAGCCGATGACTTGACTGTGAGTGAGTGCAACTGTAGAAACAGTATTACACATTAGAAACCAGAGGGCTGATGTGGGTGAGAGAACCTCAGAGTCTGCAGATAAACATTCCTGCTTCCCTCTGGACACAAATAACAGAACCCCGAAAGGAAAACATGACACGTTAGACATGACTTGTGGGACAGAGGATGTTGGGGGATAAAACCAGAACATGAACCTGGATCCCTGCTGCTGGTTTCCCTTCTCCCAACACTTCTTAAATAGCCAGATGTAGGAGTAACAGCTTAAATCAACACGATGTGAAGCACCGCAAAGAGTCTGGGCTGAACAAACACACACGGCTGAACCTGTGTGTCACGCCCACGCTGCGCCACATCATTAACCCACATTCTTCTTGCTCATGATGTTTTATTATAGGAGGCATAATCTCACCTTTGACTTTAATCTGTGTTCTTTTTATTATGGTTGGCTGACTGGATTAGCTGATTCCCTGCTTCAAGGTCATGGGTGGATTGTGTGTGTGAATTTAGATGAGATTGTGAAGAGGACTGAAAACTTCCTGCGGCCATGTACATCAAATTAGTTTGCACTTCAGAAATCAGTTGGGTCTGTTTTCACTGGTGAATTAACAAACTGTAATCTGCTTTATTTAAATTTCACAAATGAGATTCTCTCTTATCTCCTGATCCAAGCGTATATGGGTCGACCACACCTCCACCCTGCACGTGAGCAGCGGTGGAATTTGCCGTTTGTTTTCTGAATGCATGTGAGAAGCCGCTAAAGGCCTCAGAGGGACTCATAAACCCGTGTTGCAATGTTTGCATTCGAGGGCGCGTTGGTGTGCTCCTCCTGAGACCACCGCAGGTGAATCCACCAGGAGCCTCCTCCCCAAACAAAGCTGAGACAACATCCATTTTAGGTCTCAACAGAGGTGAGGCTCAGGGACAGAGGGAGACCAGGACACACAGGTCTGGACCAGTTCCATGGAGGCTGCCATGTTGCACCTACAGTAGCTCAGAATGGACAAACTTTGATGGATGGATGAATCGTACTTCTGCAGCTTCACCACTAGATGTCGCTAAATCCCACACATTGGACCTTTACAGACGCGTCCACTGGCTTTGCCTTGCAATGCTAAAATGCTGTCAGAGTCAACGCATACATTTGAAAGACGTCTCATTTGGAAGCAGCAGACCCAGAGATGCAGCCTGTCTAAAGGCTAACACGTGTTACCCACAATGCAACGACCTTTCAGTCCCACAAGAACATTGATTTCATCTTTAAACATATTGACTGCAACTCTTGTATGGGTGTCATCGTGTAGAAGGTTAGTGTTTCAAATGTGAGATGTTCGGGACAATGAGGCGAAACCCTTTGCTTCCCTGCTGGGTGCAGCTCTGAACGTGGGCGCTGTCGCAAGAACAGGCTTGTCACAATCAGCGTGATGCAAATCCAGTCTCCAAAACGTTTCACCCAGACAGACGAAGGAGAGCAAAGATCAGATGTGATCCAGGCCGAGGCTGCACATCCCAAGATCCTGTCAGGGAGAGCAGCTTTGGACAAGCTTTAATTGATTTTTAATCTTGGACAGGAGAGCAATAATCCCAACGAGGGGTCACGAAGCTTTAAAATGTACGTGTGCATTTTACAGTGTACATTATTTTTATGCTTTGACCCTGCCTGTAAAGTGCCTTGACAGAATGTACATTCTGATTTGGCGCTAAACAAATAAAATGGAACTGAACGGTTAGTGGGACATGTGCAGACGTTTCCTGGGGTTAGGGTTACACTGCAGCAGTTATGAAATGTCTTCTTCCCGCTGAGCGGGGGCATGAGTTGGTTGGGAACCTGTGAGCAGGCCTGAGCCTCCATTTGACACCAGCACGACCATCTGTCTCCGTGCACCGAACATAGGACTCATTCATGCGTCTGCTCCTCTGCATTCCACCCAGAACATACAGATAAACCCTGGCCGCATAAGTACTTATGTCATGTTAATGTACGAAATTGTGGCTTCCAGCGAGAAAGGAAAACCTTCAGACAGGAGGTCAGAGGTCAGCCCTGTTGCAGCTATCAGTTAACAAAGCTCTGCTAGGCTGAAGCTAAAGTTGTCAAGAAAAACAAGCAAAGGGGAAGGAGAGGGGGGGGGCACTGAGCCACAGGTGCGACACATCAGAGCAGAACGATCTGGAAGCAACACCAGCTGTGAGCGTCAAAATAAAACCAGCAACAGAGCGCAGAATAAGCAGGTAGCTTCTGAGACGGGAGCTGCAGGGCTGGTTTCCTTTTCTGGTTTGACCTGTTACGTTTGGTGCTTCGTCGCCTGCAGCCAAACAGAGGAGAAGAGGAGGAACGCACCTCGTCGACTCACGTGATCGAAACTGAAGCGGTGTCCAGTGAGTGTCGGCCCAGATATCTGCTCATCCGCACCGGACCAGAGCCAGTGGGCTCTGACGGAGCCTGTGGTCAGGCCTGGTGGAATCACAGCGCGTGCACTGAACCGTCAGCTGCTCTGTAAAGCACGAGCTCCTGCGTGAACGTTCAGACTCTACAGTCCCTCCCGTCCAAATGCAGACATCTCTCCAGCAGCCTGTGGGCACCGAACCCCAACCCTTGGTCCAAAACCCGACTGAGCTGCCTGGTGCCGCACAGCACGACTGGTCTGCTCCGTCCACAGAGCCCGGGTCTGTTCTCACGGGACCATGTGTTCGTGTTCCTGTGGCTCCGGATGACCTGATTAACAGAGCACATAGTGCACAACAGATGTACGGCCTCCAGCACATACATTCCACTGTGTGTGTGTGTGTGTGTGTGTGTTCATGTACATAAACCCAATCTAAATGCAGAAGTATGAACCAGTGCCTGAACATATGGCTTCCTTTGCACACACACACGCACACGCACACACACACACACACACACGCACACACACGCACGCACACACACACACACAGGCCCGGCAAAAGAGGAATGACCTGCAGTTTAGTGATTTTGTGTTTCCAGCATTCAAGGCTCATGCATGTGCAATAAAACACAACGGCTGTGAGCCTTCATCCTGGGCTCGAGTGAGAGAGTTGGGCCAGTAACAGCCTGCAGGCCGACACTGTCCAGTTGATGGATTCAATCAGCTCCGTCTGTACGCAGCCATGCACAAGATGTTAGAACAACCTGTTCACGTCAGGCAGGATGAAATACTGCGCCCGTCTCCTCCTCCTCCTCCTCGAGTCCTTCGGCCGCACTTTAATGATCTCACTGTGTAGTAAGAGTCTCGTAAAAGCCCGGACCCCCACAGAGACACACCCCCCCCGATGGTTTTGTGAATGGGCAATTACGGCACAAAACCAGGTCAGATAGATTTCAGAGAGTCCACATCGTGAGAGGTTGAAGCAGCTGCACCTCCACCAGCAGAGGTGCACGGCCTGTGGATTATCTGCAGCCTTTCTCCACCTGCCCCCCCCTGGATGGAAGTCAGCACAACCTCTTGCTGTCGTGATCGCAGCAGTGGCGAGTCGTCAGGACCAGCGAGGCCTCCTCTGGTGGCCTGAACATCATCAGAATAGACCTATTATTTTGATGCGTCTTCCCCGTAGTGTGTTCTCCTCACAGCTTCAGCTCAGGTCGGGATCCTCGGGGCTGGTGGGAGAGCTAAGATAAGAGGTCGGCTAACCCCGATGCTAGTGTGGAAATCTTCATATAACTGTGGTGATGCAGCGCCCACCGTGTAGGACGTCACTGAAGGCGGCTCGCCACTGGTTCGCAGCGTCTTATGTCTGAGAGGCCAACTTTAGACACGGTCGCCTGGACTTTAACCTCAGGTCACGTTCGGCTGCTGTTTGTAGGATTCTCTTTCGCCAGCTGGTTTCAAGGTCGCTGCTCGTAGAAGGTCGTTTCTCCCCGTGAAGTGTTGGGACCGAGATGACAATGAGCGACGGCGCAAACACCCCGATAAAGGAGGAACGCACATCTGTGTCAATGAGCTGAGGAAAAACAACGAGAGCACGACCTCGCGTTGCAACGACCGAAAAAGGAAGAATGAAATTGTCATCGGACTTCAAACCGGAAACGCCAGGAGGATCGGACGGCAGGACTCCCGTCTCTTGGCCGTGGATCAGACGTCTTCCTCGGAGCAGAAGCTGTGCACATGCTGAGGGCGTGCACGAGGGGCCCCTGCAAATACACACCCCAAGAATAATTATACGACTGATGAACCAAATGCTCCCTTTTCCGTTTTTCCTAGAATGTTGAGTCAAACGGAATAAATATTTGTGTTGAGTTTCATCATCTTGGAGGCTCGCGAGTGAATGTTTGCTCGGCCGTTCAAACACACGTGCTTGTAACAGTCTACGTGTCACTTTCTTGGATTTGCACCGACAGCTGTGATGTTGAGCTCCAGTGTTGTGCTCCTTTCAATCCTGTAAACACGTATAAATCCCTGGAGGAAAGTGGAGCAGATTCCCCAGTGTATTTATCACTGATTCAAATATTTGCAACGAGTTCCCAAAAAGCCGTGAGCTCAGGGAAGTGACGCCTGCAGCCCGGTGTGCACCTGGAGGAATGTGCAGAGCAGAAAAAAATATGAATTCCTCCGCCGCAGGAAATCTCAGTCCTCTCTGCAGCGATCCTTTCATTTCCTCGTGGTCTTCTGTCCGTCCTTAGACAACAGCTCATCGTCCATGAAGCCAAACATCATCCAGGAGCCTGGGTGTGTCTCATGCACGTCGTATTAAAGTCGTGCTCAAACATTTTTAACGCTTATCACTGTGCATCTCCCCTGGGGGTTGAGAGATCACAGAGAGAGAGAGGGAGAGAGAGGGCGTCGGCCTTCTGTCTAATGGCTGGGTTGGGCCTTCTGCTGTGACCACAAGCATCACCTTCCCAACAATCCAGGACACACACACACACACACACACGAAAAGAAGTCTGTATTTAGAAACACAAATAACAGCTCAGTCTGGCAGGAAAGTGAGTCTCCAGTCTTCTAATTTATTTTTCATTTATCTAATCTTTATTCAAACTCACACTCGGTCTGAATCGATGGGCCCTGTTTAATAATACAAATCATGATAAGCACTGTGAGACGTCATGGCTTATCTTGAATTGAAAGGGACTGCTAATCAAGTTTAAATTAAGTCCTTATTAGATTTAATTTCTATTTCTTTAAAGGAGTGAGGACTCTGTGGGGATGCTCGATTTTCTAGTAAGAGGAGACTTCACAAGTCCCACGATGGGGAAATAACCGTTATTATTATTATTGTAGTGTATTTTTTTCCTCTGTGCTTCGAGAAAGCAAATCCAACGTCAACAGACAGCACATGTTTTTCTAACGCTCGATGTATATCACGTGTTAAAAACATGGGAACCTGATCCTCTGTCATCAAGCTGGGAGCTGTGGCCATAATATTATGACGTCCTGGGCCTCCATATCCACGCTTGTCTGCAGCTACCAGCACATTCATTCTAGGTCGTCCGCCTCAAACGCAACCCCATGTCCTTCTGTGACTGCCCCTGGGTCCGTCCCTGGACACGTCCAGAGACGTCCACATGTCTTTGATTTCTCTGAGCTCCCTGGCACTGTGGGGTTTGCTCTGCACGTTAACACATCTGGGTTTGAATGGAAATGACGCTGATGCCAGGAACATGTATTTAATGATGTGAGACACGGACTCTGACCCTAAATGAACGTCGGCTCCTTTTTTCTGAACATAGCATCGATGAAATCAACTCAGGAAAAGTTTCATACACATCTAACAGCATCATCAGCACTTTTCTTGGTGGCTGGATATATTCAGCCTCTGTGTTACTTTCACAGAAAGAATGAGCTGAATCCATCAAGTATGTGAACGTTAAAAGAAACTAAATCATGAATTCACCGTTTGTTATATCGGATTCCTCAGGTATTTCTAATACTTATAAAGCCTCTGTGTTCTTTGTGCTCTCAAACAATCAGCTTAACTGGGAGCGTTAACTCCATGACAGCACTGAGGTGAGTGAGCGCCCCTCAGAGTTGAAACCCCGCCCCCCGCCGGGCCCAGCCAATGGCGGCGCAGTATTCAAATGAGCCGAACATAAAGATGACTTGGGGCCGCATCTGTGACAGAACATAAGAAAGTAGCCCGGCGCGTGCACACCGTGGATTTACCGCCGAGTTCCTAGAAACCCAGGACACTTCACTCTGTGGGGGGGAAATCAAGGCTGAATAATATGGGAGAGGAAAAAATCTTATTTTTGACAGTTTGGATAATTTTGGGCAACTTGATCGCAGCTTTCTCCAGCACCCCTGAAGCCTCCACCGCGTCCGGTAAGAAGCCTTGTCTTCTTCTTCTGTCCAGATGTTTCACGCTCCGCCAATCAATGATCAACACGTGCGCGTTAATGAGCGCGCGCGCGAGCCGCGCTGACCGACAGTAACCCCGCCTGCAGGTCTGCATCCCATGTCCCGGCACGCGTGCGTGAGGGCAAAGCCGTGTCCCAGGCCTTTTGTCTGGGGACGCACGGGAGGGGGGAGGAAAGAAAAACTGCATATACCGAAGTACTCACAGTGCCAAGTAGAGCCAGTGAGAGGTGTTTCCAGAGCAGCAGAGTACACGAGAGAGTACTCAGGTTCTACTGGAAAATAAATGATGAATTTGAAACACCTTTTCAAAGTAGTTAGACTTCAGCCTGGTCATGTCTCATTTAACTTCTCTAAACCGGATCCAGCTCCTTTGATTAGTGTAGACGTCAAACTTTTCAACTTTTAATTGATACCTTTAAATTTCACCTAAACCCAGAATGAGCTCGTTTTCAGCCGTGGGTTCAATGCCGAGACAAAAGGGGGCGACACTGTCCCGCTCCATGCGTCGGTGCTGCAGCTGAGGTGGTCAGTGACAGCACGTTTCCATCCCTAAACCCTTTAGCGGTCAAACATGACTCAGGCCAGCGCTTTGTGTTTGAGACATACCTCAACTATCTATTGATCTACTTGTCTGTCTGTCTGTGTCTGTGTGTGTGTGTGTGTGTGTGTGTGGCCACAGTCAACACCACAGCCTTCACCACTCCCCTCCCCACCACCACTGAATGGATCACAGACTTCACTGACATCGTGTCCAAGTTCGCCCTGCGCACGGCCGACGTCCCCGACGATGACATGTGCTACATCGTGGCCGGGAGGCCGGAGACCATCGCCGAGTGTAAATTCAACCCCGAGACGCAGAGCTTCATCGTCATTCATGGCTGGACGGTACGTCTGGCTGCATATCAGCAAACATGAACTCGTCTGCGATGGGCTCACACCAGCTGGGGACTACTGGCCAACCAGCACACCAGTCTGTGACGACAATAACACTGCCTGGATTTATGATCTGACCAATGTGATTCATGTGAACACGTTTCCTCACAAATCCACATCAGTTGTGGGAAAACAACAAGTTATGTGAGTTAGACCCGGTCAAGCAACACGGTCTGAACCCAATGACACCCTGGCTGCGCTCCAATCTCAAGGGCCGAGAATAAACCACGGCATCCTGCAGCAGGCCGTCAGTCTCACCCAGTGTGTGTGTGTGTGTGTGTTCCAGGTAACAGGGATGTATGAGAGCTGGGTGCCCAAGCTGGTGGCGGCCCTGTACGAGCGGGAGCCCACCGCTAATGTGATTGTGGTGGACTGGCTGACCCGCGCCAACCAGCACTACACGACCTCCGCCGCCCACACCAAGCTGGTGGGACGCGACGTCGCCAAGTTCGTAACCTGGCTCCAAGTGAGTGTTCCCGCTGGACAGCTGACCTCCATCTGACCCCCAGCTGGGTCAGATGATGTCAATGTCTGGTGACGTCATGTATATATACGTTACATTGAACAGGACAGGTTAGCATCTTTAATGCCTCATAAAGGCCTTTTGAAGCTCTCCTCAGCTCCAGGAACGTCCCATTTGTTTGTCAGTTGTTTACGCAACCTCTTAACTTAAAAGTCTTCCACAGTCCTGGACGGTGTCCCGCGTTCTATTCATCAGGAGGTTTGAGTTTTGCCAGGAACATGTTCATGTAGCTGCGTGACGTCTCTGCCCTCGCAGAAAGAGCTGCAGCTGCCCTGGGAGAGGATTCACCTGCTGGGGTACAGCCTGGGAGCGCACGTGGCTGGAGTCGCCGGAGAGCTCACGGGCCATAAGATCAGCAGGATCACAGGTGAGAGCGGCAACTTCCTCCCTGGATCGTCGTCACAGCAGAGGTCTCACGTGACGACCGTCTGTCCTTAAAGCATGCCTAGTTCATCACGTGCACGGACCTGAGTTGACGGCGCAGTCAGGCAACCATTTTGTTCCTGGGCTGCGAACGTGGACGCGTCCATCTCGCTGAAAGGTCACGTGGCGTTTAAATCCCTCTGACCTGCTCTGAATAATGGTGGAGGGCTTTATTGTGAGAGCTGCAGCCCATTAAGAGCCGAGGCCAAACCAAGCAGATGATTTAACACAGTCCCACGCTCTCCTTTGCCCACGCAGGTCTGGATCCGGCCGGCCCCACCTTCGAGCACGCGGACGACCAGAGCACGCTGTCCCGCGACGACGCCCAGTTTGTGGACGTCCTGCACACCAACACCAGGGGCTCCCCGGACCGCAGCATCGGCATCCAGCGGGCCGTGGGCCACATCGATATCTACCCCAACGGAGGCACCTTCCAGCCCGGCTGCGACATCCAGAACACGCTGATGGGAATCGCCATGTCGGGGATCAAGGGCCTGCAGAGTATGTGCCACAAGCCCTGCTGCTGTTTGTCGAGACTTTTAATCGCCGTGCTTTGTTTTGATTTTATGTTTGCAAGCGTCGGCTTATTGGGTCAAGCTCCCCTTATTATCAAAGGGTGGCGGCCACAGTTACATTCAGGGAGAAACAGCTGCTCAGACCTGATGGTAACAATTTTCACTGCCTCCTCTCTGACGCACGTCACCGTAGATTCAGGCCTGGGCCGCGTTAAAGCGATCGCGTTAAGGATCATCGTGTCTGTTTGCACGGTGTCTAATTACAGGGGTCGCAGTTAAAGTAGATGTACTTGTACCAGCTACAGATTCACGCAGCGATGGAAGCTTGGTATTTTCTCTGGTTCACTTCCTTTGCTGCCGAGAGCTTCAGCTGTGGATGAAATGCCAGATGCGTCTGCAATCAGTCGACATCATAAAACAGTCCCAAGCATGAGGAAGACACTTCACTGACGCTGTCTCTTCGCTGGGCGTGCGTTGCAGACATGGACCAGCTGGTGAAGTGCTCCCACGAGCGCTCCATCCACCTGTTCATCGACTCCCTGCTGAACACCCAGCTGCAGACCATGGCGTACCGCTGCAGCTCCAAGGAGACCTTCAACAAGGGGCTGTGCCTCAGCTGCAAGAAGAACCGCTGCAACAACCTCGGCTACAACATCAACAAGGTGCGCACCAGCCGCAGCACCAAGATGTTCCTCAAGACCCGAGAAATCATGCCCTACAAAGGTAAGTAGAAAGAATTAGTACTTTATAACATAGTAAGAAGAGCATGGAATTAGATGGATGCAGCACAGTTCACAGTGATTCGTATAAAAGCTAATGGATGTGTGGTCTGCAGAAACACTTCACGCAAACACGTGTCCCACACGTCGTGAGCACTCGGGGGGGGGGGGGGGGGGGGGGGGGGGGGGGGGGGTCACATGGTCAGGGGTATTTTAGTGGCTGAGGTAACGTGACACCGTTGCATGTGATATAAATGCAGAGGGAAGGTTGATTTAAGAGTGAAGTCAGCGGAGAGACCACGATGCTCTCACGCTGCTTAGGAGAATGACACAGAGCGTGTGTCCGAGGCGTCAACGTCTCCTCTGCTCCCACAGTTTTCCATTACCAAGTGAAGGTGCATTTCTTCAGTAAGGACCGTCTGAAGTTCAGCGAGCAGCCGATGAAGATCTCCCTGTTTGGAACCAGCGGGGAGAAGGAGGACATCCCCTTCGTCCTGTACGTACACGAAACACGCGCATGGGTCCTGCAGACGGACGGTACACAGTCTGACCTCTGACCTCTGCGCCTCTCGACCCGCAGGCCGGTGCTGAACAGCAACACCACCCTGTCTTTCCTCGTCACCACTGACGTCAACATCGGGGACTTGCTGATCGTGAAGCTGCGCTGGGAGAAGGACTCCATCCTCAGCTGGTCCTTCTGGGGCAGCAGCACCTTCCACATCCGGAAAATGCGCATCAAGTCTGGGGAGAGCCAGTCCAGGTGGGCCGCCAGCACAGAGCCGGTCCGAGACGCACCCTCAGCGTCATGTATTTCTGTTGACGTGAATCCCTTTCCGTCATTCCAGGGCGATCTTCAGCCCTAAGCAGGGAGAGTTTGCCTACCTGGTCCGGGGAGGAGCAGATGTAGAGTTTGTCAAGTCAAAAGAAGACAACATGAGCCGTCAGGAGAAACGGTAAGTTCAGAAATGCATCCTATGCAGGCTGGATTATTTTCACCCAGCATCCAGAAGTCACGTCTTTTTTGCAGCAGGGTTAACACCAGTGTTGTTCTGTATGCTGTCGTTCCCTCCGCTCATCCACTGTTTGTCTTCTCCAGGATGCACAGGCAGAAAATGAAGGGCAGCCTTTTTGAGAAGAAGGACGCGTGAAGTTGCTCTCGATCCCACACATCATGCACATGATCCCAAAGATTGACAGCACACCGCGGGAGAGAGAGAGAGAGAGAGAGAGAGAGAGAGAGAGCTCGGTCTCCCAGTTCAACCAACACAGCCTCATCCACAGTGCTGGAAACCAGTCCTGTTCATGATGATGTGTCCTCACGCGTTTCTCAGTTCACACTTTCGCCGCGTATCTTTGTAATCACTTGTTTCTGATGCTGTAGCTGTTTCTGTTGATTGACCATGTGTTCTTTGCTTATGTGATCTTGGATTGTTGTTACCGTTACAAAAATGATCCCGAGTGACAGGCAGAATTTGGGCACGCTTTTTTTTGTTGTTGTTATTGATCACTTTGTCCCGAACGTTCATTTGCATCTCACCACTAATTCCCAACAATCAACAGGGACCAAAGAAATAGTTAATCCCAGTGGTCATTGTACATACCTTTTTTAATCAGTATTATATATATTTTTGGAACGTGAGTTATATGTCAGCGTCTGATCTTTGAAGCCTTGCTTTTTCTTTGATTGTGTTTTGGTTATTGTGTCACTGGTCACTTTAAAAGGCTCTGTGTTCCCTGCAGCTGCTGTGGACATTAAGGTCATGAAACTCACATCAAATGATCCAGTGATGGCTAAGTGCACTTGAAAACTGATTCAAGGGGTCAACAGTTTTCCTCCATGACTAAAGTCAGCCTATGACATGCTCTTATTTTGAAAAGGTCAAAGGTTACAAAATTACGTCAAGAAATGAAAGAATGCAACCCTTTGTAGTTTGTGATGGACTGGCCCACATGATAGCCATAATACACGTCAAGAATACTTCATATTGTATTTATTGAATGTACATTTATATATTTGTATATTAAGCTGTAATATATTTTGGCAGGCTTACGTTGTCGTGTGTTTTTATAAATGAAGCGCTTCGTGATTTAATGCAAAAGGCTTTGGAACTGGGCTCCGTGAGTGCGTTTACTATCTGGACTGGAATGCAGTGCACGGTGTTGAGAAAGAGCCTGGGATGGTTTAATAAAGAGATAAACCACATCATCACATCTGAACTGGCTGCTCTAGTTGCTTTCATAGCATTACTTCCTGTGGTCTCAGTCTCAATAGATTACACACCGAAGACATGGAAGCTCATTTTTAAAAGTAGAAGCAAATCATTTGTTATTTACGACAAATGATTCAACTGACGTAAAACAGATAACGGGTGTTTACTCTTGGTCCGACGGGCAGGTAAAGGCAAACACAGCAGACACAAGGTAAACAGTCCAACAGTCGGGCAGTGGATAGGGTGATGAGCAGGTGGGGACGGGGGCAGGATTCAGAACCAAAGCAAGACTCGACCAGTGTGCAACCGCTAGCCACGGTGCATGTTTTCAGATATAATTTGCAGGTATACCGTACAATCTGTGGTGCTTACTCGAGGTTAGTCACTGCTGTCGATGTGCTGCTTTGACCACACACTGCTGCACTTTGTGTTCAAGTAGCGTGTTATCGACACAACGTGGCTCTCAGCTGGGACGTGCTCGCCAGGCGCTAATGTCATAATGGACTGTTTTCCACTTCAGAAGCAACTTCTTGGCCACATGTGTTTTAGTCGTATTGGATCATAACTTGTTGTCGTCACTAAGCCAGCTTTACTGCTAATTGAAAACACATTACATAACAACTGACCAGTTCCTCTAAAAGAGAATCCCATCGGATGCACCTCCTCAGACGAGAACACCAGGTTCTGAATGAAACAAGAGCAGTCTCTGCTTTTCAGGGAAAATGTTGTCACGTTCACAGAAACTGCTGGGGCAGTAACTTCTGGTGTGTGTGTGGCTGGAATATCAAGATTTTAATTTTTCTGAAAGCAACTTTTGGATTAAGATTTGTCATGGAACAAGAAAACATCTACTCTTTCAATCAAAATAGGGAACAACAAACCCATTGTCCTCACACTTTCTGCTCATTCATTGGAATGTCTGTGGTTTATTGGAATTCTGGCCACATGTTTGATCGGCACCTGCTAACCTTTGACCAGTTTATCTCGGCACCTCACGGCTCAGTTTTTGGGACCAAATGGGCCAGAGGAAGCCAAGTAGTCCGTCAGCGTAGATGCTGGCACCTGCTCTCCGGCTCCAGAGCGACGGCCAACGAACTGAATGACCTGCACATGACCGTGCTCCATGAAATGGCCCAAAGGTCAAAGATGAACTATTTGAAATCACGGATATCCTTCACACAGATCAGTGTGAATGTAATGTATTTTAGAAGAACCGCTTGGTTGCGTGGCGCTCACTTACAGCAGGCTTGCTTCTGTCTCGGACGCCATGACAACAGCAGATCAGCGAGGGGCCCCAGATGATCCCAGCCAGGCCGGCTGTGTTGTGGAATGTCAGGGAGGCCATGGAGGTGACCGCTGACACGTACTGTACACACACACACACACACACACTGGGTCCTCAGGCTCAAGTGTGTGTGTGCCTGCTTTAAAAATAAATATTGTCCTATTTTATAAATCAATACAGTCATCTTATATTGAATCGATAAAGTCAGCCGAGGGGAAACGTAGCCTCTGAGATTCAGGTTGAGGTACAAGTACATAGAACGAAGTGAAACCAAGTATTTTAATGTATTTTATTTGACTACAAACGTGCGGCTCTTCTGTTTAAACGGTCTAATTCTTGACTTTACACATATTTTCCCATCCCCGCCCGGGGCTCGGAGCCAATGGCAGCCCAGGGCTGCTATTTAAGACGCGGCATGTCCAAGGTGGCTCAGATGTCAGCGCTGTGCGCGCGCCTGGACGCACGGGAGCGCTTCTCGGGAGCAGCACTCGCTTCAGACGGTGTTTGCCCGAACAGGAGGAAGCCGCGAGAGAAATGACCGCGCGGCTCCTGGAGCTGCTGCTGCTGCTGCTGCTGCTGCTCGCAGCCGCGCGCCACGTCGCGCCTCTGGAAGAGGAGCTCACCGACTCCGCGTTTGGTGAGTGGCCGCTTCTGGCGCACGCACCTTGACGCTAAGTTTGATACAGGAGTGCAGAGTTTGAAACAAGTGTGTGTGTGTGTGTGTGTGTGTGTGCGCGCGAGAGAGAGAGAGAGTGAGGCGTACTACACGTCACGTGCCCATGACTACACCCAACTTTCCTCTTGCGGTCAAACGTCACGATGGTGCTGATCGCCAGGCAGCGTGTCATGTCCTCCATTAGCCATGTCCCGCAGCCAGTCAGCTGACTGTGGCAGGACCACTGCAACTTGGCCAGATTATGGTCGGTGAGGAGGCAGGAACCTGCTCTGGGTGGTTTCTATGGAGTCGCTCTGTGAACCCCTGTAACCCCTGAGAACTGATCTGCTCCAAGGTGGAAGCTCATTCACTGAGGGGCCCCAAGGGGCCGGAGCTTATTGGAAACCATCACTCAGTGGTCACTCAGCCAGAACGCTAGATTCACGCATTCACGTGCTCCTGGATGATTCAGGAGTCTCTTTCCTGTCTCTCAGGTAACTTCCTGGAGCCTCTGAACGACCTCTTCAACCACAAAGACGACCCCATTCAGGCCGTGGCCAAATTCTCCCTCCGCAAACCGTCCCATCCTGACGATGACCTGTGCTACATCGTCCCTGGGAGGCCGGAGTCCCTGGCGGCGTGCACCTTCAACAGCAGCGCCAAGACCTTCCTCGTCATCCACGGGTGGACGGTGAGTGGAGATGCTTTAGCCTGTTGTGGCCTGCCCTGCTCTTTAAACCCTGGAGGGCTTTGTGCACTTCACCGAAAACAGAATCCCACCTGGGACTGGCTTCGTGTTTCGTAACGACGCCTCGCCAAACGCACATGACTAAGGTTCTTGTCATGCAGCAGCAGATGTGACATCATGAGACACAACATGTTCCTGGACCTCCAAGGAATGCCGTGAAGTCCCTGATGTGTGCTGCGTGTCGTTTCAACAGCTCAGTGGCTTGTTTGAGAGCTGGGTGGAAAAGCTGGTGCTGGCGCTGTACGAGCGGGAACGGACGGCGAACGTCGTCGTCGTGGACTGGCTCGCCTCGGCACAGAACCACTACGTGGTCGCGGCTCAGAAGACCAGAGCGGTGGGGCGGGAGACCGCTCGCTTCATCGACTGGCTCGAGGTGAGTGGGAGTGTTTTTAATAAACCCTCTCATCTCTGACCCGAGATAACGGTGACGTGGTCATGGCCGCCTCAAACGTACCACTGTAAACTGTAAAGGGGCAACTCGCGTCTTTTATTATTTAGGAAAGCACCAACATGCCTCTGGAGAACATCCACCTGATTGGCTACAGCCTCGGGGCTCATGTGGCCGGATTCGCCGGCAGCCATGCTGCCAACAAAGTTGGAAGAATAACTGGTAAGAGAAGGAGAAGTCCAACATTGTGCGATTTCATTTGGTCAATGATGGTTGGTTAACCCCCCCTCCCCCCCGCCCCCACAGGTCTGGACCCAGCTGGTCCGGACTTCGAGGGCGAGCACGCCCACAGACGCCTGTCCCCAGATGACGCTTACTTCGTGGACGTCCTCCACACCTTCACGCGGGGCTCCCTGGGCTTCAGCATCGGCATCCAGCAGCCTGTCGGCCACGTGGACATCTACCCCAACGGCGGCAGCTTCCAGCCGGGCTGCAACCTCAGGGGCGCCCTGGAGAAGATCGCCAATTTTGGGATATTCGGTGAGAGAATAACTTCAAATGTAGAAAACTTTGACGTTTAGATCTCCAGTTAGTAGAACCTGTAGTTCACCCAGTTCAATCTCCGCCAGCGATCACGGACGCAGTCAAGTGTGAACACGAGCGCTCGGTCCACCTTTTCATCGACTCCCTGCTGAACAAGGAGGAGGCCGCCGTGGCCTACAGGTGCGGCAGCAACGACCTGTTCAACCGCGGCATGTGTCTCAGCTGCCGCAAAAACCGCTGCAACACGGTCGGCTACGACGTCAGCAAGGTCCGCAGGGCGCGCGGCGTCCAGATGTACACCAACACACGGGCGTCCATGCCTTTCAGAGGTCAGTGGACTCATCGCTGCTGCGGTCATGTGACAGCATTTGGAATTTACGTCCGTATTGAGGTTTCTCCCACGTCCTCTCGCTCTGCAGTTTACCACTATCAGCTGAAGATCCACTTCTCCAGCAAGGTGAACCGCTCAGAGCTGGAACCCTCGCTCACTGTCTCGCTGTACGGAGCCACGGGGGAGGCCGAGAACCTGGAGCTCAAGCTGTGAGTCTGAAAACCCTCCTCTGGTGAGTTCCAGCTGTTTAGCATGAGCCTGCTGCAACGTTTGTCTCTTTATTTATGGCAGAAAAGAAAGAATCGCAGCCAACAGGACACACACGTTCCTGCTGGTGACAGAGAGGGACATCGGCGACCTGTTGATGCTGAAGTTTAAATGGGAGGAGACGGGCGGCTGGTCGGTCTCCAGCGTGCTGAAGATGGTTTCCTCTTGGTGGGCCGGCGACGCCCACAGCAACGACATGGAGGTCCACAAGATCCGGATCCGAGCCGGAGAGAGCCAGCAGAAGTAAGTGGATTCCAACAGGAAGAACTGATCCATGAACTGATCCTGGATCAGCAGACTGACCAGTTTCCTCCTCAGGATGGTGTTCTGTGTCCGAGACCCTGACGCTCAGAGCCTGACGCAGGAGGTCACGTTTGTTCGATGCAAGGATTCGTGGAGGGCGGGGCCCAAGAGGTGAGTTGGGGTCAACGTTTGCTCACGTTTCGAGCATGAACGATGAGTGACAGCCGCTCTCTGTCTGCAGGGGAACTCTGGACAACCACTGACTCTGAGGAGACGATCCCACTGATGAAAACGCACTTAGAAAATAACTTATTTCTCAAACTCTACAAATCCGTCAGCGCCTTGTAAATATCCACAGGTATTTAAAACAATTACCGTGTAATATTCTCTGACGTCATTATTGTACATTTTTTATTGTACACCAAGTAAATCTCTTCTCCAGTCAGATTATCGTGACTGTTCAAGGTCTCTTGACAAACGTCCTGTTGAGTAAAATACCTCACGTTACGTTTCATACCTATGACAAAGCACTGAAGAATCATCATGTCCCTCAGACGTGTGTATCCTCTGGAGAGCAGAGGGAAATAATCATTAATGTGAATTTCTGAAAGGGCGTTTAATGTCAAAGGTCACGATGGATTATCCACCCGAGCATTCACCACTGCGGCTCTCAGCACGTGACTGTGGACCCGGATCAGAGTGCCTTAGTGCAAACAGTTTATTATTGTACAAACCCTTTTTTCAGTGTTAGCCTTAATCCAGAGTTGTCACTCACAGTGTGTGAGGCAGAGGCTGTTACACAGCCAGTTGGAAACTGGAATGTAAGTTATTCTGAATAAAAGGAACCGAAATGTTCCGTCTCCAATACGAACTTTCCCCTGTGAGAAATACCTAAAGAGATCGGTACTGTAAACATTGACTTGGCTTCCATCTATTTTCAAAAGGGGACGTTTCACCTTTGCACTGAAAACATTTGACGGCATTAAGTCGTCACAGTAAATAAAGAGTGTAAATACCATGATATTAAAATAATGATGACGCTGTAGGTTATATGTTTTCAACTCTGGAGGAAATGATTCTGTAAAATATATATTTCTATAACCCTTTGTACATATCTTGTAAATATCTGCTGTGCTATATAAAATCTTTAATAAACCCAATCTGCCCCTGAGAAGTTGTGAGCCTGACAAATGTGTTTTTTATGCCAAACCTCTTGACACTTTAAACCATCTGGTTTTCATATAAATGTAGCAGGAAGTGTTCAAATTCATAGCTTGGCTGTTTCTCCATGTTCTCGGTGTGAGGGAGTCAGGATGGAAAGACGGCGTTTAATTCATCTCATGTGGCTTGTGGCTGCAGGAGGAAGTGCTCACATTCTTTACGTAAATGACTCGTGTGCACCAGGAGAAATGATTCAGTCAAAAATCATTTTGGAGTTACAGGGATCAACATAAATTGCAGCCTGATCCAGGAGAATTCAAATAAAAGGTGTGTTTCCACCTTTTTGGGGTGAACAATCCCTGTAGGTGACTCTGCCACAGACTTCCCTCCCTCAGTCCCTCGGCTGCTGATTGCTGCACACCTGAGCCTCGCTCCTCCTCCTCCTCCTCACGTCAGTCAGGGTTTAGCCCTGCTCCCACCCGCTGATTGCCTCAGCGTGACCTGGGTGCTACGGTCTGAACATAAGCTGACCCTGGTTCTGCTCATGTTCAATGACAGTGTTGCCTTTATTCTGTGGTCAGGGCGTTTTCCATATTCAAACACACTGTGATGATATGATGATGTAGAGATCATCAACTTGTAATCTTATTGTCCCTTGACAATCGTAAAAATATCTGTGACGGGCAGCTGGATGTTAGCGCAGTGAGGTCATCTGGCTTTAGATGAGCAGAGGTGAGCTGGTTGTCCCTCTGAGGCCCCGCCCACAACACGTGGACGGCACGGTCGAATGTTTCAATGGGAACAAAGTCACTCAAGGAAGCTGCAGACGGAGTCGCGGTGACGCTGAAAAGTAGCGAACCAAACGAAGCGAGAGGCGTGGAGCTGTCACGAGCCCCTCCCACCCTGCTCCCTGGCGCAGATATGGAAGCTGAAGGAGTCTCCTCGATGTGGCCTTGATGAATTTTAAAATCCAAGTGACTCTGCGTCATCCTGAGGATAGTCTTCGTCCCAGGGGTGAAAGAGGTCGAGCTGGTTACTCGGGGTAGCCGCCGTCGAGGCCGCGGTCGAGGGTGCGGCCGCAGAGGCAGACGGTGCAGCCCATCACTGCACACAGCGCCAGGATCGCCAGCAGGATGGCCCACCAGTGAGCCTGCAGACACACACACACACACACACGCACGATGGGGTTACAGCCTGACGATCGCCCAACGAGATATTAGTCAAATTATTTACCGTCCATATTTTTGCAGTTGTTCTGAGACAACAGAGACACGGACATGGAGCCAACGGCTCCTGAAGCGCAGGCTTGTTTCTGAACACAGGGGATCATTCCTGATTCTCCGTGCTGTCGGGACAAACTAAAGCTCAAAGGCAGCTGCCAGCGAAACATTCAAGGCCTCTGAACGACATGACGGGAGGTTTAGAAATCGACCTCTGGCCAACATCTGCCCCTTCACAAAGATCTTTTCCTCAGCTGGGAGCATGAGGCCGTTTTTCAACCACACAAAAGAAATGTGCAAACGTGAGTCTGACCTAGGGTCAGCTGAGTCACTGCCAGAGTTAAAGCAGGAGCATCTGAATGAGAGGATGAAGATTTGTTGTCTTTTCAGACCAAACAAATGAGTTGAGAGCATTTATTGCCTCACAAACTGTTTTATATTGGTGTTAATTCTGAATTGACTCAGCTTCCCGTTTTACTTTGAAATTCCTCCTTTTTTTTGCCAATGAGTCGCCTGCGTATTTATAACTGTGTGTTTCATTGGACAGCTGTTCTCCTTCGACCCAGTTCTTTGGGTTCCTTCCTCATCTTCATGTTGACCTCTGCCCTCTAACTATTTTCAGCTTGAGTCTTTATAATCCTACACGTTCACCTTCATCCACTCTCCTAAGTCATCGAAGTCGTCAAAATGGAGAAAGGAGTTCTTCAGTCTTGCGATGGGGCCGTCGGCATCCAGCAGTCGACACACGTGGAATTTATCGCAGTACCCTTGGTTTCCAGAGCAGGGAGCGCCGCCGACCAGCGGCAGCGATTTCTTCTGGAAGTGGCGAGACAGCACGGACGAGGTGGTGCTGGCACAC
The DNA here is from genome assembly GCA_016785235.1 of Pseudorhombus dupliciocellatus. Lineage (NCBI taxonomy): Eukaryota > Metazoa > Chordata > Actinopteri > Pleuronectiformes > Paralichthyidae > Pseudorhombus > Pseudorhombus dupliciocellatus. The sequence continues at coordinate 1,000,943 of JAFBJW010000248.1, forward strand.
GTCTCGTCTTCATCTGCCGCCACAAAGAAAATCTGGGTCAAACACCAGCGTGCACAGCGTGTTGCAGTTAGGGTTAGTTTGTGGTTTCTGACCCCGGGCGACACTAAAGTCTTTCTACAATTATTCGGCAAAAACAACCGAGTACTTGGAATAATGTGAAACATAGATTTCCCCAAAAGTGTGTCACATTCGAACACGCCCCCTTGGTGTGAGACCATCGTGCTCGAGTGCCTGTGATGTCATCTCACGGAAAACAATAAAGTGCGAGTGAAACCTCGGGACAAACTGACAGAGTGTAAACACATTCCTCCTGCGGTTACCCGGCTGCTGGCAGCACATGTGGCATTTCTCCCTCATGGAGTCTCCGGGACAGTCGCACTGCTGCAGGCGGTGCTTCACACACACAGACTCAGCACACACCTGCAGGAGGGACAAACACACTCATAGTACAAGTTTAAAGATTCTGCTTCCCTTCATTCTTCACGGAAATGACCGAGAACCCATGGATCAAGCATATAAACAATCAAATGACATAAAATAGCTGAATTGCATCACTGATCATGCTAAAGCTGTGCAATGAGTGTATTATTTATCCAGACATATGAGAATGTCTCAGTTTCACCTCAGTAGGAAAAGTATCTTAAAAAGTTTATTTATTTTAGGGGATGATGAGAGGGTCATCAGAATTAGCTATTAATGAATTATTAGATCCTGACACAAGTCATTTCCAGTAACTGTGATCATGCATCAGGTTTTATGTGGTGAAGCTGGTGTCAGGGGACACTTTGTCGTCCATGGTTAACGATGGAGGACATTCAGTTGACGTCAAACTTGTGTTGTTGTTGCTTTGTCGCACATGTTGTTCTGATCAGTGATGCGATGTTGTAACCGTGGATTTGTTTGCAGATGGTGGATGGCTCCCCTCACCCCGTTCACGCAGACGCGCGTGCCCTCGCTGCACACGGTCAGGTTGACCTTGGGCAGCGGCTCGGGGCAGCGCGCGGAGAAGCCCGAACAGTTGCTCTCTCTCAGACAGTCCGTCTCCTCGTCACAGGTCAGAGTGGGCGGCTTAAAGCCACAGTCCTGAGCACAGCACAGGCCCTGACTGGGGCTGATGGAGGAGAGAACAGCTGCATGTAGAAACCACACATTTCAAACCCGAAAATAAAGTATCCCCCAAAAAACAGAGCAAACGGAAACCAAGCCAGATCCACTAACATGGAGGAGACAGGGATTTAGAGCGGTGTCGAGATGTTTGTCATCTTTATGTGTCTGAGTGTGTGTTATTGTGATTTTCTCTGGTCAAATGTCACACCCACTGTCACTGTGTGCACGTGGACGTTCGGGTACCTGCACAGTTTCCCAGGCTTCAGGCGACACTGGACTCCGACAGCCTGTCTCGCGCTGTAGCAGCAGAGGTCCGTGTCGTTGTGACCGACGTCGCACTCCTCGCCTTCCTCCACGATGTGGTTTCCACAGATGGGCTGATCGCTGACTGAGGAAACAAACATAAACACGAACAGCAGGTGTATACGTGCACACGCTGGAGGTTTTTACGGTGACTCATGTTCAGGGTAAACATTCAGGTCGTACTCCTCCTCACCCACAAAGCAGTCGTCCTTCTTCAGCCTGAGGATCTTGCTGATGTGTCTGATGCTGCAGTGGGAGAACTTGTCGTTGTTCTCACGCACGTCGTCCGTGGCCTTAGGGAACATCAGGTACCTGCCTTTACCACCTCTGGAGCCCAGATTCCCACAGTTGGAGCCCTCATCGTGCTGAGGCCCACAAAATAACAGAGAGAGAGTTTAATAGCTGTGACGGTTAACTTATGTTTGCTTCATTAGATTCAAGGCCGTGCCATGATTCCTGCTCTAATTTAGTCATGTCTCATGTTTTATTTTGTAGTATTTGTCAGGTTTCATGTTTTACTTTGGAGACCCGGTTCCCTTGTGTAGCTTTATCTTGACTTCCTGTCCATGTCATGTTTTATTTTGTAGTATCCGCTCCATCGTGTGTTATTGTGAATTGACTTCCTGTCCTCGTTGCCCACCTGGGTCTCGTCTCATCGTCAGGAGGAAACGAGACCCGGGTTCCGTGCGCTGCGCCACGTTTCCAGCCGTCACTGGTGAGTTTTGATTTGACGTTGCGGCTTCTGTTGACTGTGATGTGTGTAGAGCATCTGTCTTAGAGAAAACTAAGATGATCGATTTGAAACTTAGTTAAAAAGAACCTATTTTAGTAGATGTGTTCATTTCCACTTTATGGCTCAACTGCTTTGATTGCAACTCTTGTTCATGACTCCCAACCTTAGAAAGCAAGCGAGCCACAAAGGCCCTGGAAGGGGAAGTGGGCCAAAGGCCAAGGCAGCTCTTTACCCAGAATTCCTTCTGCCTCGCTGCCCTCCCTGTTTATTTTCCACCGTGCGGGCCACAAATCTCAGGTGAGGCCCGCTCTCATGTTCCCGGTCCTGTCTGGAAACAATGAGACACGCCTGTCACAGGAGCGGCGGGCGCCGACCCGGGGTCTGACCCAGCGGCGCTAATCTGCTGAGGAGCAGCTCTCAGCGCCCTGCGGCCCGGGAGAGCGGGAATAACAGAGCAGGGTGACAGAGGACAGGCGGCCGCTGCTGCCACTCAGCTCAGGGGGAGAAAGGCTGCAGGCGCTCGGGTCACACGGAGACGGGTGCAGGTACACAAACAGCAGGAGGTCGTGGCTCGCACGGCTCCTTGTTTCAGATCGGGGCCTCGTGCACACACATGCGTCACGCAGCTGCAGCCAGCTGTGTTTGTGGGGTCCGTTTGATTGGCCATGTTAAATTATTGCTCAGATCAGGACCCACAGGGTCTAAGGTAGAGACCTAACTCATGTTTGAATTTCTGTGAGTGAAGAGGGATTAAATTAAATAATCTACTAGACAGTAATGTAATGCCTGGCCCTTTCATGAACGTGCTCTTTGCCTGAGTGTGAGTGAAGGGCGGCGACTGACCGGTGATCCCAGGCTGTGTCCCAGCTCGTGAGCCAAGGTCAGCTGCACGAGGCGGGGGGGCAGTGACTGTCCGTAGTTCTGAACCGTGACCAGGCCCGTGTTCAGGGTGGACATGTGGCCGCTGCGCTGCATGGTGTACTGCGAACATATTCCTCCCCAGTTGCCTGAATGACACAGAGGATGAACACAGAGCAGGTCACTTTCCAGCTGATACTGTCAGCATCTTAAACCAACAGTGCCGTGTTATTGACCTGTGAGGCCCCTGGCTGTGTGTGTGAGTCTCGACAGCAAGCTGCTCCCTGATGGTCCTCTTTACCTTTGGGCTTACGTAATGTCCCAGACAGCAATTTCCCACAATTCAAAACAGCTGCATGTCCAAATTCACATGGACCACTGGGCCGTGACATCTTTATGTAACACACCTCTCACGCCACGGGCTCTGCAGCCCCACCACCCTCTGTGGTGTCCGGCCAATAACGTTTCAGAGAAGTCTGAGTTCACCCTGAGGACTGAGGGAGCCAGTCGCGGCGTCTGGATCCCTCGCTGGCATGTTTTTGTTGCCGTGGGCGTCGGGGCGATGTGCAGAGGCGGCAAGGGACGCTTAGAGGTTGAAAAACACAAGTGCCCCCTCTTTAGAAACAGTGAGGGTCAGAAGGTTATATTTAAAGTGAAGGAACCCCAAGACTCTTTTAATGATCTGTTTTCTAGCATTGAGGCAAAACACAGAGTCACTGTCATTCTCTCACTGTAAGAAGAGAATGATTTAATACCCTCAAACTGCCAAGTAATACTCCCCAGGCCTCCTTCTGCAAGAAGTCTGGAGGCACTTCTCCAACATTCCGTGCTTTTGACCTAAAATGCCCCCCCCCATCCCCCCCGGTGGGCTGTTCAGCTCGCTGGGTCTTTCCTAGAAAGAGGAGTTCTCAGAAAGCCCGCGTTGTGATTTTTGGCAGCACGAGCAGAGAGGGCCTGTGAATGCGTCACCTCCTCCTCCTCCTCCTCCTCCTCCTGCTTTTCTTTGCTGCAGAAAGGAGCCGCAATGAAAGACGCCTATTATTAGCTCACTGGATAAACATGGGCCCTCGAAACAAACAAGCCTGGGGATCCCTGGCACCTAACACACACACACACTCTGCATCGGAAGGAAGCGTACACACACACACACACACTCTGCATCGGAAGGAAGCGTACACACACACACACATATACGCACATTAGAACCCACTTAAGAATATATATCCGATCAATTGAGACCCCCCCCCCCACACACACACACATAAACAAAGTGTCTTTCACACGGTTTTTTATGGACAGACCAACAATAGTGAAGGCGCAGTCTTTCCTTGCGTAAACACACGGGGGGGGGCAGTGTCCCAGTCTCACCTTTAATGGCGAAAACAGACGAGGCCAATAACACTGACCACGGTTCTCAGAAAACTACAGACAGCCGCAGGTACAGTAAATATGGAACAACATCCTATGACCTCACCGCCCCCTTCCTCCGCAGAGGTCACTGACCTTCAAGCTGACGACCCCGGTGGGATTTTCCACAGTGAAAGTCTTAATGCGTCGGGAATGAGTACGAGGTCACAGACAGAAGTGGGCAATAAAACAAAATCAGTAATCATCCCAGCGTGTGTCTCGTCACTGGAATATTTTTAGGAATTGTACAAACGCAGCGAGGAGGTGCAGCAGGCGATTCATCCGCCTCTAAAATGTTTTGCTGCTCTTCCTCCGCTCGTACAGAAGAGCTAAAAACCTTTTAGGATGTATGTCAGTTATTTCAGTCAGACCATAAAGTGCAGCATCAGAGGAATGTGAATATGGAAAACACCTATTTGTAAATGTCAAATGTGGCTCCTTATCATCAGTGTAATATAACTGTGCAGGTTTGACAGCATGTGCAATAAACAGCCTGTCAGGGAACAGCTGCAGATCATTTTTATTCTCCACACTGTCTCCCAGTCTCAGATGGTGGTGACCTCAGACGTTGCAAAACTCTTGTTTTCTGAGTCCTGACCCATCACAAGTGATGGATCGTACTTGGATGTTTAGAGCCACGGAAACAAAAGCAAAGTTTGTCTCAGAAACCTGGACAATGAAGCCTGTCCTGCAGCCACATTCCTCCCAGACTGAGGGGTTGTGGTTGTCACCAACCCAGGCCACGACCAGCGCAGCACAGTTCTGGTTCTGTCAGATGCACAAATCACAGCAGACGCGTCCGTCTGGATCTTCCAGAACCTTCTGAACGCTCATCTCCTCTGCAGGCAGCTCCTCTCACCCTGATCGTCTGCACTCGCCTTAGGATTGTTTAATTTCATCCTTGTGGAGGCAACAACTCACGCTGACACGGCCGCTCTACAACACAAAACACAGCGCGTGGAGAATCACTACCTGCTCCTCCATTAGTCTCAGGACGAGGAGGAATTTCACCGGTGAGCTGGAGACGTTTGGGCCCCAACCCCCCAACCCTGCTCTGGGCCAGAGGAGGAGTCTGGTGTGAGCGATGGGGGTTGTGTGTGTGTGTGTGTGTGTGTTCATGATACACTCTGCTGAGTTTAAGGTGCAGTTAAAATCCTCCGTTACCGAGGACGACTGATAACTCTGAGATATGTGGGGGAGTGAGACGCTGGAGAGGTCAAACATTATCCACGTTAACTGTGTCTCTGCATCGGTCACATGAGACTGAGAAGGTCCAACAATGTCACTGCCACTGAATCCACAGCGCGTGTGTGAGACCCTCACATAAGCTGTTGCCATGGCGACCACACTGTGGAATGCAGTCACCGATCCTCACTAAGACGTCTGGGTGTGGTGTGTGTGTGTGTGTGTGTGTGAACTTTTCGAGGCAGCCTGTTCACATGACATTTTGGTGGTCTGCTCTCACGCCCCTGTGTTCAGCCAATCAAAAGCCCCGTAAGAGACACTGTCACAGAGACAAGAAGAACCTCCCACCACAATACTTCCCACATATGTTCCAAACTTGCTCCAACCACGACTGAAACTACACACACACACACACACACACAGTGTGTCTGATGCTGGGACTCAGTCACCTGTGGCATCTTGGGTTGTGTGTGGTTACAGAACGAATAAATCTCAAACATCAAACACAAGAGACGACTGAATGTTTGGAGCAAAGCTGAATCTTCTTTGAATCAGATTCTGATCCCTGTTTGCACAAAGGAGCTTACACACACACACACACACACACACATCCAGACAGCAGCAAATATTAGCATTGTGCAGGCTAACAACATTTTTATTTGTCATGTGCTTCGGACTAAGCTCTTGTGTTGTGTTTCAGCTTCGGGGACCAGGGCAGGGACCATGTGTGACTTTGTGGTAATGATTACAACTAAGACTGAACGACTGTGTGTAGTGTTGTTGTCTGTTAGTCCCATTTCAGGATGATTTGGGTCCAACAGAAGAGGCGGAGGCAGATTTCCATGCGAGTCACTGAGGCGTTCACTCACGTTTTGCTCTGGAAACGCTGGCTGAATAAGATGCAGCTCAACATCCTCTGAGCCAAGAAACTCACTGGAGCCGCGGTGTAAACATGAGCTGGAGATCAAGTGCTTTTCAAGAGGCTCTTACACACGCTTTCTCTTTTCTTTGACACTTCCCTTCGTTCTCAATGAATTCCCACAGATTCAGCCTGGTCCCCGTTCAAACGTCACCGGCGCTGATCCAGCGTCACACACGGGGACTGCCAGGGCCGGCCCTAGGATTTTGGTGGCCCTAAGCAAGATTCAAACCTTGACAGAAACACTGACGGGGCGGCCACCCAATCACACATGCACGTGAATGAACCAGAAATACATCTGTCGAAATAAAGAGAAATCACTGGTCGTGTGGCCCCCTCTAGCAGCTGGGGCCCTAATCAACCAGAGTCCAGAGACAGTGACTCACCAGCCCTGCCCTCCCAGGCCAGTCCCAGCACTCCGCTGTAGTCTCTGTCAGTGAGCAGGTACGACAGACAGAAGTTGCCCCAGTTGGCCTCGGAGTAAAGACTCAGCAGCTTCTCGGGGCCAATGAACAGCGGGTGCAGAGGACTGCTCCTGTCCTCCTCTGTCATCACCTGAGGACGAGAGACAGCGGAGGAAGCCTGGTTCTTCAGTGATGTCACCTTAATAATCAGAAGGCTCATGGGAGCGTGGGACGTGCGTCCAGCTGTCGAAGTGCTGCTTGTGTCGGTGCAGATGTTGACACTATGGCAGCTCATGTTCGTCACACGAGGCACATTCGGAACATTTGGGACGATGGCGTGTGTGTGAGGCTCTTACAGTCAGAGATTTCACTTTGAAGTTGATCAGCTTGATTCCGTCGAAGTCGACCTTGTCCCAAATGTCGTTCACCGCCCGCATGTAGGAGGTCACCTGAGACAGACGACGGCTTCTGTGAGAAACAGTCAGCACGACACAATGACCCACAGAGACGTTTGACAGGTAATCTTTAAAGCACGGTGGGTGGCACAGCCGCTCGCATTCAGAGAGGCACGTGCGAGCCAGTCACATGCGAAGGTCTCAGTCTATACAGCAGCCCCTGCAGCATTTCCATAGATGTCAATATTGACGCCTGAAACCAGGTCAGCTGTGACGGACACAGCCTCAAAGATCTCAATCCAGCATCGCCGCCTGGCGCCGACCCAGCGACAACAGCAAGCCTGCGTGCTTAAGATGGAAAGAATCTGAGGAGGTGATGTGAGGACAGGCGGCGGGACAGAAAATAACCCCGTGGCGGCAGAGGACAGCGAAGGACAAACTGACAAATTCAACTAAAAATAAGCACCGATGCACAACAGATAAAGAGCAGCCTGACGCTGGCTCAGCTGCTGGGAGCATGAATCAAAGCAAACACCTTTTATTGCTTTTCATTGAGAGCAAATTAAAAGTGAATTGAATTAATTTTGGATTCTTCAATGACGATGACGTGGCTGCACTGTTGAACTCACACACACACACACACACACACACACACACACACACACACAGCTCTTAACACCAGACGTCTGCACATTGTTTTTAAAGCAAATATATTTGTGCCCATGGGTGTGTTGGAAAGCTTTTTAAATAACATGCGGTCAGGTGCATTGTGGGAACATTAAGCTTCTGCTAGGAAGCTAAGAAAAGTGAACTGAGCAACAGGAACCTAGTTTAAAGGGATAGTTCACCCAGGTTGAACATTATATGCATTACACGCCATGACGCCACGATGTGAAGGCTGGAGGTCAGACAGCTCAGAGTCAGCAGCATCTAAATACACCGTCCACAAGTATAAGGGCCCAGGGTTCGTTGTTCTTGACTTTTAGGACGGCTTCAGTCCAGAAGGTAAAATCCAAGTGATCATCACCTGAGCCAGGACAGCCTCCATAGACTTGAACTTCTTGTAGTAGAGATGGTCGACATGGAGGTGAAGCAGACAGCTGGTCTTTGACTCATCCAGCGTCCTCCTGGACCGGCTCGCTGGCGCCTCCTGTAGGAGACAGTCATAGCGACACAAATGAATGACAGTCCCCAGGATACATGAACGTTTCTTCTCAGAACCCATCTGTTTAACATATAGAAGCTAGGACAGCCACGAGGACACTGACGTCCTACGGCCTCCAATGTGCTACGTTTATGGGCGTCCTCCATTCATCCACCCTCACCCAAATAATGGACGGGAATCATTTCTTCGTTTCCAACATTCTGATCCTTGCTGAGGGTCCTAGGACCTGTGACTCACTGCTCTATAAATAAAATGTGATTGATTGAATTTGAAGCTCATGAGTTCACATCATGAGACTTTGACCGTCCACGTCGGCGTCCCAGCGTCCCTGCAGGACGGCCAGTGTCCAGTCACTTGGACCCTCTTCTGGAAGCTACATCTGCTCAGAGCATTACACAGTGGAAATGATCTCCACCAGCAGGAATGGACCAATGTCCAGACATCCACCACTGTGGACAATGGACGCTGAGACCACCACCTCGCTGGTCGAACACACGGTTCACCCAAGGGAGAGACTGATTCTGCAGGTGTTTATTCCATCATTGGGTCCATTGGGACGCTGTTTGTCCCTGCAATGTTCTTTGTCTCGTTTCCTCCAACAAGGAGTTTTTTAATCTGCATTTGTTTGTTAGTTCAACACAATGCAACTGAAGGATGTGATGAGGTGGGAGAAATGATGTTTATCAGTCGTGTTCTGTTAGTTTGGGAAACCTGAGCTCTGCTGAGGGCCATTCAGGTCCACCAGAAGCCTTCATGCTTTTGGTGACCTAGCACGTTACATAAGAGTGACTAAGAGTGACAGGGTGAATGATGTGTGGTCACGTTCAACAGAGACGGAGGTTTCCTGGGTCACAGTCTGTAAATGCTTTTGCAGAAGAGGAACTTATGAAGCCAAGCAAAGATATTTTAATAAATCAAGGCGAGTGAGTGTGTGTGTGTGTGTGTGTGTGTGTGGGCGGCCTACCTCATGGAGCCTGAGGCTCCGAGCGAGGACGTTCAGATGCTCTGCACCACAGAATCCTCCAGGGCCACCGGGCGTCCTGAGTGGCAGCACTGCAGGAAGACACACACACACTCAAAGGATCAAACACACACACACACACACAAGAAGCCGGCCAGCAGTGTTGTAGGGGAGCCTTTGCTGGACGATGTCCACCGGGATCATGATGACGGAGCGTGTCCCAAATAAACCCTGAATGAATTGGAGGAAGATCAAACTTGTGGTTTGGTTTAACCCACTAACCTCGACCCACCTGCAGCAAACAGGACATTAGGGAACATCAGCTCGCAGATAAACACACCAGTGGAAAAGGAACTGTTTGTTTAGGCTCCAAGCATCACTGCTGTGTGTGTGTGTGTGTGTGTGTGTGTCTGGGGGAGTGATTTTTTTTCAATATCAAGGTCGTGAGGGAAGCACCTTTGTGCAAACAGGGTTGTTATCAGACCACAGAGAATTTGTGTAGAGGGAAGTTACATCATCCAGAAATCAATAACAAGTTGTGTGCAATGTTTCTGACACACAACAGACACACAACTGGAAGAATACAATTATCTCACACAGACAAAAAACAAAAAAAAGACCGAGGTGTGTAAGTGGTGATAAGAGTCGTGTCGCCCTCGTACACGGAACAAGGAAAATGTCTGTCTCACGTTTCTGGACATGTCCTGGAGGTCGTGTCTGAAAGTGCGACTGAATCCTCAGGTTTGAGACAAAGGGCAGATCTTTTGATGTCTGTGGTTCACCAGAGAGTTTCTCAACACACAATACAATAGTTTGGAATTAGCTCCTCAGTGACACACACACACACACACACACTTACTAAATACATGTGGAAATCAGCGGTCTGGAGCCGCGGTCCATGAGGGACGCTCACTGGGACTGGGTCTGTCTCACTCACACGGATGCAACACGAGAGAGTCGCAGCTCTCTTTGCACAAACTGACTCGGTGTGTTGCTCTGGACCCGTCTGAGAGTCTGAGAGCAACACAAGACCGGATCAGACCATCCGACCAAAAGCCCCTCAGCCAATCACAACCCTGCAATTCCTGCGTTACATGGCTGTGTGCGTGGAGGCCTAAATGCCGGGCGTCGACCCACTGATGGAGTTATTTCCAGACCTTTCACTCTCTTGCTTTTTATCTCACTTTTCCAATGACTCTATGGGACATTCATGTTCATCTGGGAGGAGAAGCAGCCCGGCGGAGCCGTCGAGACAAACTGCTGCACGGCCACAGGCCAAGAACAGAAACGCATTTTCCCAGATGAACAATGAGTGTCACATTCCAAATGCTGGGAAGGATTTCAGTGTGTCAGGGCCTCAGGTCTTTGGAGCTTTGACATGGATGAATTACAGTCTCACTCTGTGGTTATAGTTACACACTTTTTGTTTCTTGGGGGATACACACAACTGCTTTGGCCAAATGTGTGTGTTATAAAACTACAACACAATGTTTGTCTTCCACTTTCTGCCAATATTTGCCTCGTGAATTTAGGGCAAGCGCCTGGAGCTTCACCCGTGAGCTGGAAATGGTCTGATACGCCCTCAACCTAAGCATGGTCGATATCGTCCTCTCCCTTCCTCCGTGGAATCAGCTGTTCACACCACCGAAAACACGGGGAGATATTTCATGTGTCCATGACGTTAGAGGGGTTCTACGGAAACAATTGTTTTTCTTTTTAATTCCAGACGCTGTCTGAAGCTGTAAGAACAGCGTTCAAACCAGACGCTCGTCAGGTGATGAGCCTCACGGAGATATTCATGCCACGTCTGGCTTTAGTTTAGTTCTGAGTTTCCTGTTTTATTTTGAAAGCCGGTTTGTGTTTCCTTCCGTGGCTTTACTTCCTGTGTTTGATTGTCTAATTTCATTCACCTGTTGCCCATTAGCTGCTGTGTATATATATTCCTTCGAGTTACTTTGAATCTAGTTGGACCTTCTGTTAGTGAGTCTTTTCCCCTGCTGGGTCATTTTCAGTTCCTTTGAAATGAAGGGACTTTAATTTTGGGTTCAGTCCTCAGCGCTGATGCAACATCACCCACCGTAAGTAACTAGATGTTTGTTTTCTAAATGAAAGCTTCACTTGAAACGTTTAGAGACTCGTGACGAAGATAAACCTGCTGGTAAATCCACGGAGGGCAAGTCATTCATATGTTGTAGTTAAACATGAACCGATGATTATAAGGAACATTTACTTCAAGGAAATGTGAGGTTAATGCTTAACCTTTCACGTGAGCGACATTCACATGGCACACACACACACACACACACACACACACTCTGAGGTGAGCAGTGTTGAAGCTAACTACTGATTGTACCTTAAAGAACTCCATCTGTCTCTTTGTGAGACGTCTCTCGTCTCGTTGTGTGTTCAGGTCGGTTTTCTCGCCATGTGTGACAAAGGTGAAACCTCTTGAGATCCTGTGTCCCGGGGGACGGGGACAGGGACGGGTCCTTTATGTAACTTTAGGGAAGTGAAAACACTCACAGGAGAGGAAGGGTTATGTCAGCCCTCCATGTCTCAATTTAGCACTTTGTATCATCGAGCGTTCATGTCCCAGCTTCCTGCAGATACGCTGCTCTGTGAATGAATGAAACAGGAAGCTGTCCGTTACCGCGCTATGTAAAATCAAATTCTGCTCCGGCCCTGACGAGGCTTGAATCAAGGGCCGGGGTGCAGGGAGGAAGGAGGCGAGGAAGGGGGCGAGGCGGTCGCCGTGTCTGCGGGGACGAAAAACACTCCGTGGAAATTTGGAATTCCGAGGACATTTGGCATCGTGAAATCCAGAGGGAACATTTGGGAACATCTGAGGGACTTCCCCCATCGACCATGTGAACCTCTTCCTTCTGCTCCCGTCTCGTTCTGTTTTTAGCGCCCAGACTTACTCGCCGCTCCCACCCCTCCCCTCACAAAAGTCACCCTATCCCTATTTTATCTTTTATCTTTAGTCCCCCCCCCCCCCCCCCCCCCCCCCCCCCCCCCCCGGGCTCCAAATAGGCTCGGGGAAGTTAGAACTGCTCACTCTTGGTTAGGGTGATCCCTGGTGACCTTCCTAGGTGGAGCAGCAGCTGCAGAGCGTCTGCAGGACCGATGAGGATCGGGCCGGGCCACATCTACTGGAGCCTGGAATCTGTTCTGGTGCTGTTGCCAACATGGCTGAACGGCCAGGAAAAGCAGCTGCGTTCTAGATCGCCACCCGGAGCATGTCGGCCAGAACAGATCCAGAGTTTCTGTCTTTAAGACTCTGGGCGCTGGGGAGCGGTTTACAGTTACCGAGGAGCCAAAAGAAGCATGAAGTCTGAGAGATGTCTCACCCACGTCTTCCTCGTGGTAGATGATGGAGTGGTGGTCGCTCTGGCTGCTGCTGTATCTGTGCACGGGCTCCACGTGGTACGTCCCGTTGTCCGTGTGGATGCTGCCCTCAAACTGACCCCGTAACACAGAGCCGTGGCACACTGAGCCACGCTCCCCTGCAGGTCAGACAGAGAGGGGGGGGGCGGTCAAGAGACACGAGACACGAGGTGACAAGACAGTGACCTTCATCCAGTCAGCTCCCACTTGAACAACGAGCCACATGTGTGATCGTGATGTTCGCTCTGAACCTTTGTGACCCCATTGTCCTTTGAATTAAACTGAACGCAGCTCGTGTGGTGCACCAACCTTCCAGTGTTCCCGAGTACAAGTGGGAGAGGTCAGCAGATGTGGGGCCCTTTTCAGTGACCACCATGAAATTCCGGGAAAACGCGGCTGGACTTCGTCTCAAACGCAGACGGAACGTTCTGAGAGGAAACAAAAACACAAACAGCTGCGGTCAAAGGCCTGTCGACGCCGACTAATGGTCCGCATCTGTAACCGAGCAGAGTTGGTCAGTGGAAGCTCCGCCCAGCGAGGCGAGCTGGGCGCTACCTGTGGAAAGCGGTGAAATCTAGCTGCAGGGCGGAGTCCTGAGGGCGTGTGGCTCTGCGGCTTCTCAGGTGCATCTGGTGAAGCTGCTCCGTGTCATATGACAAACCCTCGTAGTGCTTTATGAAAGGACTGATGTCACTCACAGCACCTGGGGAACAAACATACGTCTTTTTAATGATTCCTCCAACTCCGCCCTGCTTCCGTTTGGGCGACGGTGGCCTCGCTGACTGCTGTGCGTGGACGAGTAAAGGACTGAAGACTTTGTGAGAACTTTCCTTCCTGTGAAAGTGCTGGACGTGGGAGAACGTGCAGCCTCACGTCCAGGCTGTGCCTCGCCGCGGCCTCGCCTCCGTGAATCACACGGCCTGAACCTTTAATGAGTGTAAGTAGCTAAACCAAGCCTCAGTCTACTGGAGCAACGACCGGCAGAGAGGACGAGACGAGACATGTCCACACCGCACACACACACTCATCAGGGAGCAGTTTGAGGAGATTCGCACGCACACACACACACACATCATTACATACCTGTAATCCACCCTCGGCAGAGCAGCAGCAGCAGCAGCAGCCAGCAGAGTCGAACCCCCATCATTCCCTCATTGGTGGGCTGCTTCACTCCTCTCGCCACCTTCATCTCGCGTCCTCATCCCCTCGCTCTCGCCCCGCTCCTCCACGGCCTCGTTCCTGCAGCCACCGGCTGGAATGTTTGTGCCTGGGAAGCTCAAGCCAGAACTCGGCGTGGAGATATGAGCGCTGACTCTGGGACGAGGCATATTCAGACTTGTTCTGCTCACGCGTTTTTAAAGGAGGGGTTTGAAAGGGAAACGTGGATGAGGACTGAATTAATTTGCAAGAGTGACAGTGGTCAGTCTGCTTCACGAGCTCTGCTCCGACCGTTGAACCCTTGACACGAATCAATCTGTTTCCCATGTCGCACCAGAAATGACCAGGCCTCCCACACGTCTCAATATAGATCCCTGTGTGGTCGGGCCGGTTCTGTGCCAGAGGTGGGACAGTTTGAGGAAGGTGACGCAGGAATGACCTGAACGGGAACAAAGGTAAAGAGCCACTTGATCGTCATCAACACCTCTGTAAAGAGTTTGAGTTTGCTAAATATGAAATGATCCACCAAATGTCCAAATGTTAATCACACGAGAAACAGACAGGCAATGGACATGTGTCCCTCAGGAGAGAATGAAACGGGTCAGCTGCCCATGATTTAAAGTTTAACAAAGGAGAAGCCTGAAGCTTTTTAACAGCATCTCCAAAGCAAACAGACGTTGCTTCAGAGGCCCAGAGAAGGAGTTGAGAAATAAATCACTGCAACGTCGTCAGAATGAGGGAAAAGCTCTGATGAATCGCCAGAGCGAGGTCGTGTTCTCGGAGTTTTCTGGAAGTCCGATGAAGCTGCCAGGACTCTTTCAGTTCATGTGCTGACACATCAGCAGAAAGATGCTGAATGTTATCTGTTCTATCCTGAGCTGTGTGTGTTCCGTCGAATGTGAGAAACATCAATAGCTCTGGAGGAGGATCATGTTAGTGATATTCTCCATCACATCCCAACTGAAGGTCAACTCTGCTTCCCTGTGTACGTTCCTGCTGCACAACTGAACCATGGTTTCTATCGTTACGTCGTTACGATCGTGACGTTTTCTCTTCTTTGTTAATCTACGTCCGGTCACTCTGATCCGTGCTGATCTGATTCAGGCCCTGACTGTCTTCCATGACCCTGTAGTACGTCTTCACTTGTGTCTGTCCAGTTTCAGAGCCACTTGAGACGCTTATCAGCCCTGTCCTCTAATCATCCACTCACTGCCTCTGGCAGGAGCCGCCTTCTTCTCGCTGATTGGCCGGGAAGGGATCACCCGGACCTGAACCGTGACATCACACGCTCAGGCACGCCCCCCCAAGTATAGGATTGCACAAAATATGCGCTCGCACTCACATGCACGCTCTCCCAAATCGTTTGTCCTTCAGCTTATCAAAGTTTTTCCCGCTTTCAGAGGTTTCGCATGTGAACCATTCGCCAACTTTTATGCCTAGAAAATGGCCCCTGTGAAAACCTCCAGTGTCGCGGGGTTATTCCAGGTCGTTGACACAACATGGCTGGGGTGACTAAGCTTTTTCTGCCGTGTGACATGAGGAGGGCAGTGAATCAAGTCCAGGCTCGAACGTTTGAAACACATTCACACGTTGCATTTAGTAGTGAAATCCATCCCTGAACCTTGCGCACGCGGGCGCCGCTTCCCAGCTCGGCGCGCGAGCAGCGGGCCACGCGCGGTAACCGTAGCCGCTGCCGTCAGCTCTGGGAGCGCGTCCCAGGCTGAGAACTCCTGAGGTTTCTGGTTGCACTTGAGGCTAATTCAAACCAACGCTCCGGCTCATGGGATCATTAGTGCGACTGTGTTCTCTGTGTGGGAATGATCACGTCCCAGCTTTCTGCTGACACAGCCATGTGTCAATCACTGCGCGGACGTGACCCATTTCACAGAGAGTCAGAGTTCTCCCCTTTCTCAAAGCCCCGGGCCGCGCACAATACGCAGTCTGTGCCGCACGCCATAATGAGCGCATTGTATTCACGACGCTGGCATCGACGGAGGCTGAGCAGAGACGCAAACCGCCATCCATCTCCGTCCTCAGCTCACATAGGACAGCGATAAGACTCACGGTGTCCCATCATGCAAAGGTCGACGGCTAATTGATTTGCAAGCATGCAGTTGTTGAAAAACATCAGTGTCACGGTTTGATTGTTGGACTGTTAATTGCATGTTTCAACTTTTCCTGCAGGAGTCGGTCCAAGGCAGCGCGACGCCTCCTCCTGCAGGAGGCTCTGGAAACTGAAGCCCGTGCAGTGTTAAACTGCTGCTATGCACGTTCTCATATGTTGTAAAAAATGTTCATCATTTATCTTTTTTTGTTGGAGCTTATATTTCATCATCAGTCGAGGTCAGAGCACGTTAAGGAACATGACATCTGCTCTGTGTGTGCTGATAATGAGTAACCTCACATCTCTGAGTATCTAGTGAGACTGAGAAGGACCAAGTAAATATAAATATTCCTGCTTGTCATCCAAGGCCCAAAGTCACGATAAGAAGTTCCCCACAACAACAGCCGAGGTCCTTCAGTCAGCAGATACCGAACAGGGACGACCAGGAGGAGCAGTCACCGCCTGTAGACCGACGCCAGGATGCACCACCAAACCAAATCCAAAGACCTGAGGCCGTGGTTATCACTGTGACCTGACCCGGGGGTTCCTGGTCTGACTCCGGCCCTGCTGTGTTCTGTTTGCATGTTTTCCTTGGTTTTAGTCCCGGTAGCCAGTGTGCTCTAATCTGAGGTCAGCGTGGACCCAGTGTTCCATTAGCTCAAACGGGTCCAGGGATCTGCTCCCCCCCCCCCAGGGATGTGAGGAAGAAGGACACAAGGTGCCACACACACACACACACACACACACAGCCAGTGGTTTAATTGGGCTCAGGTTCTGGGTTTAAATACTGTGAGACCCATAGAACTAAGAACCTTGTGGCGACAGTGTCGCTCATTTCGATGGTTTCTAACTAGTTGTCTGTTGCTATCAAAAAAAAAAGAAGAAGCCTGTTTGACTTGAAATTCACCCGCAGCTCAAGGATCGTGATACTGTTTGTGTCCAGTAGAGGGCGATGTTCACTAACTTTGTCAGCAGCTCAGCCGAGAGGAGGGGAACATTCCTCCAAATGGAAACCAGCTCAGTCCTGCCAGGGAGAAGGAAGAAATAGAACGTTTCAATTCATTAAGATCAGATTAGTTCTACTGCCCCAAACAGAACTGGAAATAAAAGCTACAGCTACGAGGAAAAGCCGTAACCGTTACATACAGTGGCGAGGAAAGTGTGTGTGTGTGTGTGTTTATTCTGCTGATGACAAATGACCTCCCTCTATTACTCTAAATGAAACCATATGTCCAACAGTATGTGGGCGAGGCAGAAGGACACACACACACACACACACACAGACTCAGAATATTTATGTCACTTTCTAGAATTTCGATCTGATATAAATTTGCCTCGACGATATAGAATCAGAAGACTGAAGGTGAGACAGAGGCAGCACAGGAGGAGACAAAAGGACGTGAGCGTGAGGAGTCACTCCTCCAGCGTGACGTGGGTGGAAAGTTCAGCTCCGCCCTGGGAACAGAAAAGGGGAAGAGGTGTCGGGCCAGGCTGGGTGGAGTGACGTCCAGGCCGCTGCAGGGCAGCCGGCAGCCGGAGGCCCCAGACCGAGGCCCCAGACCGAGGCCGTGCACGGAGCGCTGGGGAGGAAGAGTCGTCTCGGTCTGCAGGAGGAGGGGGAGGAGAGGATGTGAGTTCGCAGCAGCACAGATTAAACACAGGCCTCACATTTTTAGACGAGCAGTCACGTCGTGACCTTTGACCTCTGGCGCTGGCAGAGCCATCTTGTTTCACTGAGCTGGGCCAGTTATCAGCAGCCTGTGGGCAGTCACACATTCTCCCTCCCAGATAACCTCAGCAACGCAGCTTTGTTTAAAATAGGAGCCGTATCTGTCCTTGAGTCCCAGAGTCATTTATAGAGAAAGGAAAAGTGAGCGAATTCACGTGGACGAATCATGACCCGGCCCTGCAGCAAACTGCTTCTGGTTTTATGGCCCACGACCTGTGTTCTGCAGCAGAGAGCTCGTCACGTCAACACGTCAACTCCTCATGCATGACCACTGCTCCATGTGGCTGTAAACAATGCTTTTATTGTCATTACACACACATTAATACGACAACTCTGCTGGTGCTTAAAGAGAGAAAGTAAGATCAAATAACCCGCTGCAATATAAAAAGTATAAAACATATAAATCTATTTACAGCATAGACAATGTGCAGCCGAGAGTGAGCATGAAAATAAATATACTGCACTGAACAGAGCATGTTAGCATGTTATTTGAGGACAGCGTCATGCGTCCATCACCCCTCAGCCCATCCCCCACTGCTTGTCGTCATCAGCAGCTGGTCCCAGCCCACTCTGGCCCAGTGAAGAGACCACTCTGAACCCAGTCCCTTCAGTGTTTGAGTCCCAGTTTGCTTCATGAGGGGTGTTTAGAGCACATGTAGAAAACACACGCTGAGAGGGGGGAACGTGCAGAAGCCACGCAGAGCGCTGGGTTTGAACCGTGCACGCTCTCGCCGCCGGGCCGGTCCGAACGCTTCGTTTGCAAATAGAAATCTAACACGAGGTGACAACACAGCCCATCTCTGGGTCTTAAGGGCTAATTAGGGTCATGAGATCCCGGAGGATTGACCATCAGACTTTGCTTTAAGTGAACGTCGAGATAAGAATTTGGGAGGAAAAGTCTGGAACTGATGGAAGCATCCTCTGTTTACACTTGCTTTACATCATTTTCCCATGTGAACTAAACGCACAGGGGCCACTTCCCACACTCCTCTGCTCATGCGCAGCAGGTCCCTTCAGATAAAGACTGGCCCTCACGTGCACCTCAGCCATAAACGCCTTGATAGTGAAATGCTATGAAAATAGCAGCTACTGAAAGAAACACGGCCACAGTCTGCATCTGCAAAAAGACTCTAAAGCTGGTCCTTCTTTTTCCTCTCGTCTAAGTTTTCAGTCTGATTCAAAAGAAATGGGATTTCTTCTTTTGTTTTTTTTACTTTTCATGAAGTCTGTTCTCAGGCTCCCACCCTGCTCTCCCTCCCTGCCTCTCGCTGTAGCTTTAAATGAGACTATATCTTAGCCCTGCTCCCTGGTGAGCAGAGTTTTGGGGAGTTTTTTACCTTAAAAGGCCATGTGGAGCAGAGAGCTGGTTTCCTGTGGGAGGGCTTTCCTCCCTCTGACTCTGGAGCTGGAGGCCGGCCCATCCTCATCCTCTCTCTCCCTCGCCCTGACGGCCAGGGTCACTCCCACTTTACACACACACACACACGCGCACGCCTTCCTCTCACCACTCCCAGAAAAGTGGTGAAATCCAGCTCCAGCCAGATGTGTACGAGTGTGTGTGTGTGTGTGTGTGTGTGTGCGTGAGTGCAATCCATGCTGACCTCCTTACTTAACAGGAGGTGAACGCACGGTCGCACAGGAAAACAAGGTAGAGAGAGAGAGAGAGAGAGAGAGACAAAGAGAAAAGACATGACACAAGAGAAGGAAGTAGGAAAGAAAAAGGGGCTGTCCTGAATTGAAAGTGAGGGAGGGGACAGGAAGAAACTGTATTAGGGCGTTAGCGTTACTTTACAGCATCACTGGGTCCTGAAGCCACTGTGCTCTCAGCGTCCCGTCTGTCCACAGGCAGATAATGACTGAGTCAGGAAGACGCTGTCCTTATAAGGTCTGTGGCGCACGATGAGCCGCGGCCCACAGCTGCTGATGTGTCAGCGCCATGTCAGAGCCAAGTCACAACTATCACACGCTGCCCGGCTCTGACTTGCTCTATCTCGGTTCCTGCGTCCATGCGCTCCCAGCCTGTGCTGAGGCCTCAGGCATAAACATCTATTGTTGATGTCTCACTGTATATTTGAGCTCAGTGTTTTATGCCCCCCCCCCCCGTTGATGTCTCACTGTATATTTGGGCTCAGTGTTTTATGCCCCCCCCCCCCCAGGCCGTCGTCTGCGATAACAGTCGTTTACGGCTCACAGAGTCAAATTCCTATCAGCTGTGTTAAAATGCCAATATTGTCTCGACTTGTGTTTTCTCAGAACGCCTGAGGTGGCAGAGACGTGTGGATTGCGGGAGGTCGATGACGAGAGGAGGCGACGTTTTGATGGAACTGAACGACATGGCTGCATATGGTCAAAACACGGGCGAGCAAACGACCTTGAGTCCAGATGGTTCGTCTGCAGTTTTTATTTATCATCATCACCATCACTTGTCAACACATCTGTTGATTAATTTATATAAACTAGATGCAGGTAGGTGTGACTGACAACTGCCAAGGCCCTGCTACAAATCCAAAAATTATATTCTATTGTTTTATGACAAACCCAGGAATGAAAGGAAAGCAGATTCATTGGTATTGAGCTTCCTTATTCGTCTCTCTCTCTCTCTTCTTCTCAGCTCTCTCAGGGAAGTCGTCATAATAAAATGATAAAACGCATCAGAGAAGGTGAGGTTGCACGTGAGGCATGCAGAGAAGCGCGTCTCACTTCCTCATCCCGCCAGCTCGGACGTGAACGGTCAGATTCCTGTCTGTTCACGCAGATTTAATTCCTGCTCTCTGAACCTGAACTGCCGGTTTGAGTCTCCTAACAACCAATCGCTGCGTGGCCACATGGATCTGTGGCGCCACTGTGAACCCTGACCCTACACACATTCACTGAGGCTCTTTCACATTTCACATGTTATGATCTAATCGCTCCAAGGTGCCTCTCATGGAGCTCGCAGTCTGTGTGTGGGCGTGTTTGTGGTTTCGCCGCCATCAGGTTTACCGTCGGTGACGTTTGGACCTGCAAACATGCAGCTGGTTTGCTGTGATCCAAACATCTGTGAAATACCTGTCGAAAAGGTGTTGGCGTGCGTGTGTGCATGGGGGAGGGGGGAGGGGCATGACGTCACCTCAGGCTGCACACACACACACACACACACACACACACACACACACACGCTTCTTCTCATACAGGAAACATTTGCCTCTGCTTGTACGGACAAAAAGTTTCACAGGAGATGCACCTCACTGTGTGTGTGTGTGTGTGTGTGTGTGTGTGTCACCAGAATCCAGGTGCCCTGGCTAAGTGAGTCATGAGGTATGTTTCCACGCCAAGGCCTCAGCACGTCACTCACAGACGGACCAGACTGTGAATTCCATAATGATTTTCTGTGTTCAGGAAACTGAGGCTTCACAGGGCAGAGCTGATGGGTACAGTTTATTCTACCTCACCCCCCCCCCCTGCAGGGTTCACGTGGGTCCGAGGTAGAGGTGTTGAAGGGAAGGAGGCCTGGTGAAGATCTGCAGATGTGCTGATGTGAGCAGCAGCTGTGGAGGAGCTGAGGGAGAGGAGGAGAATGTCACAGCTCCTTCTCCTGCTCAGGCAGGAGAACTCGGTGTCTCGCTGCATCTTCCACGGGTTTGTTGCTGCTCTGTTGTTTCACGAGGGAGCAACATTTCCATTCACTCATTCACCTTCAGCCGCTTCTCCATCCCTGGGTGGTGGGAGGGGCTGGAGGCGGGGCTTACCCTGGACAAGGCTGACGCACACAGGCAATGTTGATGGACAGATAGATTTATATCATAATAATGATGACGAGGAGGCCACTCTTCCTCCTCCTCCTCCCTCAGAACATGTGATCTGTGAAGATGTGATAATGAGACAGTTTTGAAGTTTTCATTGTGTAATTGGATTTAGTAAATCCGTCAGAATAAGAGCAGAAAAAGAGAAGAAGAAAAAAACTCTTTGATGGTAGCACACACACACACATTACAGAGGTAAATAAACGTAGCAGGAGACTTTCAATGAGTGTCAAGCAAAGGAAATGTGTGTCACTCTTTGTTTTTGTCCGTGGGCGAAGGGTCCTCTCTCCCTCTCTCTCTCCCTCCACTCCATGGTGAACAGAGGCCTCCATTGTTCTCACAGACTCTGATTATCCATCTGGCTTCATCAGACTCAAATATCAGGTGCACACATCTCACAGCTCCAGTTTCACACGGTGCTTCTTAACGTCGCTCAAACGTCTGCGCACGTTTCCATCATCCGAGCACAAATTACCCAGAGCCGCACGCCAGAACCAGAACATTCACCCATGAGGACTCCAGTTCATTTTCATCCTCGCTCCTCGTAGAGTCCATGACTGTTCTTCTAGTCCCAGGAATGTGCACATACTCGAGTCACCTAACAATGTTATTTTTCTTTAAATCATCATCATTATCATTCGTCATCTATGCAATATAAAGACTGGGATGAAAAAGTCCTCCTGATTTCTGGACCCAGTTTATTTTTGCTGAAACTCCTCCAGTAGTTTCTGCACCACACACAAATAAACAAACAAGCGTTCATCCATCTTCAGCTGCTTCCTTACTAACTTATACGCTCTCATACTTTGCTACCCTTCACGGTGTCTCTGATTGGCCCTGGATGAACTCCTCTCTCTCTCTCTCAGGTGTGAGACCCTGCCGCCTGCACCACTCTTTATCTGCTGACGGGAGGTTAAATGTGGAAACGGGACCTGCGCTGCTCTCACTGAAAACACACAGACCCAAATAAGGAGGTCGGCGAGCGAGCGGCGCGCGGCAGCCAGGACCATTCCTCAGAGAGGCCTTTGGATGGAGGCCTTGATAGGGTGGAGTGTGTGGCTGACAGGCTGAGAGTCAAGGAGTCAGCGTGGAGCAGAGTGGTGAGTGGAGGGGATGGAGAGCGAGGCTGGGTGGTACGAGGGGGGGGGTCAGAGACTGGAGGCAGGTTCTGAGGCAGTTTAAATAACTACCCATATAGGGCTCAACTATCTCCTTCCCTCTGTCAGGCTCCGACTCTCGTCCGTGCTGCACCTCATCTCATCTCTCCAGCACCTCCACACAGGACGGGACTCCGGTTCAATCACCCCAGAGAAGGACACGCGCCCCAGCCGCCGCCGCCATGGAGGCCATCAAGAAGAAGATGCAGATGCTGAAACTGGACAAGGAGAACGCCATCGACCGGGCGGAGCAGGCGGAGACGGACAAGAAGGCGGCAGAGGATAAATGCAAACAGGTGGGGGGGTGAGAAAAGCTGATGGGGTCGGTGGTGTGGGCAGCTGGAAGTTAAATGTAATGCAGAGCAGGCGGAGAGAGGCGAAAGTCAAATAATATCTTTAATGTATGTACGAGATACTGAGCAAACAAACGGTTTCAGGATAACTTGGACGACCATTGTAAAATAAAGAATTCTCCATGTAAAAGAAATATGCAAAGCTGGCGTTACACGTCCGTCTGCTTTTCCTTTTAAGGTTCTGTCTCGATCCAGCTCTGAGGATAATCAAAACAGCGATACCATACCAGACATACCTTTGTGCAAATGGTCTGTAAACACTTCACATTTATTTATGCTGCATTCCTCACAGCTAATTCGCTTTGACGTGCGCTGCATCACAGATAGAAAACACTGCTCAGACTCGGTCAGTGACGGCATGAGAAACGCACGCCGCGCCTTAAAAGGTCACGACAGACGCTGTGGATACGTTTTACCTGAAGCTTAAAGTCATGATCCGACGAGAAGAGCACATCTAAACCTGACTTTTGATCATCACCGATTCAAACCAGATTCTAATCCAGATCAACAGGTGCTGAGTTCAAATGTGTTTACAGTGAGGCTCAGGGAAGATCTGAACACAACGCCCGACTGGGCTCAGGTGAAGAGACCACCCAGGATGGGGGGGGGGATAAGAGGTGACAACACTCGGTCCCTCCAGGAGCAGTTTAAAGAGAGTTAATGGAGCCTCTGTCTCAGTGGACATCTGTCATAGAGTCTATTAGACGGATCGGTCCAACACACACACACACACACACACACACACAGGCCCTTGGTTCCAGGCATCTGTGTGTTCTCACTGATAACAGCTGTATTTTTAGACACCAGGAGAGAATGACACTGTGGAGTCCAGAGGGATTATCACAAGTAGCTCAGGGGCTCAGAGGGGGGACGCTGATTAGTGGGGGGGGGGGAATTAGTCTCCACATAGCAGACCTTCTCGTCATGACAGTAACAAGAGCAGTAATAAACTACAACCATTAAAAGTCCCTGAACATCATAAATACAAATGAGCCATGGCTGCCCCAACACATGCCTGAGCACAAACATCCTGTGATAGATGATAGATTAGTGTCCTGTGGACTGATGGTGTTTTGTTGTGTAGATGGAGGAGGAGCTGCTGGACCTCCAGAAGAAGATGAAGCAGACAGAGGACGAACTGGACAAATTCTCAGAGGGCCTGAAAGACGCTCAGGAGAAACTGGAGCTGTCTGAGAAGAAGGCTGCAGATGTGAGTGGGGGGCTGGGTGGGGGGGGGGTCATGTGAGTTTCAGTTGACTGCACTGAAATGTGAAATGAAGCAACCAGTCATACAACAGTACCAGGACTCACACACACACACAGCTGGGCAGCGTCTGTGGCATCAGCTGTGGCTGTACTTTGATCATTCATTGTGAACAGTTTGGGCCGCTTCACATTCCTGTGCAGCCACTCCTGAACGATGAACACACGGATGAACTGTAACCCCCTCGCCAGCCAACACACACACACACAGTACAGCAGTCAAGGGCTAACAGGAAAAAAAAGAAAATATATTGTGTTGATGCTTTTTTACCTAACTTATCTCGCAGTATTTCTGACGGAGCACATTATGTATTTATATGTAAACACACACAGTGACACTTGCCACAGTTTGTTAGACGCCAGCTCCAACGACAACAGCAGGAGAAAAATGAGGAAGTGGCGTTTTCACTGGTGCCTGTCTTGACATGAAACAAACTTAACTCACATACACTTCTGCTTTGAACTATTCTGAGGTACTTATATAATAGACTTAATATACTGGTATGTTGTAGGATTGACTTTTTTTTTTTTAATCCCAAAAGATCCAGTTAGGTTTGTGGGCGAGGAAACAACCTGATGATTGTGTCGAAACTGATTCTTGAGTTTTGTGTTTGTATTTGTGTTTGTGTGGACAAATATCAGTTCATGTGGCACAAGATTCAAAGCGCCAGTTCTTCTGTGGCTAATCAGTTGCCATGTGGGGAAAAAGATCATATTTAGGCTTGTTGGCAGCGCCAATAACCACAGAGCTGCGTCTGTCAGGGCGCCTCTTCAGGCATCTTAACATGTGGGCACAGGCAGCCATGAGTCGTGTGTGTGTGTGTGTGGGGGTGGATATAGAAAAAGTCATTTTTAGGGAATTTGTTTTGTTCAAGATGAGGAAAAAAAACGATTACGTCATCTTAGAAGTGAAATTAAACTTGAACACTAATCCTTGAAATTAGATTACGAAGCAAACCATGGGCAGAGGAAGAAAAGCTCTCCGAGCTTCCACCAAGATGTGGCATTGTTTGAGTCTGGCGGAGGATATCCCTCGGAAATGCTGTGTTGTCCTTCACACAAAGAGAGGGGAAGTGTCTGACATACAGTCGAAGGCCGAGACACGCTGGATTATCCTCACGCTGTGATTAAATAAACTCTGGGAATACTTCTGAGAAGCCTCACGCAAAGTGGGTCAAGTGGGCCCCAGGAACAGGGTCGAGCGCTCGCTGGTTGGAGGTGGCGGTTTTGACTCGGAGCGGCTGTAGCTCGCTCTGCTGAGTGAGCTGAATCACGTCCTGAGTTGAGTCAGTCAAGAATAGATTTTCACAGCAACAAGCGTCAAAGTGAAGCCCCCTGACTTTGGCGTTTCCAGCCCGTGGAGCCGTTGTCCTCCTCTCCCGTGAATTCCCTCCACATGTCGCTGTATTAGAGGCAGCAGTCAAGTCATTACACATCTGAATTCACACAGAGGGAGCATGACCAGACTGGAAACCTGGAGGGGGCTGGGAAAGCAGAGCAGCGAGCCAAAGACCCCGACAGGCGAGTAGTGGATTCAGGAGGAAAAGCGCCCACGCTGTTGACTCACATTTCCAGGTTGGTACGGTCCAGTGGCGGGTGACGACAAAGCGTCTGTCTGTGGGCCCCGATGTTCAGAAGCAGCATTTAGGTGTCAACACGCAGGTGTGTGTTACACCCACAGCAACAGTTAGGAGCTGAGGGGAGAGCTGCCCGATGGTGGCCAGAGAAAGCAGAGAACTGGGGGGGGGGGTAACTGGAATGTGAGGAATGCAGCGAAGGCAAACAGAAAGCCCCACGATCCTGGCTCTAATGAAATCAATGCCTCCAGCTTTTCCGGTGTAAAAGGGGCAAATCAGACGGGGAGAGCCAATCAGCAGATGAGTTTGATTTGAGAGACGCGTTTCTTCTTCTTCACGCCGACCAGCTGGACCGGATTTGAGCCGCCGCACTGCTCGGCCGACCACCATCGCGCACGCGGCGTGTTTGCCCTCGGGCCCATGGAGTGAATGGGAAAGGATGAGGGTAAACACGGGCAGGGCTCAGCAACATGGGAGATGGAGCACAGGCCTCATGCACGTCCACGCAATGCACGTGACCTACGAGCAGCCAGGGGGCCGACGGTGTGTGCTGAATACATAGAATGGGCAGATTTAACTGTGTGCATAGGAAAGGTAAACGTGATGTCATATCGAGTTAGAGGCTGTCGAAGTTTGCGTGTGACATCTAAACTATGGGTCCTGAACTGAAAGTAATTCATCCTGGCTGCCCTTTTTTCCTCTTCAAAGTCTTGTAGCAGTGATCACATCAGTCACAGGGATCAGCTTTTACACTCACTCACACACACACACTCATATTTTTTGACTTCTGTTTTAGTGAGGACAGTCACTGGCAAAAGGCAAACCCTAATCTCAGCCCACTCAACTACATACCCTAACCCTAACCCCTGGCCCTAGCCCTCACCACTTGACCATAAAGCCTAAGCCTAGCCACCTCTGGTCTGAAACACATAACCCCAAAGGTCAGAAGTTTAAAGCTCTCTTTGGGTCTGCCCATTAAAATTGCTCATCTGGGTCATAATGCGTTGAGCCAACCAATTGTCCTCACACTGACCATTCGACCTAGATGCCTAAATCTCGCTGTCTTGGTCGGCTACCAGGGGATGGAACGTTAATCCTGATCTCAACCTCTCTCCAAAATCAGGCTTCGTGTCAGATGTCTCTCATCTAAAAGCTGAGCTGGAACTGCACTTTGAGCAGGCTAACAGAAGGTTGGACAAAAACACTGAAATCCCTGATTTGGACGAGACGATCTGCTCGCTGTGGGTGGAGCTGGCGACCGACGTCTTTTAATTCCTGAGCCCTAAGAGCTTTGAGAAAACGTGAAGACCGGAATGTGAAAATATTCCAACCTCCTCGACATGTCCCGAGTCGCCGAACACGGTCCTCACAAGACTGTGAGGACAGGTACACGCGCACAGAGACACAGGCCCCGCCCCCTGTGACCTCATAGTGCCAGTCATCTCTCTCCTCCTCCTCCGGCTCAGGCTGGCGCTCTCTGCTCTCCTCTCCGCGCGGTCTTCCCCAATCCTCCTCCTCACAGTCCAGGCGCCCGGACCAACGCTGCCACATTCCCGAGGACAACTTTGTCCTCTGCTCACGAACTGAACGCTCCGACAGACCAGGAGACACTTTGGGACATCACCCGGACACCCTCGCTTCCTGGTTCTAGAACCTCCGCTGCACTTGAGCGAATCCTTCACATTCCGAAGACTTTGGCCCCGGACGGAGATCGCAGCACATATCCGCGTGTTTTTCGATCTTCAAAGCCAGCGATCAAAGGCGTTACCGTAACATTCCGAGTAGAGCGACTAACCACGGAGCAGCAGCAGCAGCAGCAGCAGCCGACGTGGTTTGGTTTTTGCACAACTTTAAAC
This sequence comes from Pseudorhombus dupliciocellatus, assembly GCA_016785235.1. Taxonomy (NCBI): domain Eukaryota; kingdom Metazoa; phylum Chordata; class Actinopteri; order Pleuronectiformes; family Paralichthyidae; genus Pseudorhombus; species Pseudorhombus dupliciocellatus. Next base: position 1,028,746 of record JAFBJW010000248.1, read on the forward strand.
TAGTCTTAACTGATTGGTGTGAACTTTATTTTTTCCTGCGTGAAGTCTTAAGTTACGCGAGCAAAGAGCGAAGAATGGCAGGTGTGAACTCTCTGGATGCTGTGAAGAGGAAGATCCAGTGTTTGCAGCAGCAGGCCGACGAGGCGGAGGACCGGGCTCAGGTCCTGCAGAGAGAGCTGGACGGTGAACGGGAGTTCCGAGAGAAAGTGAGACAAATCTTTCTCTCTCTCTTGAGTCGCACTCTGCTCTTTCCTTCGTTCACTTCTTCCCACCCGCTTCCCCCTCAGTGTCCCTGGGCTCGTGGTGTTGATTCATTCGCGGGCGTGATTGTGCCACAATGCTAAGGCGTTGGTCTCTAATGAAAAAAAAAAAGTTTGGATTCCTGCATGTCTGTGCGCATGCGCAGTGCGGCCCCACGTACAGGCCTCTGAGGGCCTACAGTGAATAATGTGCACCACGTAGACATTCTTTGTTGTTCGTCAATTGACTTATTAAGAGGCGGAAAATGAGCTCCCATTAATGTCAGTCACACTGATAATGGGTGTTTGTGTTGTGATGCCGCTGCCAGCGTTCACAGGGATGTGATCATGTTTGGAGTCCGTGTTAATCCCAGTGGCACTCGCCAGCAGCAGTCTGCTATCAGGGTTCTATCTTCATCTGCAGCTGAAATGATCAGTCACCGAATCAAACCGCATATTTATCGGCGAGGTTTTGACCATTAGTTAAGTGCTTGGTTGCATTTCAAAGGTTGCAGCTTTCTCTGCTCGTTCCGTCTTCCGTAGAAACCATAGAGACCAACTTTGTGTTATACTTCTTTCCTGTGATTACACAATTCATATTTATGCGTGTGTGTGTGTATTGGAATCCAAAGGACTTTGTTGCCCAGTCGAAGCTGTACATTGTTGTGGTTTGTTACAGGACCACGTCTCCCTGGTCTCTAGTAAACTTGTAAAGAACATTTTTTGGCTGTTTGTAGTGTTCAGTAATGAATGAGTGGTCAATAGTCACCGGTCTGTTGCGTGTTTATGTTCAAGCTGCAGTTATTCCCTGCTGAACGTCCACCAGGGCGGGGTGTCCTCAGTCCACAGGCTCGCATGTGTTGGAAGTGTCTCCGCTGTCTGTCTTCCGTGCACCGGCCCGGCCCGGTCACCTGTCTGTCTCTTGACTCTACCCACATCGGCATTTTACAGCCTCACCCAGAGACGGTGGAGGCGGCAGACAAATGCTGAGCAGCGCAGATGGATAACAGTCCTGACTTGTTTCACATGCTGCTTTATGGCGCACGGTGCCATAGCCTTTTGCATAGAAGCGGGTTAATGACAGGACGAGTGGAGAGATTGAAGGCGAGTGGGAGGGGAAGGTGTGGCTGTAAAGATATGGTGGATCGATGATGAAAGGAGGAAGGCTGCGGGAATAACCCCTTTGTTACAGACTGACTCTTAGGTAACATGGCACTTTTTTCATTTGACTGTCAGCTTGTGGATAATTAACTCGCACATTTACACTGTAAGCATTCACAATCATTATTTAGTTCGCTACTGCTAAGTCAAAACTGTCTTGTCACTAAATGACTGGGACATACCGAGTACAATAACTTGAAGCTATGGAATGCTGTGGTTGGTCGGTGAATGCATGCTTCCTTTCTTCTGTGATTCATCCCTGTACGACTTGTAGAATCCAGAGAATTCAAGCAGAGACAGTAAATCACACAGCTCATTATAGTTCTGGTGGTAAACCAGGTCAATGTGTCACTTCCTGTCATTTTTAAATGTGCAGACATGAGTGTTCCTCAAGAAACATGTCCCCCATTGGACAAACATGACCCACTCTGCTAGTTTAGGACTAGATGAATTCACCCGCAGCTACATTATGGACATGTATTACATTTGCACCAACTCTGTTTTCATGCTTGAAATTCATCTGCCGAGTGGAAATATCACATTTCTTCCTTCCATTACGTCCCCGTCAGCGATGCTGTGTAAAGGCCGTCACGGAGCGCTGCGCTTGTGTGGCGGGGCTGGTCCCATATGTGAATAATTAGGACAACCTGCAGTTATTCCTTTGGCACAAAAACCCTTTCATAGGATCACGGGGAGATCAAAACCAGGAATGTTGCTGAGTGTGTTAAGGTAGTGGATCAGTCTGCGACGGCAACAGGCAATAGGGGAAAAAACAACAACACTCGGCCACATCTCTCACCAAAAACTAAAAGTAATTGCTTTATGTTATTTATGAAGTGGTTTTGTTGCCCCGAGACATGACTCAAGCGCTCAGTAATGCTTTCAGGGTCAGTGAGGTTAAAGAGACGGGGCTTTGTCTCGCTCATTGCAGCTGATTAGATGAGTTAGATGAGTTGATTCACGGCCTTTACTCCCAACAAGCTGTTCAGTTTTCCCAGTGCTCCCAGTCATTCCGTTTGTTTGTTTGTCAGACCACAGACCTGCCGCTGCTTCGTTGACGACTCTGGAGGACTCGGAGCCGCAGATGAGCCAGAGCGGCTGGGTTGCTTAGAGTTTCAAGCATATTAAAACACTTGACTGCATGTCCAATGATCAGTGAGAGACAAAACAACCAAAGTTCCTATTTCCTTTTTTGAATATCTGTTGCCACCAGAAAACATGCTGGTTGCCATTGTGACATGCAGAGAGACAGTTTGTGGTTTAATGGCCCACATTTAAAACCACATTAAAAAGGGAAGTGGGGCTCCACTGAAATATTTGCTCTGGGAAGGCCGTCCCTCCCAGGATGTCGTCTGCCGACTTGAGTCCAGCACTTCCTGTGCTTCTACTCCCAACACTTCCTGTCCCTGAGCCCTGGCCGCGATCAACAGGAAGATTAGCGCGAGGCTGACTTGGTATGTGGTCCTACAGACGCTGGTTCCAGTTAGCGCTGGAATAAGTTAGTGCTGTCTTTTCGTCTGTGTCTACAGAAACCTCAACGACATTTTCTATTCTGAACCGTTTACATTGCTGAAATTAAAATGGCAGTAAGGCTCTTCTTAAATAGAGCCTCTCACCAGGTTGTCAGAAATGGACCGATGGTTTCATCCGTTGGCTGCTTTCTGAGCTCAGCGGGCTCCGAAGTTTCTGCTCCAGCGGTCCGTCAGTTTCAGTGGAAAGAATTACTTCCTGGTGTCCCTGTTTTCTTTGGGCTTTCTCCCCACCAGTAGCTCAACTTTCCAAATATAACTGCCACATGTTGATGCTTTTTGGCAGTGGCTGGCGTTCTGGGGAACACTCCCCTGTAACTGGCTCTGTGGCTGAGCTGATTACGCTGGCCAAGGTTGCGGGTAGCAGAATATTTTTGAACAATCATCACTGGTGAGTCCGCTGAAATGCCGTAAAGTAGCATTTAGAGAGCGGAAATTGGGGTTTGAACCATTTCAAAGACGCTAATTGCTCAGGGATGCGTAAACCTTTCAGCTAACTTTTTATGCTAACCATGCTGACCAGTTGTCCGGAGACGCTCTCAAACTCTTTCTGTTCAAAGAGTTTGGGGAGAGTGAGAGTGGGTCCAAAAGTGTCATTCCAAGCCTGGAACGTTTGAATCCAGAAAAGTTTGCAGATTCTGTCGTCTGGTTTGGCCTCAGCTGCTTGTCAGCTTGTGACGGATGAGCGCAAAGCAGATCAGAAAACCTGCCGTAGACCAGCTGCACAAAGAAACCTGTTGTTGTGTTCTTCATCATTTCTACCTCATGACAGGCTCGCACTGCAGGCTTCTGTCATTTCGTGCCACGTCGTAGCGTGTGGCGGTGTCAGGAATAACTTCCCCTGAACCCTCAGCAGCATTGTGCTGCTTATTAGCCCACTGCCCCAGAATTAGCCCGTAATTGGATTCCTCTTTCACTTGTCCTTGAGGCCTGTAACACACAGAGGAATTTATTAAGTCATTCCCAGTAGAAATGGATCTTCAGTGTCATCTGCCCACAAACAGCACTTTAAGGCCCTGACTGGAAATGGCCAGAACAGCTGGGATGGGAACGTCTCCCTGAAAAGTGGCATCAGATAGTAATTGTGGGAGGAGCCATGTCAGAGTCGCTGTCGCCTGTCAATCATGACGTTTCATCCCTGTTGTTGTAGCATCAAATAACTCCAAATAAAACAAAACGTATTGACCCTTTGACCCCACGTGAAAGTAAGAACCAACTCATCCACGTGCTCCTGCCCCTGTGGCCGAAGGGAACAGTAAAGTTGGCCTCAACTCCTGAAAATACCATTCACCTCAGAGAAAGCTCTTGTGTTACATATTAAGCTAACTTGATAACAGAGTGTGTGTGTGCGTGTGCGTGTAGCTCGCAGCAACAGTCTTCCTGATACTCCACCACAAACCCTCCCCATCGTTTGTTTTACCATATAAGGCGGTGGCAACGCGGGAATGCAAAGTGGGTGCTGAAGGAAGGGGCACGGCCAGAGAGAGAGAATAATCAAAGGGAGGATGTGAAAGGATGTCGGGCTGCTCACTTCCTGCCACCTTCTCAAGATCCCGTTTACAGCGTGGTCATGTGACGGAGCGGCTCTCCCTCCCTGGGGAATCCAGTCGGTGGCTTCTCACTGAAAACAAGTTGTCAAGATGAGGAGGGAGAAGTATTTCACTGTCACCGCCGTCACATTCCACAGGAAAAACAATCGTCTTCTTCGGGCCGCGGCTCAGTGATTTAGAGACATGAGACTGTGCTGTACACACCCAGTTTTGTTTTTGCTTTGTCTAGAAGGGGACCCTCCTACATGTGATTGTGAAAATCCGACGCCAGATAAAGCGCCATGTTGCACACTTTAGATTGTGTGCGTAGTTGTATAATACCGCCGTCGTGGTACGAGCTCAGTTTGTGTTTGTGTGTTGCTTAACAACAGGTGTTTACTGGGCAGGAAACAAGCAGGTCGCTGGCTGCTAGTTTTAGGGTGTGTGTGTGTGTGTGTGAGTGGCAGAGATTGAGAGTTTCTGTTTGCAGTGTGTGTGTGTCTGGACATGCGTTAGAGCACCTGAGCTGCCAGTGTCGCTGACCTGACGCTGAATGAATGGCCTGTTTGTTTGGAGGCAGTATTCTTGTGTCAGGACTCAGGAAGTAGCGCGATCTGTTATTCCAGGTTTAACTGCGTCCAGCATCTCTCCCCCGGCCAGATGGAGCGTAGACAGAACGAGACGGCGCTGATGAGATTTCAACATGTTCTGAGCGATTTACGACTTTTCATTCATTCGCTGTTGGTTTAGGCTTTCCTCTCGTTTTAAGGCGCGTCAGTGCTCGTGTCGCCGGCGGCTCCGTGGCAGCTCCGGGCGCAGCAGGGCAGGACCTGGGAGGGGACGACACGCAGAGGGAAAAGAGAGAGGTGGAAAGAGTGAGAGGCCAGTCAGCAGTTCTAGACGACACGGAGAAAATGTGAGAAATGAAAGCGGCGGGTGCCAGCTGCCGTGTGTTCATTTCCTGATGTATTGAGCGTATGACAGAATGGAAGAGAGCGGTGGATGGAGGTCAAACAGACTTAACTATTTTCCACTCCTTTTTTTTGCGCTCCCTGCCTCCCTCCTTTCTCTTTCAGCCTCTTATCACGGGGCCTTTATCGGCACAGATGTGCAGCAGAGTGACTCACGCACCTGTGAACTCAGCGGCAGGCCGCTTGACTTTTGGTCCGACTTCCAGGCTGAACCGCTAGCTAATGAGTCACTGACCTACTAAACGAGCGGTCCGGTATTACAACGGGTCAAAAGTGCAGTTGTGTGCAGCTCAAGATTTTAACAGGGGGAAAGTTGCTGTGAGGTGTCGTTGAAAAGTGAGCGGGGCTGGATTTCAGCTTGGAGGCGGACGCTAGAAAAACTCCCTGAGCATCCCAGCAGAGGAAATGCCTGTGTAGTCGTCTGTTTGCTTTCTTTCTCCTCTGCGGGCCTTTGTTTACCGAGGGCAGATGAGAAGAAGCCCGTTGGCCCCCACCATACTTGCCCTAGTTCTGCAGGCACAGCCCCTGGAAAATGGAGTGTTTCAATTCATTCATTCATTCAAAGCCCTGCGATGTTCAGATATTAAAACGGGCTCACACTCTCCAGCGTGACGCCGCTCCTGTACAAGGTTCTCTCTCCGATCATATTATTCATTAGCTCGAGTCAAATATTGATCTGCCACACAGGAGCAACAACAATGGATTACAATAAGCGAGCGTTGAATGTTTCTTTTATGGCTGCATCTTTTCCATCCAGAAACTGCTGCGATCAATCATTAGAAATTATTACACACATTTCACTTCAGTATAATCGTTTTTCATGGCTCCCCCTCCTGTTTGATGCGTGGGAAGATCACTTGGATGACTTAAAGCTGAACGAATGTCTAATACCCCTCCCGCCCCCAGGCCGAGGGTGATGTCGCAGGCCTGAACCGTAGGATCCAGCTGGTGGAGGAGGAGTTGGACCGAGCCCAGGAGAGACTGGCCACAGCACTGCAGAAGCTGGAGGAGGCCGAGAAGGCTGCGGACGAGAGCGAGAGGTCAGAACGCGACACCCATGGTCCTGTAGAAGCCTGCTGGGCGGAGCGGAGTTTCGATGATAATGTTTACCTAATTGATCGCAGCGCCTGGCTTTCACAACTCTTCACTCAGAGTCATTCTTACCTGACCTTCTCCCCCCAGAGGGATGAAGGTGATCGAGAACCGAGCGATGAAGGACGAGGAGAAGATGGAGATTCAGGAGATGCAGCTGAAGGAGGCCAAACACATTGCAGAGGAGGCTGACCGCAAATATGAGGAGGTGAGCAGGAGCATCAACACTGCTCCTTTGTGCCCCTCGCTGGGATCATAGGGGTGCACTGCAGTGAACTGCATCTTCTCTTAGCGTCGCCTCACGCATGAACCTTCTTCCCCCAGGTGGCCCGTAAGCTGGTGATCCTGGAGGGGGAGCTGGAGAGAGCTGAGGAGAGGGCCGAGCTCTCAGAAGGGTAAACCCACTGACCCCTGAAATGCAGCAGCCCTCACCGCCCATTCCCCCTTCCCCTCAACCCAAACACGTGTCTTTGATTGTCTCCGCAGCAAGGCCAGTGACCTGGAGGAGGAGCTGAAAAATGTGACCAACAACCTGAAATCCTTAGAAGCCCAGTCTGAGAAGGTGAGCCTGGTTTACCACGCTATGATGCATTCACTGCCTCTGGCAAACCTCGTCATGCTCCTCTTCGGTGGTAAAACTTCTTTTTTTTAATGTATCAGATTAGCTGCTATTAAGACAGTGAACGTACATTGCAGCTCTGTTTCACAAACAGCCTAAATATATACAACGGCATGTAGCGAGCAGCAGGCACGTACTCGTCCCCGTGTCCCTGCAGCCTGTTATTTGGGCTGTTCTCGTCGCTCGGTTGGTAGTAATTTGACTGAGCGTGGGGGGGGGGCACCACATCACCAGGGCATTGTTCTAAAGTCGTTAAAGTATTACATCGTCCGGGTTACAAATCCTAACCCCAGCATTTCCTCCTCGGCTGTTTAATCTAAATGTGTCGAGCGACCAGCCCTGGTCTGTCCGCCAGCAGAGACCTGCAGCACATTCTTCCTGTTCGCTGCGTTCCTCGCCGGGCGCAGACAGGCGGCGCGACGGCATGCCAGGCTTACCACATGACCGCGCTCCCTCGGCGATGCGAGCTTTGTTCAGTCACGCCTGCCGGGGGATGACATCACAGCTCAACCTGTTGTCAGGCCCCGGCCAACACCTCTGCTCTCCTCTGCACCTCCCTCCCTCCCAGGGAGCGGTTACACGCCTCATGGGGTTATTGTATTGTGCCGTAGCTGAAGGCGAGGGAGGGCATGTAGGTCTCAATTTTGGATCCTAATTATAATTTATATCTGCGTGTGTCTCTCTTTGTCAACAGTACTCAGAAAAGGAAGACAAGTATGAGGAGGAGATCAAAGTTCTTACTGACAAACTGAAGGAGGTGAGTTCAGTATTTCCCACAGACGGCGCCCTCCAGTGGCAGCACTCCACACTTTCTGTACATGCATTTCATTCTAGTTACACAAATGTTCCATGTCACATTCATTTCACAACAACTTGTCCTGCTGTTAAAAAAAGGGTTTTATAATCAAACTGAAAGTGAAGGTAAGGTAAATGCTAGTGATGTCACTCTGCTCCGTGCTCATGGCAGCAGAGGACGAGTTAGACAAGGGCACGGTCTCGAAAGTCTTAGTAAACATCCTGTAGGGGGCGTCACTGCTCACCACCCTGTGACGCTTGTTCTTCTTCACACTTCCGTCAGGCTGAGACCCGCGCAGAGTTTGCAGAGAGGACAGTGGCCAAACTGGAGAAGTCCATCGATGACCTGGAAGGTATGTGACCAGTACAACCTGGACATTAACCATGAAAGTAAACAGGTATCTGGTGACAAGGTGACATTCAGATGAATCAGCAGCAGACGGGTAAGAAGAACTCGTCATGTGAGGTAGAGGGATTCAAGCGGTCTTTAATGCTCAGAGCTCACGCAGCCCGTCAACAGACATCACTAGAAATGCATCGTTCGCTCTTCCGTTCAATTTCTGCATCTTTGAGGGGAAAAAAAGCCTGACCTATTTTTTTTTGTCTTCTCCTTCCTTCCCTCTGCTTTTCTCCTGCCTCCATCTGTCTCTCATTGTCCTCCTGCTTTTGCCTTGTTTGTCGCCGCTGCCCTTACTTCCTGTCGACCTCTGACCTCCAGATGAACTGTATGCACAGAAGCTGAAGTACAAGGCCATTAGCGAGGAGCTGGACCATGCCCTCAATGACATGACATCTCTGTAGATGCTCTGCTTCTCTCTCTGCCTCTCACTTCCACTTTTCCCTGAATGTCGGGCCTCCTGCTCTTCCCTCTGCGGGCGACGTGTGCCTTCTGCTCATCTTACTATGCAAAGAACTAATTAAAAAATGCTTTGCAGCTTCTGTCTCTGTTCTTCATGACCCTACCAGCTCATAGCTTGTTGTAGAAGAGGAAAAAAAAGACAAATTTAACCCATAGCCTCAGTTCCCTAGCACGTGTACTGTTATTTTTCATAACTAGGCCAACAGCAGTTTGTTGTATTGTTGATTGCCCATCTGAGTATGAGTTACACAAGGTGAGCCCCTCTGGTGTTCTCTGCTTTAGTTTTGCTGTGAATTAATGCAGTTTCCGATCCCCCTTAACCCTTTGAAACCCCTTCAAATTTCAAGTTTCTGATATGAAGGATCCGTCGTTCAGCACCTGATACAGTAAAAGCCTTCACAGTGTTACACACAAGCCCTTTATTACGTCTGTTTCACTTACTAAGAGTGTGCGGTTCCTGCATGGACACCAGTGGTGTGGTTGAATGCATTTGCATGTGGAGTCACACACACACACAGCGCCAACGAACGGGAGGTCAGTGTTGTTCTCACCCTGCCAATCTTCTTCCCCCCAACAGAGAAACTATCAAGTGCCAAAGAGGAGAACCTGGGCATGCACCAAGTCCTGGACCAGACCCTGCAGGAACTGAACAGCTTATAAACACAGAGAGGAAACTGGAGAGGACGAGGTCGTCGCATCACATTCCATTAGATGTTCGACTCCATTCCACATTTCAAGCTGTAAAATCCTCCCCGCCCCCACGTACCAGGGGGATTAACTTAATGCTTGTCCCTTGAAGTTTGTTTTTTTTCCTAAGGCACAACTTTGTTTCCTCGATCCTCGAGTCGATTTGAAACCATCGCTTTTTTTTTCTTTTTTTTTTAATCTCCAGCTGCAATTACAGAAAGGTTTTTTGACCACTTGTTTAGAAAAGAACTGGCAAAGTAAAACACCCAAAGAAACCTCAGATTCGGTCTCTCAACCACTTAAACTGGCTCATTTTTTTTCGTTTTATATGCACATACATTAAAGCCTCTGTCTGATTATTATTAATACGCAGGCTACAGGTGGTGTCAGGGTTCTCAGCCTGTCACCCGGTGGTGTCATGGCGTCAGAGGAGGCAGCAGTCAACGCTTGTGGAAAGGTTTCATTCATTAACAAACGAGGAAAAATGCCTGAATTTTTGCCTGATGATGCTGAAGCTTACATGTGGAAGATGCAGAGTATTTACAGTGCATCCGTTTTCTTCCTCTCTCTCCTTGGTGTGGGAATCAACTGTGTGACATTAACGACCTTTCCTTAAGCACAACCTGCTCGTCGACGCCCCCGGCACCATCGCCGACGACGCGCCATCACGTAGCCAATATTAACTAGACTTACAATATGTTGTATTACATGAGCGAGCTAAACCCCAGACCACTGGAAGCTTGGTTAAGTTTTGCCAACCATGGATACTTATTGTATATAGTAGAATAATTTTAGGTAAGTCGTATTTTTGGATTTTTTTTTTCGTTGGGTGGGGGTGGGAATGCGGTGGGGTTTGGGTTGTTTCAGTTACACCACTTTTTTTTGCCAGGGGAAATCTCAAGACCAAAGAACACACACAAGACAGTTCATTCTTCAAATGTTTTATTATTTTTGTTTGTGATGGTTGTCGTGGTTTCTTCTTGTGCCAGGGCCATGAGCTGTGCCTCACATCTGATTATGGTTTTGAAATATTTCATTCACCACCCCCTCTTATGTCAGTCTAATAAATGTTTTACAGAAATCTGGAGTGTGTTTTTGCATTTTCATGATTACAAACAGGAAACATGGCAGAATTTAAAGTAGTAATCGATATTTATCATTCTTATATGCTCACAGTTCAATGTGAACACACTGGAATGTACCCACAGTTCCTTCAACCCCACAGGGGGAATTTCATTTCACTTTCTCTTCTCACGTTTTAATCAGAGTCACGCAGTGTGAGCCTCACACTCATTTTCACTCATCTCACAGGCGCGTCTGCCACTAGGACTCTACTTTCGCCTGAAGGCGCAGCCTATGGACGAAAAAAAAGAACAGTTTTATTATCTCAGCGTCAACAAAACCCTGAGCTGGACTTAATCGTTGATGAATGAAGGAATTAAAAGTTTTCCTCACCTGCAGTCAGTCTGCATTTCCCCCCTCGTGGCTGGCTGAGGATGATGGAGCAGCCTGAACAGGGGACCACCGTCTGCGCGTGGCTGAAGATGGTGGTGATCCTGTAGCAGCCTGCAGATTGTCCAAAGACGACAGTCATGGATGCAGTGTAACATCTGACAGGGAGGTGAATGTGGGTGCAGTGTGGGCCGAGGGTCCCAACCTGTGCATTTAACATCCATAAAGTAGGAGTTGGGACTTTGCACCAGCCTCTTCTTCTTGTGTCTCCTCCTCTCCGCGGTGAAGCCGGGGTGCATCAGATCCCTGGGCGCCTGCACAGAACAGGGTTATGACCTTTCACCCAAGGATTTCATCAATTATTATTATTTCATTCTCTTATTCATTGATTGACGAGGCCACTGGTTTGGCTGTGGTGCCTCCTACAGTCGGAGGAAGGAATTGCAATAGCAAGTGCACAAACATGCCCAGACAAGTCCAAACATCCTGCACTGACTGACGGACACACACCAGTCAGATCATACACTCTCATACACAAACGAGCTTTCTGTCAGACAAACTAAATCAGACACATCCAACCACGACAGACGCATGGGGTTTATTGTTTCAGCACATGTAAAGCAGCCAGGGTTGACTGTTCTAGAGTTCTCCAATACAAGCCAAGAGAAGACAGCAATGACACACAGTCATTTATAGCAACACCAAATATTTACTCACCGGCATTTTGGTTCAGATCAATGTTCAATGTGATGAAGTGTGATCGGTCTCTGCAGTCAGCTGAGGACGGGTTGTTGATGCTCTGGACCTGATGATGATGATGATGATGATGGTTCCCTCTGGTACCGCCTCCCCCGGTACCACAGGGCACCGAGGAGGCGGAGTCTTCCTCCTCAGGGGCGGAGTTACACGTGATACTGGTTGAACTGGTCCATGTTATGAACAGTCAGTATTCTACCTACAATTATACTTATGTGTATGAGTCAATGATGATGTGTGGGTACTGTTAACACAAAAAGCAGATATTCATATTTGAGAAGATGGTACATATATCCCTTTATTTATCATCATTGCTTTGAAATGACTCGAATTGTTAGTGCCTTGTTAGTTGTTTACAAGGTTGATCTGCTGCCATCGGCATCGTGACATATTTGTTGTAAGAAATTACTGTATCCTGTTTGTTGTTGTTGGTTTGATTGGCGGCTTCACTTTATCATTGTCAATCTCCAATGCCGACTATATTTCTGGTCAGTGCAATCCTGGGTGCCACATTGGGTCCAGAAAGGAGCTTTTCATCAAATCTAAGTATTTAATAGAAGTGAAGGATCGCTTTTCTTCCTAATCTTCAGCTTTAGTGCTTGTGACTTCACTCTGTTGATCCAAAGTTCTTTGATCAGTTCTTTGATCAACTGGCATAGACCCATGGCATTGAAACCCCTATAAACGGTAATATAGGTTACCACTAGGCTCTATGACGCCCACACCCAGCCTGGTGTTTTCATTAATGTGATAAGTACTTTATTAACAGGTGTGAAAGTGAAACTCTAGTGCAGTGGTGATTTAAGCGTCACTGCAGATTAAATGTTTTTTTTTCCTTGCATTATACACCCTAACCCTAACCCTAACCCTAACCCTGAATACACACGAACACATCTGATCATTGACACGCACACTCTGGAGGAAGCGTTCTCTTTTGTCTTGAAGCCACAGCTCCGTCCATCCGGGTGACCGCGTGCATGAAAACGAGCACCCCGCGCGACTTCCGCAGCCACGCCGGCAGCGCAGAGTGGCAGCTGGTTTGACCACACGGCTGCGCACCGCACTGACGTCGCTGCCTCCACACCGGGCGGGATATCCGCAGCGCCACTAGCACGGCTAATAACATGGCGAAGACTTACGACTACTTGTTTAAACTACTTTTAATCGGCGACTCCGGCGTCGGGAAGACCTGCGTGCTGTTCCGGTTCTCAGAAGATGCCTTCAACTCCACGTTTATCTCGACGATAGGTGAGCGAGCGGCCCCGGCGGCCGGGGCTGTGTTTGGGGGAAAAGTGGGAGAGGAGCAGCCCATCCTGTCGAGCTAATCTGTTGCTAGCTAGCGCTGCTCCGGCTAGCATTCGTGTTGTGCTAGCGGCTAGCCAGGAAGCAGCCGTGCCGGCTTTGTTTAGAGGGGCTTTTCCAGAACTGTCAGCCACAGTTCAAACCCGTTTTAGTGCTTTTTAATGTCGCATTAAAGGCGCGTGTGCTCGCCCCCCGCACGCGCGGTTAGGTGAATGTCAGACACGCACGAACTGTGACAAGTTGAGCTAGCGGGCTACAAAGTGAGTAGCCTGGCCAGCTAGCGCTGTGTGTCATTTCTTCATAGACCGGCTGGCCGCACTTTGCTCTGCCCCAGCCTGCGTTACATAATGTTCTCCGTGCTTTCTTCCTCATTTTACTCAGCTTTACCGTGAGATGCTGAGTGAAACCTGACACCGCACAACTTTCAGCCTTTGTTGTCTTTGAGCTGGGTGAATTCCGGGGCTTTAACTCTGTTTTTTGGTCATGTTTCTCTGCAGGTATTGACTTCAAGATCAGAACAATAGAACTAGACGGCAAGAAGATCAAGCTACAGATATGGTAAGGCAGTGTCCACCAGCCTTAGTTCTACTGTCATAAATTCATCTATCGGCCCATATGCTCAAGTCAGGATAGTCTCATAGGGCTGAACAAGGACAAACGCTCAACCAGAGTGAGAAAGAAGTGTTAAAAACAAAACCTTGTTCACAGGAGAACAGAAACTTCTGAAAGTCACATGGGTGGGATCCCTCTTTCAGGTCGTGACTCAAGCAGCATTATGCTCAGTTTCCAGTCACATCAAGCTGGATCCAAAGCAGCTGTTTATCTCATAATTAAAGAAAGATGTTGCTTTACGCTGGGAGGTGCGTTTGTGTCCTCTTCAATAAACTGGGTGGACAACATATTAGAGACACCTCCCAGTGGAACACAATGCAGGCCAGCTAGCCCTGATAATTATAGCCACCAATGTGACCTAAACACAAACCGAACATTGTTATCATAAAGGTTGGGTGTGTTTCATCATCGCGTTGTTGAATGAGGTTGCGTAGATTAGATTAGATGCACTTAATAAACTGGAAACAGAATGTGTTCTGCAGCTGTGGTCCTCAGCAGATAATACAGTTTCAAAGCAGTATTATACCTCTTCTCTGAACACGATCGTACTAGCTAATACGAACAAAAATCTAAATTCTTGTAAGTACAAGATATTTATGATGTAAAACTCTAACAGTCATATCTGCTTTCACAATGAACAATATTCTATAAATGTGTCACGTTGCTCTTAAACTCGACAGTGTTGGTTTCCTGTATGCAAACCTTTATACGATGTCTGTGGTTTCCTGGCTCAAACTGTCTGTGGTTTACTTAACTTTTAATTCAGGGGAAACCTACTCAAGTTGTTTTAACAGGCGTGAAGAGAACAGCATCTGATTGGATTGTGTGATTTTTAATAGTGGTAGCCAGTGTGTCTTGCTCACTAATATGTGTATAACTGCATGTACTTGTTGTGAAAGTGGCTCGTTTCCCAGTTTTCAACACATAGTGGTGACGAGTTTGCTGCTTGACCACTTTGGTTTTGCTAGAGAAAATAAAAAGGACAATTTTTGCAGGGACACAGCAGGACAGGAGAGGTTCAGGACCATCACCACAGCCTACTACAGAGGAGCCATGGTAAGTTGCCCCACCCGCCTCCCAACTCACTCACAGTACTCATGAAGTACAGATCCTCTCAGAGTCTGTGCTGGACATCTCACGTCTGACCCCTTCGGCTGAAACCTTCCCAGAGCTGCCACACCCAGCATTGTTGTAAATATTGTATTATCCCATCAGGCAGTTCAGTTGTGTGCACAACGTGTTATCGTGTACTTTTGTTCCAGCGTCTCCTTTAGCTCCTGTCAAACTCGATGCATGTGTTTGTATCTTTGAAACCAGATTGCTCTCCCATGAGGCTGCACCATCATATGATCCAGCACTAATTCATGTTGCGATAACAGCAAAAACACATTTAACCCTTTATTTATAGTCTGCTAACACACCAATGATGGGGATGTTGTGCTTGTCTAGCTGCTCAGTCTTCTCCTCTATGAAATGTGCAGGGCATCATGTTAGTGTATGACATAACCCAAGAGAAGTCCTTTGACAACATCAAGAACTGGATACGGAATATAGAAGAGGTAAAAACATCCACATCAATTTGAATGTGTCTGTTTGGGTGTATACATGCTTCTGTACAAATGCTGTTGTTGTTTACATGTCCTGTCTTATCATACACAGCATGCCTCAGCAGATGTGGAGAGGATGGTGCTCGGGAACAAATGTGATGTCAATGACAAGCGACAGGTTTCCAAAGACAGAGGAGAGAAGGTGGGGCGACGCATCAGTCATGTCGAGTGCAGCGAGAACTTTGCTATTTATTGACATGAACTCTGCCTCGTCTCTTCGTGTCAGCTGGCGCTGGAGTACGGCATCAAGTTCATGGAAACCAGCGCAAAGGCGAACATCAATGTCGAGAATGTGAGTTCATACACATGATTCGTTTTAGTTTTGTAGTATTTATGGGTCAAGTATGAATGTATAGACTCCTTTATTTGTCCATATCTTTCCATTCATCCTGTGTTTTTCTATCCACATTAACAACTCCATCAATATAAAACAAAGCAAAGAGGTAACGTGAAATAAACAGCAACATATGTCTTGCTAACCCTTATACACATAATTCATTCAATTGGCAAACCTGTGAGTTCCAGCGCTCGTTTCAGTTCCGTCCTTCACGAATAAAACAGATGACCTAATGGCACAGTGGGGAGTGGGACAATACGTCTTTGTTCTTGAAGGATCCTCGTGAACCAGCGTTCCGTGTATGACTCAAGATCATATCAAATCATTTAATTAGCCATAACTGTGATTCTACTGCAGCCTCATCATTTGATCACAGCTGGCCAGAGACTGCTCATGTTTGGCCTTTTGTTATCATGTTATGAGTTGTTCCCCATGCTTGTGTTGCTTTAATTTACACTTACAACATTTCTTTTCTAAAGCCGAAGGTTCCGCCTCCTGTGTTGGAGACTTACACATTTAGAATAAAAAACAGAAAAGCCTTTAGATTGTAATATTCTAAGTTTGATTTGAATCATGAATCCTGTGTGTTGACTTGGTGTCTTCCTCTGTCACGCGTCGTCTGTTCAAAAGTCTAACATAGTTCCAGTTTATAGTAAGCATTTAAATGTTGATGGATGAATTGAATTCTGACCTGTTCCCGTCTGCAGGCCTTCTTAACCCTCGCCAGAGACATCAAAGCAAAAATTGACAAGAAGCTGGTAAGCACGATGAAAAGCGCAAACATGAGCGTTCCGGCGCCTTTCGCGTTCTCGTTCTCACGCGTGTTTCTTCCAGGAGGGCAACAACCCGCAGGGCAGCAGTCAAGGAGTAAAGATCACAGAACAGCCCAAGAAGAGCAGCTTCTTCCGCTGCACGCTGCTGTGAGGAGACAGGAGTGTTGGCATCCACCCTCGCCTTAACTGTGTCCCGCACTGGACAGAACTGGACAGACCACACTCTGATATCCATCACTTTTGTCCTCCTCCACTTGTCTTCCTCCTCTCTGGTTTGTCCCGTGCTTATCTACTAGGAACAAGAAAAGTCTGTCGCTGCCTAATTCTGCCAGTCGTCTGTGGCCTCTTTAATCTTTTTGTTTTTACAGTTGCTCCTTTGACCTGAAGTTAGAACATAAATCCTTAAATTGAGTGACTTTTAAAGACGGCCTTGCCATCATGAGCCAAGGAGTGATCAAAGCACGTCTTGTAGGTGACTGCAGGTTGTTGTCTCGGTGTTTGTCCACCTGTTGTCCCTCGGTGGAGTCTTGTGTCAGTCTTTATTTGTAAAAGTATCCCCAGTTATACTTCCAGACTATACCCACTAGTTTAATGGGCTCTCTAATTATATTCCATTATACTCCACTGTATCTTAGAGTGGAGTGCTACCCTATTACAGACTGGGTGGGCTAGGCTTCTATATATACATATGTACAGTATATGCATTGGCTGACAGCAACGTGTACATTGATGACTTTGGACCATATGAAACAGCAGTGCCAGTGCATTCCTCATCATATCAACTTTGGAGTTTACACCTGTTCTGCCCATGTCTGTCTGTGGATTTCCTAGGCTGTAACATTCCATTCTTTGCTCTTGTCAACACTTTCATGTGCAATGTAGTGTAGGCTCCAGAGGCCGTCTGACTCTAGTATTCATGCAGTTCTTGAAAGCAGGTGTTGGTTTTAAGAGCACACAGGGTTTCTTGTTGTTTTCCTCATGGTGGTTATTTGCAGTGTTTCCTAGAAAATGTATTTTTAGGAGGGAGACAGCTATTGGTTGCACTTCCCCTGTCAGACTAGCAGTACCCGAGTCGACCACCAGGAGGCGACGCAGACACGCAGCAGAGGCACGGAAGGAATGTCAGCGTTGATCCTCGTTTAGTCCAGTTGCTGGTTCCAGTGGGGAACACGTCACGCAGCAGCGGCTCCCTGGGCCTCGGGTCAGGGCCGTGCTGTAGCAGTATTTATGGAGTGGAACAAGACATAGCACCAAAAGACGAAGTGGCCTTTTATGTTCTTATTGATTATGCACTTTCCCTTTTGTTCTCTCTGGAAACAGAGTTCTTAACACGTGTTGTGTTTGTTGCAAGTCTTAACTGAAAGCAACCTTTCCCTGGTTCTAAAGCTGGGATTCCCCAAAACATCCGAGCGCTGACGAGCGTCGGCCTATCGCCACATTCCCCTCCGTTCATATTTTTCTACCATTTTATACACTTGCATCCCTGTTGATGCTTTTGGGAACCCCAGATGCCCCCGACCCCGCAGTCTTATTCTCTTTCCGGTTCTCCCCTTCTCTGGGCCCAGCATCAGAGCCGTCTGAACTATGCATTCTGGGTCCTTTAGAAAACCTCAAGAAGCTTTGCACATTTTACTTCATAAGCTTTATATGAGATTATAAAATTGCATAGGATCCATACTGTTTTATTTTCTGCTGTCGCTCCAAATTCGATTGTGTGTGTGTGTGTGTGTGAGCGCGCAAGGGTTGAGGCGCAAGAATTAAACTGAAGCCTGGTGAAAAAAGCCTCGGGGCAAATCTTGCTGAACGGAGTCATGAATATTAACCTGTGGATCTAAATCATCGTCTCTGACGGACTCAAATGTTTCAGCACAATGTTTGTTCAACTGACTCTCGCACAGTTTTTTAGATTGAAGTGGTTTAAATTTGGTCTGTAAGATGAGCTCAGTTCTTTTGATTGGATTTGTTGTGATTCTGTCCCCTCTGTGAATGTGTCGGTCCTCAGTCTGCAGCAGCACACAACCCAATTTCACTTTCATCGCTGATCGTTGATGCATTTCACAGAGGGGGCGGGACTTCAACAATTCAGCAATTGTAAATAAGATCTGCAATGATTGTACTGTAGTTTCATAAATCTTATTACATCTACACATTTTGTAGATACGTGTTCTTTGATTTATTAAAATGAGATTGTAAAAAATAATCCTCAGTCTTTTTCACAATTTATCATTGGAGATTAAATATGTGATTCATTATTCAGACATCTATGATTGAAGCAGGTGCTTTGCTGGTGACCTATGTAAGAAAATTTAAGTAGAGTTTATATTAATTTATTTATCATTGAGATATAATTTCTCTGGGGTTGTGATAGGGTTATTCTCTACTGATACATCAACGAGTTGACTTTTTAGGAAATCAAATATTTGGGATCATTGCCTGGAAAAAGTTTTGTAAAACAAATTTACCTCAATTTGATTTTGGGATGAGAATCAAGACTTGTAAGTCACATGGGTATCTGTTCACTTTCGGGTTAAGGTGTAATCGTTCATCTTCAACAAACATCGGCAGGTGATCCCAGACAAAGTCTAGACCAAAAACTGCCTTTTGCATATGCTCTCCATCGAATCTGACTCAGTTTGAGACATTTTGAAAAGAGGAATGGGCAAAGTCTAGAACTGCAAAGCTAATAGAGACACAAATCAGAAATGTGTGGCACTTTGCGTTGGTCTGTCACATAAAATCCCAATAAAATATATTAGTGTTTGTGGTGTAACAGGACAGAATGTGGAAATGTTCAAGGGGTATAAATCCTTTTTTTTTTACTTCATCATAATAACATGTGTCCACACCCTCAGGCCGTGCACCTGCTGCTGGCTGCACCTTCAGGACGCGCCGGCTGCGTTATTAAAAAACACCACACCACTCACTGATGCAATGTGTGTGTCAACCCAAGGCCCCACAAAAACGACTTCCCCTCTTACAGCAGCACGAATGTGGAAAGTTTCTCAAACTTTATCAACATCGCAGATGAGTTGATCGTGTTCCTGACAGCTGTAATGGATCAGTTTGTTGTACTGAAACAGTTCATCCACCTGAACCTGACTCTCAGGACAAACCTGACTGTTCAGTTTCTTCAAGGAAGTTTTGTTGTTTTTTTTTTTTCTGAGGTGATTTTTTTTTTTTTTTATGTATGTGCACATAATTGTCCAGTTTAGTCACACAGCCGTCAGCCTCTCCACTTTTTTTTTTTTTTTTTATGTGCACATAATTGTCCAGTTTAGTCACACAGCCGTCAGCCTCTCCACTCATCCTAGGACACAGTCGGATACATTCAGGGTGAAAAGTACAAATTGACAGCTGTAATGTGCGTACATGAGTTCTATAGGAGACAACTTGTATGGACTTGACTCAATAAATGACCTCACGCAGCAGCAGAGAAAGTTTTATTTAATCTGCGTAGTTCAGGCTTTGTCTCCGCCCACAGACAGGTAAGGTAGGTGTGTGCCAGTAACACTTTCATTTCATCCCGAGCTGACACACAAGGTGAGTGATTTTCTATCGTGAGCCGTGTTTGACTTTGAAAACATCCTGAATGATTTTACTGAAGCTGTGTCACTATGTGTCTCTGTTGTCATTTTGGTTTCACCTGAGCTCTGTTGGTTCAGGCCAAGTCTCTCGCTCTCCTTCTCACCCGTGTGCCGACCCGTCAGTGCTGAAGACCGCTGCAGACATTTCATGATCGGCCACTACGCCATCGTCGGGGAGGACGGGCGTCACGGCTCCCTGCAGGACCTTGTGGACTTTGGTCGTAGAAGTCCCATCTTGCCTTTCACAGAGGTGCTCACTGTGGCGTGTGGACAGGTGGGGACACGTCTTTGTTATCTGTCCTGGTACCAGCAGGTCGATTTATTCAACGGGTCTATGGATATTGTGTCTTTGAACTCAGCATTCTGGCTTTAAAGCAAGAAGAGGTCAGAGAGACAGCGCTCTCTGCAGCCAATGAAATGAAACAGTGGATCAGTGGGTGTTCCCCATGGGTCCATCAGGACACTTCACCTCTGGCTGCTGACGGAGAATTTATTCTCAAAAGGAATATTTGGGTAAAACATGCTGAGGGAGAAAAGAAGTCCCTTCAAATAATCAAAACAATCAGCTCATCAGGTCCAAGTATTTCTCTCTCTCTTTGCTCCCCTCCCAGCCCTCTTAAGCCCCAGCATGCTGGGAGGTGGAGTCACTGCCCCAGCACTTCATGCATTTTGGAATGGGGAGGTACTCCACTTAAAAATGTCCAATCATGAATCCTCTGGGCCAAACCTGAGCAGGTCATAGTCCTGCGCCACACTGAACTGGACAGGAACGGTGCCCGGGTGCCCCCCCGCTGTGCCCCAGCCCCCCTCGGGGTCGCCGTAGCTTCACAGGCACGAAGGCGTGCTTGCACGTCATTGTTCATTCCAAGCTCCGCAGCCGAAGCCGATATTAGACCATTCAAATAAAGGTTGGGAATTGGTGATCGCGTTTTCTCAGGTTTGCTGTAACGGTCGAGGCAAACGCTCCATCCGTGTCCTAACGAGGTTCCCTGCTGTGTGTTTTCGTCTCTTGAAGATCCCCACAGCTGAGGAGCCTCTGTACGCCCTGGCTCACGAGGTCCCTCCTCAGAGCTGTGTCAGTGCAGCGGCTGCCTTCAACATGAAGCCTTCGTTCTTCAGCAACCTCAAGAACTTGAAGAAGAAGTTCCAAAAGAAAAGACGTAGGTCTGCAGCGCACGTGTACGTAGACATGGTACTTAGTGGAGTCCTGCCTCTAGAGTTCCTGCCACCTCCTCCCTTTGCTCCAGGCCACTGATTCCCCTCCAGCTGCCTCAGATAGTACATCAGTATAACAGTATAACAGTATATCAGTATAACAGTACATCAGTATAACAGTATATCAGTATTGGGGCAACTGGATCAAACTATAGAATGTGTAGAATGAGCCACAGTGCTCCAAGTGTACAAGTACAAGTACAAGTACAAGTACAAGTGCAGGGCATACGTGCGACACACACAGAAGAGAGGTTGAGGAACCCTCACAGATCAGCACTATTGCAAACGCTTCTTTTGTATTTTCATTTCAAATCCGTTTGAGGCGACTGTTAGTGTCAGTGACCTGAAGCTGCCGTCTGTGCGTGGACACGCCTCCACGTGAGACGGCTGCAAGAGGAAGCTTTATTCAGCATCCTATGAAAATCAGGAGTGACCCCGCTAACGGCAACTGATTTGGATACAGGGTATTTATACCCAGGTGTACTGCAGTTCTGTAATGAGTGGACGCCGTGTCCATGACAGAGAGGCTGCAGGGAAGCGGAGGTGAAGAAACTGGTCCAACCTGTTTCCCAGGCAGAAACAGAGCAGCCAGACAGATTCCTCTTCACGCAGTTTCTGAACCCACAGGTGGGACGTAGTTACTGGCAATAACCCTGACGCTCAGAGAGGAGGATGATGAAGTCACTGCTGCTGTGATGTTGCAGCATCTTGTGCTTCTGATCCTTTCACTTTACACCGTGTGATGCTGTTGTATGTCTGTAAACAAAGTAATAATAAAAGGCAGCTGTCTGAGCCTGCTTGTGATACTGAGCGCTGGTCATTTCATCCTTCATCATCGCTCACTGCACAGGAGCCACACGTGCTACAGACAGAACAGACAGCCAGTGTCTCTGTTCACTTCCTCCTCTGTGGCCTCGACTGCTGTCTCCTGGGATGAAGTGTGTTTGGAACCCGTCAGCGTGCTCCTCCACAGAGCTGCTCTCATCCCATTCAGTTGACCTCAATTGGATTTTTTTGATGAGACAGACCATTGTGGTCTTGGAATTAACGTGTGAGACAAGTCAAATGAGTCTCTTTCGTTTTCAACAAACACCAGCAGGTGAAACATAAACAGCCCAGTTCTCACCTTCAGGACGCGCCGGCTGCGTTATTAAAAAGCACCACACCACTCACTGATGCAATGTGTGTGTCAACCCAAGGCCCCACAAAAAACCACTTCCTCTTGTCACAGCAGCATGAATGTGGAAAGTTTCTCAAACTTTATCAAAACACATCACAGACGCAGTCATTAAGATTGTTCATCCACTTGATGAGATGAACACAGAGCCTAACCCTAACCCTAACCCCCCCTAACCCTAACCCTAACCCCCCCTAACCCTAACCCTCACCCTCCCAAGACAAACCTGACTGTTCTATTTCTTCCTGGAAGTTTTGTTTTTTCTTCTGAGGTGATTTTTGTTTTTTACGTGCACATAATTGTCCAGTTTAGTGATCACATTAAATCATCACTCAGCCATCAGCCTCAGTGTGATACTTTGAGGGTGAGCTCAAGCAGCAGCAGAGAACGTTTTAGATCATCTGCGTAGTTCAGGCTTTGTCTCCGCCCACAGACAGGAAGGTAGGTGCGTGCCAGTAACGCTGTCATTTCATCCCGAGCTGACACACAAGGTGAGTGATTTTTTTTTTTACTGTGAGCTGTGTTTGACTTTGAAAACATTTCACTGCCAGAAGCAACATGTTCTCACTGGAGTCTGAAGCTGGGACAAAGCTGAGTGCAGCAGCAGGTGGAGCTTTTAATTGTCTCTACGAAGTCAACGCGTTGAAGAGTTCAAACACGTTTATGGAAAAGTGAGCAAGCGTAACTCGTGTGACAGCGTGCACATCTCTGACGGCTCTACTTGAACGAATGGGAAGGATGTGCTGTATCATTGGGAGTCATTGGTATTTGTTTACATTCCCTGCTGGTCACCGTTCAGGTACTCTATGTACAAGTACCTCACGTATGAGCGGGTTCCAACCCACTCAGCCGGTCCTGTCTCTCAGGGCGATGGAGCCGAGTCAGCCGTTCCAAGGACGCCATGATCCCGTCACCTGGTTCACAGGGTCCCAGCGTCAGACGGTGATCAGGAACGGTGTCGTCCCCGAGTGGTTTCACGGCATCATTTCCAGAAAGTACGTCTGGTTTTCTTCTCTCACTGGTTTCTAGCTTGTCTAGTTTAGGTAGTTTAGGTAGAGCCTATGTTGTCTGCTACATGTTCTGATGAGTATCTAAACAAAGTAAATAAAGAATATCAGAATTTGTGTGGTCATGTAGGGTGGAACAATATTACAAGACAAAGGGCTCCCATAAAGATACGGGTGAAAAGCGGAACTGTGCTAAACAATGAATGATGGCTGTCTTCAAATCACCTGACAGGTACCAGGAAGTAAAACAACTCCGACAAATGCATAGACTGAAACGAATTCAAATGCAGTTGTACGTGTATCAAGAGTAAACGAGTGAGCCACTCTGACCAAAGCGTCCACGTCTCTGTTGTCATTTTGGTTTCATGAATAATTCCACAGGACGTCAGAGGACATGCTCATGGTCAAGCCTCCCGGCTACTTCCTCATCAGAGTCAGTGAGACCCGGGTGGGATACTCCCTCTCGTATCGGTGAGTGATGGCAGAATCACCTGAGCTCTGTTGGTTCAGGCCAAGTCTCTCGCTCTCCTTCTCACCCGTGTGCCGACCCGTCAGTGCTGAAGACCGCTGCAGACATTTCATGATCGACGCCTTGGAGGGCGGCCATTACGTCATCGTCGGGGAGGACAGGCGTCACGGCTCCCTGCAGGACCTCGTGGACTTTCATCGTAGAAGTCCCATCTTGCCTTTCACAGAGGTGCTCACTGTGGCGTGCGGACAGGTGGGGACACGTCTTTGTTATCTGTCCTGGTGCCAGCAGGTCCAGGACAGGTCCAGCAGGTGCTGCCAGAGCTGATGCTCATTTAAATAAGGAACTGCTGATCTCATTATCTGATGTAAACTGTGTTAGTTCCAGTCCCCCGTCCATACAACACATTGACTCATTACCTGTACGCTGTCTCTCCGTGTCTGATCCTCCCTCAGTCGAAGGACCAGGTGGACTACGCAGAACTTCTGTTTCCCAAAAGGACCAACTGCAGTTCGGATCTCTGCAGCTTACTGCAGCAGAACACGAGCCCCACGGGATCAGAAGCGACCCTCGCTCCACCTGCTCTCCCTTCTCGACCAGGCGTCATCCAGAACGTCGCGGTCCTGGTTCCAAGCAGCCAGCCAAACTGCCTTTACCCATGTCTGCAGTCCTCATACCTTCCCTCTCAACCTCCAGCCACGGTAAGATGCTGGGCCTAGTTTTATTGTTGTAGCAGCAGCACTCCATCCGTGTCCTAACGAGGTTCCCTGCTGTGTGTTTTCGTCTCTTGAAGATCCCCACAGCTGAGGAGCCTCTGTACGCCCTGGCTCACGAGGTCCCTCCTCAGAGCTGTGTCAGTGCAGCGGCTGCCTTCAACCAACAGCCCGAGAAGAACCCCAACATGAAGCCTTCGGTCGTCAGCAACCTCAAGAACTTGAAGAAGAAGTTCCAAAAGAAAAGGAACAAGTCTGAAGAGCACATGTACGCAGATATTAATGACGACATGCTTGACATGGTGCTTTGTGGAGACCTGCCTCCAGAGTACCTGCCACCTCCTCCCTTTGCTCCAGGCCACTGATTCCCCTGCAGCTACAGCGCTGCAACTGCAACTATGTTACAATATGTTGGACGGTTGTGTCTCAGGAGGTAGAGACCAGAGGGTCGGTGGTTACATACACTGATTTGGATACAGGGTATTTATACCCAGGTGTACTGCAGTTCTGTACTGAGTGGACGCCGTGTCCATGACAGAGAAGATGGAGGGAACCTGTAGAAACGGAGCAGACAGTTTCTGAACCCCGAGGTGGGACATAGTTACTGGAACTAGCTCTGACCGTTCGAGAAAAGGATGATTATTTAACTACAGCTGTGATGTTGCAGCATCTTGTGCTTCTGATCGCATCCTTTCGCTTTACACCGTGTGATGCTGTTATATGTCTGTAAAGAAAAATAAAAGGCAGATTTTTAAGCCTCCTTCTGATATCCACGCACTGTACAGGAGCGACGATGCTGGATTTTTACAACGATGAGACATTTGATTGACAGACATTGGACATGTGGAGCTGGATTTAATATCTGAAGCAGAGATCCCACACCACACGGGTCACAGAGGCGGTGACTGCAGGTCACTTCCTTTTAAGGGAAAACACGGAGCCTCAGCCCGGGACGGGAGCACCGGCGACGGCGTGGAGAGTTCGCCCTGCGCCGCCCGTGTGCGCAGAGCGAGTGGAGCTGCAGCCAACGGTTAAACACCGCCCTCCCCTGGCTGCCCTGGTTGAACAAACCACGCGGGGCTGGGAGGCTCTGTGACATCACTGGAAAGCTGTTGGATTTCACACAGGGATCAGCCGCTGGGACACTGAGCACACCCAGGAAGTCTCCCTGACGTCGACTCCCACTTTGTTTTGTTTGACTTTTACAAAAGCGAGTTTTTGTTTGTCTTCTTTTTTTCTTTCCGTTTAGCGACTTGTTTTTAACAGAAACGCAGCGACGCCATGTCTTTTATCCCGGGTCAGCCGATCACTGCTGTTGTGGTAAGTTAACCCGCGTCAGCGCCAGTAGACACCCAGTTAACCCGCGTCACCGCCAGTAGACACCCAGTTAACCCGTGTTCTATCGTGTTGTAGCTACAACCCACGCGTTTTACTGTTAGCATTGCTGTTAGCATTGCTGTTAGCTTTGCTGTTAGCATTACTTTCTTTGTTTGGCTGCCGGGAGGTGACGTCACACCGTCAGTTTGACAAGAAGAAAGTAAACTTACACCAGACAGTGTAGCAGGTGTATTTATTACGTATGAAGTGTAAACACCGTGTTATTGTTGATTTAAATGCGGGTTTAAAGCTCCAGTGAGCACTTGTATAAAAATGGGCGTCGCCATCTCGTCTTCCTGGACAGAGGGGCAGTGATGCGTTCAGGTGCCACAGGAATCTCAGCGATTCGTATTGGTACATCTCAGGTGAAAGGTCAATGAAGCTTTCAGGTTGAATTTATTCATGTCCGTCCCCACTCACGTCTACTGGGATATTTGTTGTTACTGCATTCTGCTACCTTTCAATGAAACTAGTTTAATCTAGTCTGATTTAGTCTAACTCCAAGGCATTCATAAAAAAATATTGTCTCCATTCAAGTTCTGTGAAGGATCTTTGTTTGTAGTTGGCTTTTGTTTTTATTTACAGATATTTATATCAACGTTTATGGTTCAGCTGTAAAATATCAAGCCTCAATTACAGGGGTTTGTTGTAAGAGTTTAAAATCAAAATCTCAAGGATCCATTTCTTAAATACATTGGTGATATTGGTCTTTCATACTTTTCCACATCATTTCATGCCTTTCAACTAATAAATGAATTAACGTGTGTGCTGAAGTAAATGAAAACGGAAGTAGCGTCAGGTCATCCCTGCAAGAAATGAGTTTTATCTGGACTGAAGACGCTGAGACTTGGTAACAGTCGTCAGTCTTCACGGTAACTTCAGACAAACCGAACAAAGAGAATTACTCTTTGCTGTCCCTCAGTCCCAATCTAGGATCGGAAGTGGTGACTGACTCTCACTCAGACGTCAGCTCCAATCATCCTCTTTGACTTCATGGTGTCGGCCAGACGTCTGAGACACTGTCTGGTTATTCACCAACACGACACACAGGCCGTCTTTGTGTTGCTGTGAAGGGTGCTGGTGTCAGAGTCGCACATCCATCTGTTTTCATGAGCCTCCAGCTCTGGGTCAGTGTTTGTGTTTGGTAAGAGGCTCGTGAGCTGTGTGAGTGTTGTGCATCATTTTGTTTCTCTTCTGTTGAAAAGCAACGAGTCGAGATCAAGAAGTTGCAGGAGAATAATAATCTGATCCTCGGCTTCAGCATCGGTGGAGGGATCGACCAGGACCCTGGGCAGAACCCGTTCTCTGAGAACAAGTCTGACAAAGTAAGTGTGTGTGTGTGTGTGTGTGTGTGTGTGTTCTTCCTGTTGAGGCTCAGTGCTGCTCAAGCACCTGAGGAACAGGCCTGAGCACATTACCTGTTGCCTCATACCTGGGAATACTGCAAGTTTACACAGGGTCGCTTCCCGTCTGCTGACTGTCTGCTCTTTACACGGACAAAGGATTTCATCGTGGCCTCTGACATGTCTAGCTGTCTTTAAATGGTCTTGAGTTTCTCACGACCATTCTCATATCTGATATTTTTATACAAATGATGCTGTTTCTGCCTCAGTTTGTTCGAGAGACTTTTTACTAAAGAGCTGAAACTGCTGGTTGATTATTCAGGTTGACGAGCAAAAACAACAAACCTCTGTCGTGCATAACTTGATTAGTTGAAACAATCTTGCGATTGTTGGATGGTCCGTTTTATCAAATTCAGATCTATTAATGAATGTAATGCGCTTATAATGTATGAACTTATTGTATGTTTTCATTGTTCAAAGGGCATCTATGTGACCAGGATCACTCCAGGCGGCCCAGCAGACCTGGCAGGCTTGAAGATGGGAGACAAAATAATGCAGGTATGTGTTGAACTGCACCTTTGGTCTAAATCCACAAGATGGCACTACGTGCACGCTGGAGTGTACGTGTAACTCAGTTCAGTTTTAGGACATGAGTGAAATTCTCGTCCCCCCCCCCTCAGGTGAACGGCCACGACATGACCATGGTGACCCACGACCAGGCTCGAAAGAAACTCACGAAGAAGAAGGAGGTGGTGGTGCGACTACTGGTGACCAGAAAGTCGCTGGAGGAGGCCGTCAAGCAGTCGATGGCGGCAGGCCCAAATTGTCACATGATGCCGCGACACTACTAATGCAGCTGTACTGCGATCACGCACAGACTCGGAGGGTGGTTGCACTGTGGCCTTTCTAACCAGGTTATTACAAAATGATGCACGCAGACGCTGCACGGGTGTGTTCTGACTTCTCCTGGTCTCACACACACACACGCTGACTCCCCTCGCAGTCTCAAAGGGCTACAGCGCTGCAGCACTGTGCACATCTGTTTCTGATGACTTTGCAGCGATGATATAATACAGGCTTTTTTTTTCTTATCCCTCAAATCCACTTTTGGTTATCGGCTAACGCTGCTGCTTTGATTCTAAGCAGAGGTTCCACAGTGAGAGGCGTGAACCAAAACAGATCCAGAGCATAATGAGATGAGGTGTTTTCATGGATCTGAAATGATGCAACCAGGTGCAGCTCCAACTCAAAATCTGGATGTAGTGAATTTAGACGTGCTCAGGCTTTGGTGGAGGTATGCGTTCTACTTGGATTTTTTTCTCCAAATGTCCTGCGATCTGCTGTGGGGGCTGGTGGATGTCGACATCAGACGTCCTCTACAGCTCCTTGCAGATATGAATTTGTTTCAAACAAAACCTTCTCTGATGTCAGTCTGGTCGGGAGCACAGCATCAAATGCCAAAGTACTGTGAAGTCATTTTCTCTTTTTTAGAAGTGGTGCAAACGCATCACATATACATGTTTCCCACTGATTATTTCCATTCTGTTTATCTTGTCTGTTGTGTGATAAGTTAATTCCATGTCCAGCGCAGACAGACGCGCTGGCCCTCATTAAAACCTCATCACTGTTTTGAACGTGATTATTTTCAGAGACCAAAAGTTTAGAGTGTATCCCTGAGCCGTACAGGACTGAAAGTTTTCCGAGGCCGTGTTTGCTTCTATGTCATGATTCCTCTGTGGTTTCCACAAAGCACTGGGAACCTGAACCTGAAGCCTCTGATGCACAACGCATCAACCAGACGAGTGACTGAAAATATTACTGCAGTGAAAATGGTTTATTCTACTAACACTGGGAGATTTCATTGATTCTTGTTGTGCTGGTGGTATAAAAACCATTTCATCTGTGGGTTAAAGAGTGTTGACGAATATTTGGTGTTTTGCATCAAAAACTTGGACATCACTGACGTTTTTTTTTTCTATTTGAACAATTCTTGTCCGCCTCCAGACTTTGGACATGTATGTAAACTGCCAGCAGAGCACACTTGTACAGCTCTCAATCGTTCTCCTATAAAAGCCCTGAGAAGGAAATGTGCCTCTGTACCTGTTTTTGATAAAGCCCCAGTGTAATGGGATCTATTTTCTCTCCTCTCACACACACTGACTGGAGGCTTTTTATCTTACAGGCCCTTCAAATAGATCCATGATGCCAGTTATAAAGTAATCAGCTGACATTTCAAAGCAAAGAATCTATTGCCTGACCTTTCTGTGTTTACCGAGGCATTTTGATAGAGAGCTTTCTCCACTTTCATCTCTTAAATATGTGTGTGTCTGGACCCAATCACTGGCCTTTGATCTGAGCGCTTGGGAGAATAAAACAGTCCATAATCCATCCAAATGAGCAAACAGGTGCAAACAGGTGCATCTGCTCTAGTTTTAATATAATGATTTTGTGCCACCTTCTACTTCTCGACAGCAGCAAATGAAAAGCCGACAGGTCAGGTCATCAGAGCACCAGGCCTGACTCTGTCTTCGAGCTGCACTGTGCCATTTGCATTGCATGTGTCCACATGATGCATTACCGCCAGCTCCGAGGGTCAGAGCCAGTTGAGATGAACGTGCTGACTCTTAAAATAACATCAGGTCCATGTCACATCATGGAAGAGGGTCGATTTAGGGCAGCTGAGCTAAAATCCCCCTTTGAGAAATAATTGATGAGGAAACCGTGTGTGTGTGTGTGTGTGTGCGCGCGCGCTTTGATGGCAAAAAACCTTCCAAGCTCCAGTTTTAGGACATTTTGGGCATTTCTTCCTTTAACACCTGGTTTTAGTAGAAGGTCAAAAGACAGACGCAGGTTAGGGTGGCGTTGTTTTGTTAGCGATGTGTGTGTGTGTGTGCGTGGCCACAAAAAGGGAAGCAGGCTTCATTCCACTTGCCTGGAATCAGTGTTATGAGACAATAAAGTGGCTGCACAAAGCCAGTGTGCGCCAGCGCTCACCAACACCACAACGTTAACTCATCGCATGTTGCTAGGTAACTAATGGAGAACCAACTTCATGCCAGGTGATTGGTGCTAGGATGTCATTAGCATGAAGAAATGATGGTCACTCATTTGGTTGCTAAGACACTGATAGTGACCACGTTGGGTTTTGTTTTTTTTTGACGTTATCTTAAAACAACATTTATTATTGTTATTATTCAACATGCAATCAAGTCAACTGATGGATTGGGGGGGGGGGTTCAGAAAGCATTTTCTGCCTGCTGAGAGTTAACAGAGATAAATGTTCCTTCCTGCAGGCACGGGAATAATTACACCACCTAAACGTGGATCATACATGATCCATGCCTCCCACGTTATGGCAGGATAATTATGTTTCCATGGCGATGCAATCTGCTCCCATCACTTCACTCCTGCACCAGATTGGAAGCAGAGGGAAGTCCACAGCTTCAGATCCGTGTGAGCGCAGGGAAGAGCAGTAATAACTGATCCTAAAGTCATAAATACATGTTATTAACCACACAACCTCATTTCCAGTGGAGGCGTCTTGTGGTTTATCATGTTTGATGATTGATAGACTATATCAATGCCTGTCTTATTGTTTGGGGAATCTTTGGAATTATTGGATCACGTGAATGTTCTTATTCGTGTTACTGCAAAAGGCAACAAAGTGCTTATCTTATTTTAACGTCAATGTCGTGGTACATTTCGTCTCGTCCAAACCTTTGAGAAGCCGAGTTGAGAGCACATGTTTGACTGGCAGTTTTCTGAGCACGTTGACAGAAGCTTACCCTCAGTATAAAACCTCCAAATTCCCTGAAGGCACTTTGAGATTTAACTGACTTTGCCACAGCTCGCTGACGTATGTCACCACTGTAGGACAACAATGAAGTATCTAAAGTGTCAGTCCATCATCCACAAAACCAAAGAACCACGAGAGCTGAAGTGGTTTAGTGGGTATTCCTCTGATGGTTGTTTCGGTGTGTCCGTGCGAACCCTCCGCTTCCTGTGGGCCTGCCTGGAATCTGTCTGGTTTCCGCTCCGCGCTGGGCTGGAGAGCACGGTGAGCGTGAGGCCGCCTGGCGCTGAGTTTGGAGCGAGCCGCGTGCATATCAATGATGAGTAGGTGGGAGAGTGGAGAGCGGGGCAGAGAGATGCCAAAGGGCTGCGAAGCCTCCAGTTCCCCAGAGTGAGAGCGGATGCGTGTTGTCATAGCGATGAGTGCGGCGTGTTCACGCTGTGTGTGGGACCCAAAGTGGCGTGGATCCTCACGTAAGGGAGGTTCATCCCAGAACGACTGTTTCTTCCATCATGTGACATGTTTAGACATGACTGCTGGGTGTGTGGCAGCAGGTGGTTCATTTTATTCCTCTCTCTCTCTCTCTCTCTCTCTCTCTCTCTTGAAGGGTCTTTAACCTCTGCTCCTCCCACGCAGATCTCCCAGGCGCTTCCCTCTGCCGGAGGCTTCATGGACAACCTACAAACCGCCTGATAGTAAAAAAAAAAGAAAGAGAGAAAACGGGCGCTAACTGTGAAGATGGTGAGTGGAGATCGAGTGTGTGGGCAACACCAGCTCATTATCAGCTGCACGCTGGAGAGGAAGACACATGACGGAGTGAGCAGCACACACTGAGGTGGGGGACAACATTGTCTTTATTGCTCATTACATTTTCCTCTCGTCGCCGGCTGATGAACAATCAAGTGCTAAGTTTATTCTGAGAGTGTGAAGTTTTGATCCTTGTGTCTGCAGCATCCAGAGAAAGACGAAGAGAAGAGGAGGGTCCGTTTCTTCATGACAGCCTGACGCGGTCCAGGGAAGAAGAACAGGGGTATCAGACTTTCTCTTTCTCTCCATCTGTCCCTGAATTGTCACTTCAGTCATTCCGCTGCATGAGGGGTTGAGGGAGTTCAGTTTTATTCAGCAATTTGGTATCAAACTTCCATGTGGTGTGAAGCCTCCTCCTACAGTCAAACATATTTTGCTAAAGACGGAGGTTTGAAGTCGTTCCATCTCTGACCTGGAAGCCGTTCAGTCCGATGTGTTGTGTGTCGTTGAAAAGAAACTCTGGCTCCGTGGCGCTGAGGGAATCCAACAGGTGTGATTGGTTGTTGCCATGGTAACCACCCCCATGGGCTCAGCCGACGTTTGCATGAAACTTCATCGTTCCTAACTTGCCTGTGTGGTGAAAGTGAGGCGGGGGGGGTGAACAGCACACACCGGCCGCTGCTGCAGTGACATGAGAGGAAGCCTGTTGTCAGTGTATCCCAACATAGTTTGGTCATATTTCTCATTCCTTCCTCATTTTTATCTAAACTGGACATCAGCCTTTTTCTCGCAGACATCCATTTTGGAAGAAAAAACAAAAGCGGTCTCCAGCAGGATATTGTGTTATTTCCCCCGTCGCTTATCGTGGTTCAGCTATCAAGCATAGTTTTGGAGACCAGGTCGACTCGTACGATCTGAGTCAAAGTGTGTGTGTGCATCACATGCACGGGGTCCGTTCCAGGAGAAAGGAAACAACCAGTTTAGATGGAACAGCTTTATTATTGTGATTATATGATTCTTCTGTTTGTCAAATCAAATCCAAATATTTGAGTTGCATGTTCAGGGAAGTAGAGCTAGTGGCTTCATTTGAGGGAACTAGATGGATGTGACTTTGATGGACTGTTGGCTGGACAGTGGACACTGTGTGTGTGTGTGTGTGTGTGTGTGAGAGAGAGAGAGAGAGAGAGAAGGTCAGACCATATGAGAAACCATGTGTGTCTGCACATGAGAGGTGAGCAGGGAGACACTGTAATGTTCCCACTCAGCTCCGGAGGCTCTCTCTCACTCACTCACTCACTCACTCACTCACTCAATCTGGTCCCTTCACTTGACTCTAATCGGACGGACTGAGGCCGACCCTGAACCATGAGCGGTGAGTGAAGAGCTGAAGTTTACTCAGCGATGTGTCAGCAGTGGGGTTTTCAGGTTGTTGTAGATTTATGACAACATACAACTTTTAACTTTGAAAGAGCAGCTGGATGCGACGTGAACTCTCCCAGCCCTGATAGAAATAAAGCCTGTGTTTAGAGCTGTAGTGGTTTTGATAAAACAATAATAATAAAAAATAAATTTCGCCAGTTTACGACGGCAGGGTTAATGGCGTTCTCGTGTATCGTTGGAGACTCTGATGATCGCCGCTCACGTGATGCTGGATGTTTGTGTTGTCGTGCTGCCTGGGGCCGTAACCCTGGTTTCAGCCCCAGGCAGCAGGGCTGAGGTCAGCCTGAAGGAACCGCTCAGGTTAAATGTGATATTAACCATTACTGATGTTATTTTAGTTCTGAAACTCGCCTCCTAAATCACTTCACATGTCACGCATCTGGCTTTAACGTGTGTAACTGCTAACTCCACACTATTCCTGTGTGGACGCTGGTGTTTCACCGGCTGGTCAGATGGTGCAAAGCAGAACGTCTGCAGATGGCGTCCAAAACCACCGCCGCTGCTCCGCAAATGGCCCAAAACTGTGAGATTCCACTTTGCCAGAGATGAAAAGAGGCCTGGTGGAGGCTGGCAGAACATTCCTTGGTGAGATGGAACCACAATAAGAACTGGGTTGGATCAGACGGGGTCCATCTTTAGAGAATGAAGCAGCAGCTGATCAGAACATGTCTCCACTCACCTGCACCGGGTGGCGTTAGTGTGTTGGTTACGTCCATTGTCATTTCATTCGTCAGACGTTTGGGTTTTTCTTCTTGGGCTGTGGTCATGGGTTTGTTTTACAAAGACAGTACGTTTAAGGTTGAAGCAGAATGAGAGAAGTCGTCCCAACCCAGTCAAAGAAAGAATTAATGTACATAAAAAAAAGAATGTACAAAATAAAGTGAGTAGAACCCAGGCCCTGTCGTCTGCGGTGGAATCCAGGAAGAGGTCATGCATGTAAAACACTTCAATGGTTTGTCCTCACTTGACATGTTCATGATATTGACCGGGACTATTCCGTTTATTTGGGTGTTTCATGAGCACCGTGTTGAAATGTGTTTTGTAATAAGCCACTGATGGTTTGTCATCACTTCGGCTTCGTTGTTCCTCTGTGACACTGAACGAGCACAGAACACGTTCTGTCCTTACCTAATTGAAATACTAATTATTAAAACGTAATCCTCAAACAGGCCTTTGCTTTGACTTCCATTCACTGTGGCCTGAACAAAAAACAAAAAACACAAAAGATGAAGACCCCATAATGTGACTGAATGTCCCCACATCAATGCCCCCCCCCCCCACACTCAACCCTAAATAATGGCCTTCAATATCAGGATCATCCCACGCGTGGCTCCACAATGGCTATTTTACACCATGTGTAATAAATAGAAGTGGCGCTCGGAACAATGGACAATGGGAATCAATAGAGAAGAAGGATCCAAACAGAATATGTGAGGCCTCTGGAGACGGTATGCTGCATGTCCACACCCCCATGGAGAGAGTGATTGCACTGGATGGAAAGGAGAAGCGGGTGATTCACAGGAAGCATCGTAGCCTAGATAGATAAGGAGCAACCGCCACGTGCTGCTCGCGCACTTGATCTCAGCAGGAGGAAACACGGTAAGACCACAGAAACTCAGTATGGTCAAGTCTTATCCATTTCACTGTACTCACGGATCCCAGTGAACATTTGGAGACTCAGGGTTAGCGTTGAATTACTCGCTATGGTGGTTGAGGAGCAGCGTCAGTGTTTCTCAACAAGTGATTTGACCGTTGGGTAAGAATCATGTGACGGACTCTCTCTCTCTCTCTCTCTCTTTCACTGTTGGATAATTCTTTGTTCTGTAACTGAAGGCTAAATATTAATTCTTGCGGGTTGTTGCAGAGCGGCAGCTAGTTATTTTCACCTTTGGCCAATCCTTTGATCTCTTATCTTTTCATTCTGAATGGACCAATAACCTAAAGTGACACAAGTGACCAGAATGTGAAAATGTTTATGATTAAATGAGATTGTTATTGATCTATGTTGACTGATATTTACAGCTGTGATATGAAAATGTTTTTTTTTTTTAATATATTCGAAACTAACCATCGACCTGTTTCACATCATCTCTTCATACAAACGTTTTTGTAAATATCTTCATTTCCCAAGTTAGCGGCTGACCCTTGACCCCTGACCTCTGCCCGTTTAGTTTCCCACGAGACCTGCCTCCTGGACCAGGTGCTGGAGCTGATTATGAACGAGAAGCCCCCCGCCAGCACCAGTCTCTTCCTGAACGAGGACGCGGACAAACCGCCGCTGCCGGAGAGGGGCGACCTGAGGAGGCGAGTGCGCCGGGCGATGCAGAGGAGAGCCAGCACCATGAAGGAGAGGATGAGCTCCATCAGCCGGGGCAGCGTCAGAGCTTTCCTCCGCAGGAACTTGTTCGTCCTGTTCACCGTCGCCGCCGTGGCTCTGGGTGAGCGCAGAGCGCAGCGCCGTTTTCTCTGCGGGCCCCTGACTTTGTCTGACTTGTGTTTTCGTGCCTTTGTGTGTGTGTGCGGGCGTGCACGTGCGTGCAGGCGTTATCCTGGGCTTTGCTCTACGCCCCCACCAGCTGACCCTGAGGGAGATCAAGTACTTTGCCTTCCCTGGGGAGCTCCTCATGAGGATGCTGCAGATGCTGGTGCTGCCGCTCATCGTCTCCAGTCTGGTCACAGGTTGGCTTTGAAGTGTGAAGCACAGGGGGTTATACACAGCGTGATATTTAAGGGTCAGCTGTGACACTGTCCTCTGCTCAGGTATTTCCTCCCTGGACAGCAAGGCGTCGGGTAAAATGGGCTTCCGCGCGGTCGTCTACTACATGGTGACCACGCTGATCGCTGTGTTCATCGGCATCGTCATCGTCACGATCATCCGGCCGGGCGAAGGCAGCAGAGACAGCCCTTTGCAGAAAAGCGGAAACATCGAACCTATTCAGGCTGCTGACGCTTTTCTGGATCTGATCAGGTATCAGCAGCACAGAAATTTAATTCATTAAATTCTCTGATCATCTGTTTATTTGACCCTGTTTCATGTTTATTTCAGAAACATGTTTCCCCCCAATCTGGTCGAAGCTTGTTTCAAACAGGTGAGGTCATCGCCCTCAAGGATAGCTTCATACCTTTGATTTGATTTGTTTCATCATCAAATATATAAATGTTAAAGAAAGAACAATCCTTGATCTTTATCCGTAGTCAAATATGAATACGTCTTGGTCGTCATTGAGTTTAAATGTCGCTCGCAGTATAAAACTGTTTACAAGAAGACGGTTCACACCCGGAACGTGACGGTGAGCCTGAACCTCACCGACGCCCTCAACGTGACGGAGCCTCACCTGAGCATGAACCTCAGCAGGGTGCTGCACACCGTACAGGTGGGTGGGCCCGTCCCACAAGTCAAAGCGTTTATGACGGCCTGAAGGTCCACTTTGACCGAGGCGTGACCCGGGTGTCTCCCGTGCCACAGGAGACGGTGGAGGAGACCATCCCTGTGCCCAGCGCCTCCGGGGGCGTCAACGCTCTGGGTCTGGTGGTCTTCTCCATGTGCTTCGGTCTGGTCGTTGGCAACATGAAGCAGCAGGGCCAGGCTCTGAGGGACTTCTTTGACTGCCTGAATGAAGCCATCATGAGACTGGTGGCCGTCATCATCTGGTGAGTGAAGACTAACGACAGCGTGTCCCATGCGAAATGCCTCGCTCGTTGAATCCATCTTTTTCCCCAGGTACGCTCCAGTGGGCATCCTGTTCCTGATCGCGGGGAAGATTGTGGAGATGAAGGATCTGGCCGAGGTGGGCGGTCAGCTGGGGATGTACACCGTGTCGGTCACGGTGGGCCTCCTCATCCACGGCCTCTTTGTGCTGCCGCTGCTTTACTTCGTGGTGACCAGGAGGAACCCCTACAGCTTCATCGGCGGCCTGCTGCAGGCCCTCATCACGGCCCTGGGAACGTCGTCCAGGTGAGTCTGAGATCCTGATAAAACCCATGAGCGGTAACAATGTTTCACTGGGAATAACACGGCCTGCTGCAGCTCTGCCACCCTGCCCATCACCTTCCGCTGCCTGGAGGAGAACAACCGCGTGGACAAAAGAGTGACGCGCTTCGTCCTGCCCGTGGGCGCCACCATCAACATGGACGGCACCGCCCTCTACGAGGCTGTGGCGGCCATCTTTATCGCTCAGGTTAATGACATGGACCTGAACTTCGGCCAGATTCTCACCATCAGGTAACAACGTTTGTTTCTCTGTCGGGGCCGTGAAGTGAATCAACGTGTCGTGTTGGTTCTAAAAGGCTGCTGCCTGACCCACACGTAACTGTGTATGATTGTCTCGTGCTTCTCTCTGACTCCACT
Organism: Pseudorhombus dupliciocellatus; assembly: GCA_016785235.1. Classification (NCBI taxonomy): domain Eukaryota; kingdom Metazoa; phylum Chordata; class Actinopteri; order Pleuronectiformes; family Paralichthyidae; genus Pseudorhombus; species Pseudorhombus dupliciocellatus. Next base: position 1,066,279 of record JAFBJW010000248.1, read on the forward strand.
CCAGAGAACGTGTGACCTCAGTTTACTGAGTCAGTGACTCATCTGCTCAGTGTCAGTGTGTGTTGATGAAAGGATGATTAATTCCACTCAAATGAGTTATTCATGCACTTCCTTGTAAACAACATAGGATTTATTGTCACGACTTCCATCATGTCCATCGTGCCACGCCCACCAGCCGTGCACATGTGCTGTTTGTTTATTTCACTTTATGAAATGTCTCCGCTCTCCTCTCCTTCCCTCCCGCCGCCCACTCAGTATCACGGCAACGGCTGCCAGCATCGGAGCAGCAGGCATCCCTCAGGCTGGCCTGGTTACCATGGTGATCGTATTGACATCGGTGGGACTGCCCACGGAGGACATAACGCTGATCATCGCCGTGGATTGGTTCCTGTGAGTTCCCACTAAATGTCAGCTTGATGGGGATTGGTCTGTGCGCTGCTCTCTGGCTCTGTGGCCTAAATGTCAGAGGGAAGCTTCAGAGCCCAGAGCCCCCCCCCCCCCCCCCCCCCCCCCCCCCCCCACTACAAAGGTCACTGATGCATAATGCAGGGCGGCAGATTAGAAAGTGTGTTTGCAAAAATACGATATGGTTTCTTCACGTGGGCAGCGCCATAGGTGTGAATGCTGGTCTGTCTCTGTTAGGGCTTTACCACCGAGCTGCTGCTAGAGCTAGTTCTGTTTCCACCGGCCTGAGGTGTGGAAACACTGGTGTTTAACTGGTGCTAGCTGGCCCCAACTCTTTGGGTCTATGAAAAGCTGCAGCGAGATACATGCCGAGTGTCAAGCCACTCCCGAAAAAACTCTAAAAGTTCAAAAGAGATCTGGGGCCGGCTACTGATGCAGTGATGTGGTGTCAACTGGGCTCCGTGTCGACGGAAAACCAAACTGGTTCTTACGTTTTGAACCAACCAAGCACTAGCACCCTGTGTGTGTCAGCCCTGTGATGAGCTGGTCACTTGTCCAGGGTTGAGATGAGTGAATGATGATGATTCTTGACCCCCCCCCCCCCCCCCCCCCCCCCCCCCCCCCCCCCCCCCCCCCCCCCCCCCCGCCCCCCCCCCCCCCCCCCCCAGGGACCGCCTGCGCACCACCACCAACGTGCTGGGTGACTCGCTCGGGGCCGGCATCGTGGAGCACCTCTCCCGCGGAGAGCTTCAAAACCAGGACGACGACGTGCGCAACTCTGTCATCGAGGAGAACGAGAAGCCGTACCAGCTCATCTGCCAGGAAAACGACGCCGTCAAGCACAACAGTGAGACCACCATGTGAACGTCGAAGCACGCTCCAGGGGGCTTCACGTACCCAAAGCATGTTAGCGACAACGTAGGCTCCCAGAGCGTCCCAAACTCACAACTCACCGTCAAACAGGAAACGCTGGCAGACCAGGTGGCTCCATGCCTGAGCCGTGGCGGCGAGGTCACGGGAAATGAGCACGCGGGCTGTTTAGGAATGGTTTACTAAGCACGGCCGTCGACCTGATTCAGTGGCAGCGATGTGACACTGAATCAGATTGAAAAACCCAGTGCGTCAAATAAAGCTGAAAGATGCGTTCAGGTTCATCAGAAACGAGAGTGAGCGATGACACACACTCCCCCCCAGCATCGCAGTATTAAAGGTTCCCTCGCTTCACACTTCCTCTGCTCACAGGTTTCTTTGGTAACACGTGGTACATCACGACTACCTCTATCTTCACTGGAGCAGATCCACAGGATACGATGACATCAGCTCAGCTGCTTTCATCTCTTTTCTTTCATTGTGTTTAAACACTGGACCGTGATGGGAATTAGAATATTTGTCACCTGTAGAAGGTCAGCGTTATTGCATGTGACGTGTTGAACCCGCTGCTTTGTTATACATTTGCAAGTATTTTGGTGATATTGCTTCAGTACGACTGTCCTCCTACACTGATGTTAGCAGTGTTCTCTCTCTGAAATACGTAGAAGTCAAGATGATGCGTTTTTCTTTTTCTACAATTAAAACTTGTTGTTTTTGGCATTTGGATGTGGTTCATACTTTGGACTGGAGTTTATTTCTCTGGTTTCTACATTGAACCAAAAGTAGTTCTGCTCTGGGATGACGTGACGCAGACGAAACCCAGATTCAGAGTTTTTGCTTTGTGAAAACGTACTGTGAATAAAGTTTGGCTTCGAGGAATCGGACGCACAGCTGCTTCTTGGTGTTTTAGAGGAAAGTGCAGTGAAAGTGAAAAGGTAAATAGAGTTCAGTTGAAAGTTCGGATTTGACTTTGTGCCACTTGTGTGCTCTTTGGCTTTGATGCTTATGAAAAATGTGACAAATAAATGGCTCAGGAATTGAAGTGTGCTTCTCATTCTTGTGTTTGTGGCTACCCCTGGTGGAGGAGGCTCTCCTGCCTGCAGCTGTGTGAGGCTTCTGTTGCACGGTTTACTCCAGTAACACGTGTTTCTGTTGTTACTCTGTTCTCTGGCTCTTTCACCAACGGACCCAAAAAATGACCATTATATCCTCTTCATTCACACTGATGTGACAATATCATGTGTTTATTTCAGCAGACATGATTTACAGCCTCGTTGTTGTTTGGCCTCTCAGAGCTGAGATGTGCCTGGTACTGATCGAATACTCTCTCACAACACAAGACGCCCAGGGAACGACAGTGAGACGCGTTGAGTCGTTGTTTCAGATTCGTTTATAAAACTGCTGACTTGTGTTTAAACATACAGTGCATTCTTCTACAGCCCTCCCTCACTACACAGCCTTGCCGTGTAGTGAACTGATTCATGAAGACTTTGGCATAGTTCAGTGACGGACTATGGGTGAAAAAGACGGAATGCAAACTGCAGATAGACGTCGCTGGTCGATGTCTGAGGGCCTAATTTGGAAAGACTGACACGGGTTAAATACAGTTTACAAACAGTCAATATATACGAAGTGGACAAAATACTGTTTGCTCTTCATGTGACAGAGGGTGGAGCTGTTAACAGTCAGATACAGACGGTCCAAGCCTTTTTTTTGTTTTTTTTAAAGACACCTAAGAACCTGGATTGTACAGAATGAGGTGCAAATCAATCCTGCACACACACTGTGTCATCGCACATGAATGAAGGTATACAAGTCACAAATACACCTAGTGTCTTGTTGCTATACAACATCAGGTATCATCCGTTTAATTACACCTTGTTCACTGGCTGCACGTCGGTCGTGAGTGGACACGCTGTGGACACACGTCCACGCCGACGGCGGCTAATAACAGTTTGAGCCATTCAGAAATAATCAGAATAAATTCAACGTATCTCACTTTGTTGAGTCTGCTCCAGCCACGTGTTTGGGGATATTTCAAGCACACTTCATATTTAAATATCTAAAGCCTTTTTAAATATGTATTGCTGCCCAGGTCTGGTCCCAGGGAGACAGGTAGAGTAGACAGAGACAGAGACAGAGACAGAGAGAGACAGAGGGAGAGAGAGAGAGAGAGAGAGAGAGAGAGAGAGCTTCGCTGTGTTAGGACGACGAGCTGCTGAAAGTTTACTTGGCCTGAAGAAAAGGGAGAGGAACGCGAAGAAGGATGAGACGTAGGAACGAGCCCCGGTAACACACCGTCCACGTGTGACGCAGTTCAAGACTTACTTTTGACTGTGAACGTCCTCCTCTTCATCACTCCACGTTGAGAACCGCCCAGTTGTCTTTCTTGTCCTTGAGACAACAGGAGGAGGAACTCTGTTAATGACTGAGGGCTGTGTTTAACGACCCGCGTGTGTTGCTGAGCTGCTGATGAGTCCACGTGCACGCTGGCTGACCTCTGACATGACGGGCAGGTTGTCATGAGGGAGGAGCCACATGGTTCGGTGGGCCTTGGTTCTCTGCCTCTGCAGGAGTTTCCTCAGCATCCTCTTCACTTTCCGGTCCCTGGGGTCTGCACACTTCACCGCCTTCTTCGTGTAAAGACTGTAAACAAACAAACAAACAAAGGGTGACAACAACATTCTGATGAACTGAGACAAAGGCAGAGATGAGGATTCAGCTCTGAACGGAAGGACAACACAAAGCAAAGATGTTATGATACGGTTGGTCAAATACCATTTTCCTCAAGCAGAAAAAAGTTGAGGACAGGATGTAAGTAAGGACTGGAGCACAAAGAACCCAGATCTCGTGTTTTTGTTCTCCTGACCACATGAAGGAGCAAGCTCTTCATTCCCGGCTCCGTCTGCTTTCTCCCACTTGCTGGAAACAATAGGTATCACAATGCAACATGGTTTATTTAACTAAACCCTGCTGCTCTGAGCGACTGGCTGCGCCAGGGCTCAGCTGGCTCTCAAGGTATTTTCAGTTGGCTTGTTATTCCCGCATATTTCCTTTCTTACTTCCCTGGCAATTACAGCTCCGAGCCCTGCCATAACAACATGACCTGGAAAGATGACAATGCCTCTCAGCCCGGCGCTGCCCTCCTCTGTAACGAGAGGCATATTTTCCGCGCCTGCCAATCGCTCTGTGCTTTTTAGCTCCAGGAGTGGATAGTTGGAATACTTGCATGATGGCTTGTATACTGCAGTCGGGCCCCTCTGTCTGCACCTCAAACCGCAGCACATCTTTGGTCCGCACCTTGCCCTGGGAGTACAACATGCAGCACTGGACATCTCTCTGCATCTGCACGCCTTTACCTGGGGAGCAGAAGAGGACTGAGTCGGCTGTTCCTCGAGGCCACGTCCAAGTCTAGGATCTATTTGTCAGGACAGATCGTGACGGCCTCAAAAGTTTCCAACACACATTGTTGTACGTTGTCGGTCCTTCCGTTCCAATCACACAGAGAAATGTTTGAATGCTTGAACTTTCAGCTCTCTTTAATTCAGAATTGTGACGGAGACAGTGCATTGGCAGCTTGTGCAGACAGAAAAATGTTATCTGCTCTGCAGAATGTGCACATGCCCCGTGGTTACATCTACACTCCCGCATATGGACACACATGTACACACAAGAATGCCAGAGGAATTACAATGGCATCCCATTGTGCAGCAAAACAGGCGAGCGTGCCAGTGAAACAAGAGGGAGAAAGTGAGAGGAAGAGGGGAGGAATGCGTGTCTGCGTGGAGGGTGTGTCATGGTGCCGCTTCATCCACGGCAATTGTGTAAACAAATTAAAGTGTGATGTGAAGCAGGAGCTGCAGAACGGGACAGATGATCAGGAATCCATCCTCAGGCTCATCGCTGCACTTCTCAAAAAAACACATGCGCCGACACCGTCACACAGACTGAGCCCTGACACAGTTGCTGTCTTCCTGCGTGTGTGTGTGTGTGTGTGTGTGTGTGTGTGGGATTTCAGATGCTCATCCTCCTGCGCTCTGCCCCTCTGTTTACATCCATGCCTCCTTCCCCGCTGCTGCTCCTGCTGCTGCTATCCCTCTTTCCTTCTTCTCTCCTCTTTCTATCTTTGCCATCGCTCTCTTGCTTCACTGTCCACCTGCAGGGTTCATACAACACACACACACACACAAAGTAAGTAGGGCTGTGTCCTACCTTCCACAGATGCCAGGAGGATAACAGTCAGAGAGATAACAGTCAACATCTGCAGCATGACCATGGTGAGGCTGGCAGAGAGGAGGATAATCTACTCTGTCACCTCTCCCTCTATGGCTGCCTCTCTTATATTACTCCCTCCCTCTCTTTATACCTCCCTGCCCATCTCTCACTCACTCACTTCCACCACCTCTCTTTTTCTGTCTTACCGTCTTTCCCTCCCACCCTCTGTTTTTCCATTTTCAGTCTTTCTCACGCTCAACAAAACTCCCTCCCTCATCCTCCCTTCCTCTCACACTCATCTCACCTCTCACTCGTCTCTCCCTGTTTGTCTCCTCGCAGAAGATGCCAAGGCTGGTTTGTCTCGTCGGAGGCTTTGAATTCCTCTTTCATCTCTTCTGTTGTTCTCAGAGCATTTCCTCTGCCAGGACAGGAACAGGCGTTAGAATAAGTCCTTGTTTGGGCATTTTAATGGCACAGAAATAAGACATTTCCAGACAAAGTGCCGATCACGCCTAGAAACTGTAACGACCTGCATCCATTAGCTGAACGCCCAACATAGTGACAACATAGCTGAATGACTCACGATGTCCACCAGCCTCCTATTCCCCTCACAAAGTGTTATGAATTGAGATTCACATGAAATATCCTGCTCATCTGCTCATTTTTAAAGTGGCGTTCCGCAAGGTTCCATCTTCGGTGTCTTACTACTTACCGTTCTCTTCCAGTGTCTGTTCCCACTAGTTGCCATAGTAATATGTGTGTGTTGCACGTCCTACTCACATTACCTACTTACTTGTTTTCCGGCTTGCGCCCCAAATCTCTGCTGTCGCACAAGTCACACAAATTTGTCTTGAAACAAATGAAGACAAATCTTACAAAGTTTAACTTGGCCCCTCTAACCAGGCCTCTAATTTTCAGAATCAATTCGGAAGTCTTGCAGCCAATATGAAAACGTTTCCTTGCTTTTATTTCTTTTTTTTTTTATTGTTCAGCTCATGCCAAGGCATTGCTGTCACCAAATAAATATAATGAATTTGGTCAATAAAGTGGTTCAGATATTTGAAAAATATGCCTTTAATACGTCTTTGCGGGCTCTCCCTGTTGGCCCATAAATCATAATAAATTGTTACCTTCTTTCCATAACAGAATACCACAAGAGTAAGCTGGAGGCATCGAGCATCTATATCCATTACAGACAGGCTTCAGCAGAGACCAGCATCAGGGCCTGATTAGAATGAGAGAAACCAGAGGGACTGATGTGGGCCTGCAGCTGTTTCTGGAACATGCTCCTTTGAAGTCACCAAACAAACGACAAACACAGATGCAGAAATCACACGACGCCAACAACAACTGTGTGTACACCAGTGGATCAGAGGACGGCATCGGTTTGACGGATCCATGGGTTACTGCTGTGATGACGATCATCGACACTACATGATAGTGTTGCTGGTCCCAGGGACAGGAGACACTCGTCTTTGATTGACATTAGGTTCCTCTCACCTGAAACCCCCAAACCCTCCCAGAAGAAACTAGCCAAGAGGTTACCTGTGAACGCTCACCTCCAATCAAACACAAGTAAACTGAATGGAATTTCATTTGTGGTTTTCAGCAGCACTTGGGGGTGGATACCGGTCCAATGGAACTTTTGGTCGGTGGTCAGACATTTGGAGGTTTAAAAGAAGCCCTTCCTTCATCCACGACCTCTTTGAAGAACAAATCCATTGTTTTTTATAGTGCTGCGAACGTTTCGTGCGTTTGGACGGGCACAGTAGAAACTGACAGGAAATGACCCATTAAAGAATGTGCCTGGGCCGGAGGTGAACCGGGGACAGTCCATGGGTGGCCCAACTCTCCTTTGATGTCATCTCAAGAACAGAAAGCTGTTTTTCTCTGTGGTTGGACACGAGACACGTATCATCCCCAGTTTATTGTGTAGGAGCACCTACGTTTGACATTTGGAGTTAATGGTTTGGATAACTGAAAAAGTCTCCGTTATCAAATTCCACAACAGATACGCTGTGAAGGAGGCACGTCGGATGTGTCTGTTTGAAGACCCAAGACGTCTTACAGCCAGACAGGAATGTGGCATTCCTTGTTTTTATATCTTACGAAAACGATGGGACTAAAACGCTTGGGTGGCCCCGTCTGATACAGAACACAGAAGTGGTGTTCACAGTTATATAACAAATAACAACACATCACACTTGCCTAAATGTTTAGAACACACTGTACTACTGGAAAAAACCAAGAGGGAAATACTGAGTCAGACAGTGATGTGATGCACGTAATAGACGGATTTTGTAAGACTGGGTCAAATAGGTCCAGACACAAGGCAACAACACGTCACACAGATCGGAGCGGCGGAGGTGAAAATATGAAGCCTGTGCGCTGAGAGGTGAGGTCGGGGTAGAAATGTGTATATACACGTGTGTGTATGTGTTAGAGGTGGGGTTAACCGTTGAAGAATTTGACCCAAGAAATCAGGTTGGAATCTCAGCTGCGAAAACATACCTTCCACATGACTACAGGTCTGCTCAGGAGCCAGACGCAGCGATTAAAATATCTTCTGTCAAGGTGTGCGGACCCGCGAGCATGTGGGAAATCACACAGCCGCAGCGAGCAGTGGAGCGTGGGGGCCCGAGACCTGCAGCCTGAGAAGATGGTATGGCCTCCTGGACACTGGGGGGGGGGCACATGGCACAGAGAACAGTGCAACTCAGGAGAGATGCTTGAACAAACACTTTATTTCATAACAAAGTAAGTGATGTCACGAGGATAAGAAAGGTGGGGCGCACGCAGCGGAATAGGCTAGTGCTGGTGGAGCATTCTGAAATGAAAAAAAAAAGAAAGATGAATGGTTTGGATGGAAGAGAATGGACCAAAAGCACGTTAACTGAAACGACGACAGCTGCGTGATTGGCTGCGTGAGCTTGAAACAGAATCTGATTGGCCGTCGCTAACACCCACGACCACAGACAGAACTGACGGATGATGTTGCCCTGACTGAACTTCTATGTGATGAATGCTGGTTCAAAATGTTTTTTAACCCTAACCCTGCAGCCGGCGGCAGATCGGACTTGAGCACACCTTGTGACGTCACCTTTGCTGTGAGCCAATGGCTGTCGACCTCTATTAGTTTATAGATGTAAGAATCACGTGACCATCTGTATAGTCGTCTCTCACTGCATGCCCCGCCCTCTAACCGGTTCGTCCCGTTTCCACCAACCGGCTTAAAACGGGTGCTGAGCTGGGCCCAACGCGTTGGGGGGGCCACAGCGAGCACCAACTACGTCAGCGGGGCTGGGGGCGGGGCTATCGTGGCGGTCGCGAGGCGGTTGTAAACAGCGGCCGAGCGACTATCGTCTGTTGTCGGAGTTTGTCAATCAACTGGAAACATGGAACGAGTGGGGACGGAAGCAGCAGCGGCTGGAGAGATACGGGCCGAACGAACGGACCGAGCCCCGCGGCCCGAAGCTCCAGCGGGACACGGCTGCAGCACGAGCACCCAACGAGCCCCGAACTAGCACCGGGCCCCACGGAGCCATGGCCCTTGGAGACGGAGGGTGGCTCCTCCACTGCAAGTAGGAGAGTGACTTTCTTCCTCCCTCCTCCCTTCAGAGGCCAGTATGAATAGGATTTGTCTGATGCATTTTCAAACTACTAAAATTCAGTTTCTAACCTCACCGGCCCGACCACATTCTGAAGTTTTCTCTGTGAGCACATTGGCTGATGTTACCACTAAGTTGAGAAGGTTGAATACAGTCTCCCAGAGCTGCTATGGCTGTACATAGGGCTCTATTTTAATGGCCTAAGTTCACATAGGGTGTGTTCAAATCCATTTTCTCAAAATGAACTAGCTAGCGCCAGGTGCGCGGTTCAACAGGGTGAAACGTGGGTGAAACCTCCCGTTCCATTTCAAAGCCTAAAGCTTTGCACATCATGATTACAAAGCCATCGTCTGATCCTCTATTTAATGCAAATAGTAAAATATTAATCTGTGCCAATTAGTTTAAATGGCGGTGATTAAGTCTCCGTTTGTTAAAGAGAGCCACAGGATCAACGTTTATTTTGTCAGCATGTCATTTTCCATCAGTGTGAATGAGGCCCTTCAGAGTCATTCTTAATGTTCTGCTCTGGGCCGGGGGAGGCTCGACACTTTTCACATGAGTTTTCCTTAATGGAATGTCTTTATTGACTGTGGAAATAAAATGATGTCCAATGCTTCGACGTGCGATTATGTTTTATGAGAAAGGATCCAATCCGTGTTCCCTGGTGCCAGTCAGGAATTCCTCTGCAGGGAGTTGACTGGTGTTCCTCTGAAACCAAACATCTGTGCTTCTCACCGCTCTGTTTCATTACTGCCCGAAACACTAAACCCAGAAAATCAGCTTAAACACACTCAGGCATTTATTTAAAAAATCCCCACTGCAAAAACTTGAGGGGTCTTGACTGTGCCTAGAGTGTGAAACCCAACACGTTGGATGTGTTTAACAAATTCTGCCAGGAAGAACAACACACACCTCAGGTCAAGAGCCATTCAGATACTGTACATTCCTAATGCAAACTCCAGGCTCTGTTTGGCTTTCCTCATGTTCAGCTTAACTCACTTTTCATCCACTGAATTCACTGAAACAGCACCTAGGATTAGATCTGTGTTCTAAAGGCGTCCCTAGATTATTTCCAAGGGTCCATATCAAAATGTCAGTCATATCGGCAAACTTCTTCTTTCAATGTGTAAAGATATTTGGAGGAGGTATCTTTAGCCTTTGTTTGACATTGCCACTGTGTTTAGGTCGAAGTGAATTGGGATAAACATAACATACTCCATATCTCCACTAAGATTACCACGATTAAAAAAAACCCTCCACAGTTGGCCAAATATTTTATAAAACACATTTCAAATCTGCCAATACGACATGGCATTGCTTCCAGGGCTAGAGACAAATTGATGGCTCAGTACCGTGGACAGTTCCTGCCTCCCTGGTGGTCTGGGGATCAGCACCTTGGACAGGGCTCATTATGAAGTCCCTGCAGAGGGTTAAAGCGTCCGACACCTGGACTCCACCCACACAGGTGTTGTCACCTCCTCTCCGGGTCGTGTGGACATTAGGATGGTTACCTCGTTGCCCTTCTGATATCTGATAGCTCAGTGACATCATAAATTCCAACCTTCAGTCCAATCCCTGTCTGGCTTTCAGAACCATCATCAAGTCAGCTCCTGAATACCTGTACCCTCTCATCCAGCTCCACACTCCATCTCACTCCCTTCGTTCAGCAAAGGAAACACGCGACTCCTCTCCTCTGTCGCCCCGCAGTGGTGGAATGAGCTTCCTAACTCCCTTCGATCAGCTGAGTCTCTCCTAACTTTCAAAAGATTCTATTCTCCGAGTACCACCTCTCCTAGAGAACAGCTGTGGACATGATGTTATTATGCTCAGCACTGAGTCCTACTGGACACAAACAGTCCTTAGCACGTAGCTACGTTGCCTTGCCCTTCTAGGATCTTCGCTTGTGTTTGTACTTATTGCTTGTACGAGACATGGACCATGTTGCATAACTGGTATCAGAATTGGCTGGTTCAAATATTAACAATAACAGTGTAAAGAAGTTATGGACAGTTAATGTAATAATAACAATCCTCAACATGGCCACAGTGACGGGAACCCCCCATGACCACAGCCTTCCTATTAGTGTTAGTGTGGTCATCAAGCTGACAAAATAACGACAGATTTCATTCAGACTGGTTTAAAACTTCAATTTATTCCATTGTGCAGTAATATTCAAATATTTACAAATAATGTACAGTCCCCCACAGATGTATTCAAAGTGTGAAAACTCTTAATGGCACATCATAAAAAAACATTTACAAACATCAGATGTAATGTGTGGACACAGGGTGACTTAGAAAAGTACCAGAAATGTGTCCCGGTGACGGACAGTTTCTTGGATGTACTGATTGGTCTTCTGAAGCAGCCTTCAATCGAGAGTGCCTAGAGATAATAAATAGAGTTAGGACGTGTACTGGCACAGACGCAGGTCAATAAAGTCTATTATCCTTGTAAACATCATGAGTGTGCTGAACGTTATGTACTCCTATGGGACTGGAACTTAATGTAATTACGGAGCTGAATCAGATTTGAATGTTCTGTCCTGGATGTAACTGGCAGTGTGAACAGAGGCTGGTTTATTCTGCTGCACAGGATCGACATAAAGCCTTTTGTCATCGGAAACATTTTCCGTGCTGCTCTGTGTCGCTCTGTAACGACACTGCCAAACTCAAGGTTCGAGGTTTCTACGCCACTGCGTGTGTTCTGCCAACAAGCAGGTCTGCCGGGAGTTAAAGCTAATGAATGTTGAGCGATTGTTAAAATAACTGTAATTACACAGATTAGAGAGAGGACGTCCAAGCAGATTATGTGTGGGACCATTAAATTGTGGCCAAAGGAAGGGAGAGTTTTGTGTGACTGCCCAGCCACTGAGAGACAAGTGTAACAGGTCTCATAGTGTGTGTTACTAAAACATGAAGTCAAATTTAAACCGAGGTTCAAGGATGGCACACAGAAATATAAAGATTCAGATTCAGGCTTACCTTCAAGAAATGCAAACTCATCTATGGCCTCTATTGCATTGTCTTTGGAGAAAAAACAAAGAAGCAATTATTTGATTGAAACAAGACGTGAGAGTTAAAACTGGTTTCTCAGTCTCAGTCCATGTACAGCAGCTCTAATAAACACAACATAATAACGAACAGTCATTTGAAGAATGTCTTTGCTCACCTAAGTCTTTCCTTTGCAAGGTTTTCCTCTTCCCTTGCTGGGCGTACACCAGGGCGTCTTTGGCAATCATCTCAACAAACAGCTCCTGGAGGAAAGAAAAGAAAAGAAAATAGTTTTGCGTATTATTATTCACAACTCAAACAGACCGTGGGGCATCATCCCAGCCGGACTGGTTGTGGGTGGCATCAGGAGACGCCCAGCTTTGAGTTACTCTTGGTTCAGCACAGGAAACGGTAAACACTACAATCTAACTTTATTTATATAAAACCATGGGTTCAGCTCTTCAGATGTTTCAGGCTGATCACACAGTATGGAGAACACCACCAGTCTGTAGATGTTTGCTGACCACCCACCACGGGCTGGCTCAGTGTGCGGGGCTGCGGCTCTTACTGTGGCTTTAGCGATGATGAACACCGACTCCTGGCTGGCGAGGGACACGTCTGGGTCGGTCTTCATCAGCGCCTTGATGCGGGTCAGCGGGAGTTTGGACAGCCGGCTGTGGCTCACTGTGGCCGGGGGGCCTGTCTGCTGCTGGCCGCTCTCCTCCTCCGCGCCGCGGCTCTCCTCCTCGCTCCCGCACCGGTCACGGTCGAGCTCCGTAGGGGTGACAGGCGTCGCTACTGTTGCGGCCATTTTAAACAGAAGGTTGAATATATGTAAACAGAGATAAGCTAACGGCTACCGCTAACCAGCTACATGTCGCACATGACAATAACATGCGCAGCGCCGCATGTGTTTCCGTCTGGCCTGCTAGCCTCTTCAAGCCCCACCTCTTCCTCTCCCGCCAACTAATCCTCGTCGGTAATTGGATAGGTTAGAAACAAGGCATTTCCAATTGGATAGAAGTAGACGTCAATCTAAACAGGTTCTCTTCTTGGAGCGTTTATTCAGTCACCCGGAGGGGGGGGGACGCCCATTTCTCGCTTCTGATTGGCTTACCCAGGGTTTCTTCCACATATCTAACCAATCATCACACTTGATGCTGAAATTCCAACCAATCAGAGGCAGGAGGTGAGCGGGTCTCATTCCACTGAGGGTGGGACAAGATAAATAGAGAGGATATGTTAAAAGAGATTTAACTGTGTTAAAGGAGAAATATGCATATAGTTATTTTTAATGTAAATATACATAGAGCCAATAAAGCTGTTAGCATACATATCATTGTAGCAGACATATAGCAATAATATAATTCCTCTGAGTTTCTGGTCAAGCAACAAATCTAAATTGAATATTCTCAATAGATCTACTCTAATGCTAGTGATCATGCTAAATGCTCCACTTTATTGACATGTCATTAAGGTTTTCCGTCTAATAATTCAAAATTAAAGAAGCAGCAAAGACACAGACTTGAAGATAATTAAATGAAACAACTTCTCTACATATTTGTTTGTATATTTGTGTGAATAAATGAAACGTTTTCATCCCGACAAGCTTGATCATCAGAGTGAAAACTACTAAGCCTTGTGTACATGCAGCATTTTCATCACTTCAGAGGAGCTAATACACTGCTAATAGGATTGTGAGCAGTGAGGAGTCTGTGAAGCTCCTGAGTCACAGTCAGGTGTTACAGCCTGACGGATGGACATGAAGGACCCGCAGCTCCCAGGTAACATTACACACTCTGAGCTTTTCCAAGTCACTTTGATGTATTTAATTATTTTAGAGGGCACTATGAATTCATGACTTTATTGACAGTTTATTATACATTTACTAATGGTTTATAGATAAGGTGTACACATTGATAAAATAGGTTGGATTGCTAAATTCAGGTAAATACTATATAATCTTAACAACACATGCTTTGTGTTTGTTTCTCTTTAAACCATCTCTCACATGTCTGCATGCATTCGCCATAATGATGCAGAGGTTTGATCCAGGGAGAGTTGTTTACACAACTCTATTGCACTACTACATTTGTTTTAGAGAACAAACAACGTCACAGTAAAAAACAATGTTTGAGTGATTTCAAGTGTGGTCTGGATGCATTCCATGTCAGTGGTCTTGTGTTTGTGTAACAAGCAGTTTAACCCTCATTTGACAGCTCTGTTAATTCATGTTATGTAGACAAGGTATAAATAGCCGTCCGCATTCAGACATGACCCACTAATACTGTATCTAAAAGCAGTAATCCTGTCCCGACCAACTTCTAATTTTAACTCACAATGACCGGGAGGCGGCTCAGTGTCCCCCTTTATACGCTCAGTTTAGTGCTAATGTTTTAAGGAATCTATGTATAACAGCCACGCGGCCAGTTCTCATTAAATATTTCTCGCAAAAAGGAAAGAACAAGATTCACTTTTTAAAAAAGCAGCTGCAAGACGTGGTCCAGTTTGGGTGTCAACTGTTTCTCAAGACTTTCATAGAACTGAAGGAAAACAGGAATGAGAAACGAATCCTGCTTTTCTGCATTCGTAAAACATGAAAATGTGCATGTGGAAATTAGTCTAACACAAAAAAAATAAATACAAAAAAAGAGATATATATTTCAGCCTCAGAATTTAGACAAAACTAATGATAGAGAAGGAAGCCTTTTTGGAATGAATACAAAAAGCAGAGTGACCACTGCACGCTGACATCCGCTCACTCTTACACTGAATAATGTCTGAAACGAATAATGTAACATAACCAATAAAAATAGAAGACATGAGGCTGACATAGAGACCAGACCTTTTACCCCATTTAGCACAAAGTGAGTTAATATAGAGGTTAATCTCATTATCAAAGTCCTGTACATGCAACACTCACACGATTTATTTACTCAAGTTTTGTAAGAGTTCAGAAGTTTAATCCTAATTACTGAGAAAAGAGTTACAACACAAGTGATAGGTGCTGTTTGTTTGGGCTTTCTTCTTCTTTTGCACTGATGCCAAATCTTACATTTCTTTTGAAGCCATCAAAGCACGGCTATGGCCGCAGGAGAAATCGAGCAAGAAACCCAAAGACGAGCCTCCCAGAGGGGAACGGGCGGTCCAACCACCGGCCTCTGCAACCAGAGGTGCCTTACCACAGCTGAGCCAAGCCGAGAGGCTGAGGCAGAGCCCATTCGAGAGGATCGTCTACGACATGGCCCACAATGAGAAGATGGTCAATGAACTGATGCTCGGCCGGAGGGTCGGCTTCTATGAGCTGCGAGGAGAGATCGGCCAGGGCAACTTCTCCACAGTCAGGCTGGGCATCCACGCCCTCACCAAAGGTCAGGAGTTATCTGAGGTTCTGTCTGGAGAGGATCCATGTTCAGGGTTTACACTTAGAATCTCTTTGAGAGTTTATGCTTTGATTTGTCTTGCTGTGTGGTTCTTGATAGTTGGTAACACTCAATCTCTTCATCAAAGACACGTGTGTCTCCCTCCTCTTCTGTCTCAGAAAGAGTAGCTGTCAAAGTCATGGACAAGCAGCGTCTGGAGAAGAAGAAACAGTCTTTCACCGCCTCAGAAATCAGCTGCATGGAGAAGCTGTGCCACCCCAACATAGTGCGTCTCTACGAGGTGATGGAGAGCAGCAGGAAACTGTACCTGGTGATGGAGTACGGCAGCGGGGGGGATCTGTTCTCCCGCATCACCACCAGGGGGAAGCTGAACGACCTGGAAACCAAACTGGTCTTTGCACAAGTCCTCTCTGCTGTGAAACACATGGTGAGAGGTTTCATGGTCACAGAGCCAGTAAAGTCCCAGTGATGGACAAGTGGTTGAAGATGAATGAATGAATGAATGATAGCATTTCACTCTTAGCTGCTCCTGGAGTTAGTTTGTGGCAGGCGACGGTTTCCAGGCTCAAGCAATTTGACTGACACCTTGACATGTTTTATTTGTGATATTGCAGCACGACAGCAACATCGTCCACAGAGACCTGAAGGCAGAGAACGTCTTCTACACGACCAGCTACTGCATCAAGGTCGGAGATTTCGGCTTCAGCACTGAGAGCCGCCCCAGCGAGCTCCTGACTAATTTCTGTGGCTCTCCGCCGTACGCCGCCCCCGAGCTGTTCAAGGACAAGGGCTACGTTGGACGCTCCACCGATACCTGGGCTCTGGGCGTCCTCCTGTACTTCATCGTGACGGCCACGTTGCCTTTCTTCGGAGACAACCTGGGGAGGCTGAAGCGCTGCATCCTGCAGGGGGCTTACAGCATCCCTGCCTACGTGCCCGACCCCTGCCAGCTGGTCATCAAGGGCCTGCTGCGGCCTGTGCCTGCTGACCGCTCCACTCTCACGCACGTTATGGACAGCGCGTGGCTCAGGGGGGTCCAGTACCCTCAGCCAAACGCCTCACTGCCCTTGACGCCGGCCCACTTCGCCCAGGCGGGTCAGACTCTGGGCCTGGAGGAGCAGGAGGTGAAGGCTTTGCTGGGTGACCTGGGTATCGCGACGGCTCATTTGCAAAATAATCCGTGCTCGGACTGCAGGAGCCCGCTGACGGGGACCTACCGGATCCTCCTCCACCGGGTGCAGAAGAGGAGGACGGTGGAGGCTGTAGGTTATTCAGCGCTTCATCCCGACGAGTACGGAAGTCTGGGAAACTGGTCTACAGCATCCGTGAAAAAACACACCCCCTCCGCTGTCTGTGCTTTGCTATAAGGTGAAATAGCTGGGCCCTGTTGGCGTTTATTCAGGTTGTATTGTGCAGTATTGGCCAAGAGGTCGAGGGTAGGGGCAGGGTTCTCCTGTCCCACAGTGTAAGTCAATTAGAGCTCGTAGTGTGTGAGCCCCGGATTACTGTCCTGAGTATATCTCCAACAACAAGCTCAGGGAGGCAAAACATCTATTTGCACAGCTATGAGCATCTTCCAATCCCTCTTAGTCAGAGCATCAATGGACCGAACTAATCCGAGGCCACAGGTAATCCTGATAACGCAGCCCCCGAGAACATGCCGTCCAGCAGAAATGAAACTCAGAGGGGGGAAGGAGCACGTCATGGAAAATAATATCAGAGGCGGAGTGGGAGACTGTGACACTGTGAAATGTTTTTTGTGGTTTATAAATGATCTCTAAAATGCCTCCAGAGATCACACATATGGATGCTGGGTAATTGGTAATTACATTGGTAATGCTGGTAATTTTTTTAAAGCAACACGTTCATTGTGTGACATTGAGAGCAAAATGGCTCTATATGGCTTCTTTTATTTGATGTTAATGGTTTGTTTGTAATAAAACAAATCATGGATCTAAATGGAAGCTAGGTCATTTAACTGGGGTTTCATCTGGGAACTGTTAGCCCTGGGTGGAAGCACTCAGAGCGCTAGTTAATTAATATCAGTAAAGCAGGAGGTATGTTAATACAGGAAAATATTATTGGGGATCTTTATCTGCAGTACAAGGCTCCAGTCAGTGTTTACCAACAGATTATTTTTAAAAGGACTCCTTCCAATGAGCTCTGGAGTTTGTGCAGAGCGTCTCACACACACGTCACCGCCGAGCTGACAACACTTTCTGGTGTGCCAGAAATACAGAAATAATTTAAAACATCCTCATGTTAGCTGTCGTGTTCTGATGAACTGTTACACGATGCCGAGTATTTATATTTCTTCTTTATTGGATACTGGGAAACACAAAGTACAATTAGACAGCTGATACAAAAATATCTCTGCTGCGTATTAAAAACAACTTACACAGGCACATACACACACTTAAATGTTTCACAGCTGCAGCTCATTTGTAGCAGGCGCTGTATTTATCACAGAGTACAGAGCAGCAGTGGCTCGTATACTTCAGTCCTATATAGTCGCTATAATACTGTTGTATGTATTTGTAATAGTTAACTGTGTGTGTGTGTGTGTGTGTGTGTCATTTCTCTGTCAGAAACAGGAAATAGCTCATCTACTGATACCTACTCCACATGACTCCTGACGGCCGCTCTCCTCTTCCCTGTTCATGAAAATGAACTCAGTGGCCGACTTTGTCTATGAGGCATTCAAGTACATGAAGTAAGAACGTGGCGTCACCTTTTCCACCAAATTCTGCATCTGCATGTCCACGGTCCGCATCAGATCCTGGACCCAAGGATGGAGTGGATTGGCACAGACAGTCCGTTGTTTCTTATGTGACGGCCTCTTCTTCATCAGAAACCTGCGCAGTGCCAAAGACACATGCTGCGGTCACTTGATATCCCTCACTTCCTCAGAGGCCAGGCTGTTCATTAAAGTAGGAAGTTCTTGTCCAAACAAAACTCGTGGCGAGAGCCAGAAATCGAAGACGCAATATTTATCACTCACACGACAGCTCTGACGTAGCAGTCCCCATCTGTTTCCTGCATCCTGTAACTTTCAACGTTTTTCTTTGCATGGGGCCTCATCCCCTGAACGTGGCCGAGGCAGCAGACGCCAAAGGAGCCTGGAGAGAGATATAAGGTTGCGGAAATGTCAATCAGACAGAAACGCTGTGAGCCGAGACAGATGACAGAGAAATTCATCTCATTTAAAGGATGAAGTTACCATATAAATTACAGCTGCACAAAAACTGTTTCCTGGACAGTACTGAACTCAAACAACACTTGGACCTGTAGTGGTGGAAATATTCCCATCTAATTTGTTCCTCGTACCTTGGGCCAGACTCTGGTGCACGCAGGTGAGGAGCAGAAGGAAGAAAAGAGCTTGAAACTTCATGGCTGCTGCTGCTGTTGCTGCTGCTCACTGCACAGAAACACACGCATTGAATCCCCCCCCCCAAAAAAACCCTCAGACATCTGCATGGTCCTGCCTTTCACCCCTGATTAGAAATATTAAAATCTTGACGTCTGTGCAGCTCTGCCTGAAGCTCTCTGGGCTGTTTTACTGAAAACAAGTGAGTTTCTAAATGACATCAGGACCCCCCCGTCTTGCTCTTATCAGACTGTGCTGAGTTGGATACCAGGGAACAGAAGCATGCAGAACATGTACCAGCTCCAATGGCAGACGTCCTGGGAGGGAAAACGTGTTTTATCCGGTGCAGCCCGTAGTGGCTCTGGACTCTTATAGGGCACACATTGAACCCCCCCCCCAATGCAAACTCTATCCTCCAGCCCACATCCTCTGGCATGTCAACACTCCAACTTTGACTGTTTCTCAGTTGAAGGGAAATATATTGTCTCACGACTGAGTTTAATTTCATTAAAGGTATTTAAAAGGTACAAAAGAAATCAAAATGAAATGTGGGAGAACTCATCATAATATTAATACACGTTGTCTGTAGACATTAATGGATGTATTGATAATAGTATAACCCAGATAAACTGTGTCTAGTTAAAGAGAACACGTCAGCTAATTATGTGACTGTAGACAAGCACATATTCGTAAACTCTGCATCGCCATCTAGCGGCCGGAGCAGGGACTGTCCCGGCAGCTCGCGGATCCAGTCCGCTGATTGGAGGCTGCCCGGTCTCGCGGGGGCAGTCCGTTCCTCCGCAGATCCTCCCCGTGTTTTCCGGGCCGCTCTCCCTCAGCGCAGCCGGAGCAGCGGCAGCAGCCTCGGGGAGTCCTCGGCTCCTGCAAGTCATCCTGACTCCGCCGCTTTAAAAGCAGCTGCGTGCGCCGCGTTGTCACCAGTGACCATCCATCGCTCCCGGCAGCGGCTCGGCCACACGGCGGCCCACTGACAGCTCCTGTCCGCTCCTGTCCGCGCCTGTCCGCGCTCCTTCCAGCAGCCCGCACCGCTTTAGCCACTTGGGGAGCTAGCTGCGCCAAGAGCACATGGACCCTCAAAACACCGACAGCGCTGATGCGAAGATGTGGCTGAACCACGCCAAGACCCTGCGGCTCCACACCGGGAACCTGGTGAACCGCAGCCGCCTGAAGAAGAAGTGTCCCGACTCTCCCAGCGAGGAGGTGAGCGCGCGAGCGCCGGCAGACCGCGGGGCTGGTCCACCGCGGTAGCTTGTTAGCTTAGCCTCCCGGACCGCGTCAGCCCCAATAACACAGCAGCGAGTGTTAGTGTCATGAGGAGGCGGCTGTGGGGGGGGTGGGGGGACTGCAGGAGCCGACAGTGGACTGACCGAGTCCGTGATGTCTGCTGCAGGTGCTTCGGTCTGGACACCTGTGGACAGGTGCTGCCCTGTCCCTGAGTCCCACCGCAACATGGCAGCGCCAGCACTGAAGGCAATAAACTGTTTGCTGACTCTAGTGCAGGTCACGGGTTTAGCAGCCTTTACTGAGGACATCAGATATTATGGAACCATACAGCAACGATAAAAACACCAATATGTTTAATATTTCAAAGTCCTCAGAGTAGCCAGCCTGTGCTTTGTTGACAGTGCTGCTAACCCTTGACCTTATCTCTATGACATTGATCATGTAGTCACCTGAAATGGTTTTACTTCACATTTGTGTTATTTCTTGCCCTTTTAATGTTGTGTTGTGACAAAGTCAGGTTGGTACACAGCTGTCTGCCCTGTTTCACAACCGTTAAAATAATATCACAGCAAGAACCCATCAGCTTCGTAAAGAGTCCAGACTGTCTTTCTCTACGTAACATGTGAGAAACAGAACCCGACATTTCAAATAAATAATGTTCGATTAGATTAGATAGAGCTTTATACAATACAGACTTGTAAAGAAAATTGTAAAGAATTCTGGAAAAATATAATACAAGAAAAACAAGACAGCAGAGGCCGTGAATGAACCAAGATATATGTTGCACCTGGATTCATTGAAACGGTTGCCTCTTGTCGTCCAGCTCGGACTCTCTGACCCCAACAGAGCAGTGGCTCCTCTGCTCCTCAATCAACGTGTAGATTTCGTTAAATGGAAAAAAAATGGCCCTGGTTGAATATTGGAAAATATCACAAAATGATTGAATAACGATTCTTCCCATAACTTTTTGCAGTAATCCATTTTATTGAGCTTAAACTAAGGTCAAGACTTGGTCAGCTAATTTTCCGTCGCCTCACAGATGTGTGAAACGATCTGTTGTTATCTGTGTGTGCAGAAGTAGAGGACAGCTATCGAGCGTTGACTCACTTCCTCAGCCCTGACAGTTGCAGATCTGTGTGTGTGTCGCTCCTCTCTGAGCATATTTGCCAATACGCTTGGTTTGTAAAACCTACACGCTCTGTTTGCTCCAACAACATCTTTACGATGCTTCAAGTCAAATCCTGAATGAAGTTTACACGGTTCCTTAGAAAGAAAAAGTAAACACAGGAAGTACCTGCAGCATTCACCTGACACTACCTGTGACCATTCAGGGTTTTAAGGTGACGCAACAAGGGGATGCTCTGTGGTGTTGGTAAATATCAGATGTTATCAGACAGTCCGTCAGCCCCCTGCACAACGTCAACACTCCAAATGCGCCTGTTAGCTTATGGAAACGGCCAACAGAAATTGCTCAACCATGAGGATTGTAATCCTGTTAGCACTTGTCCCTTCATTCCTACGTGTCATTCTATTGAACACCTGATCTGTCCAGAATTTCAGGGTTAAGCCTCACCCTGACATGGCATTAAAGGAGGCATAGTGTGACTGGGGTGGAAAAGCTCCCTGAGCTCTGGTCTGAAGCTTTTGTCTGATAAAAATTACAGAATAATTACAGTAAAAATCACAGAGATTTTGTTCCTTCTGTGGTAGATGTATGCCTCATCACAGAAATGGGCATAAAGAATTCATTTGGCTGTCATGCATCAAAACCTCACTCTGGTGGCTTCTCATCGATTTTCACAGCAGTGTTAATTTTCACATATAGTTTAAGAGCTAAACAAACAATCTTAGTGAGGACGTCCCTGCAGGACTCCCCTGAGCTGTACAACATGAAAAGCAAACAAGACTTAAGCTGCAAATGTTCCAGCCCTCGAAGCATTTGCTGATGGGCTTACTGATTTCTGTTGTTAGCTCCTGCCAACAACTCAGCGTCTCGGTGTTGCTAATCTGCTGACTGAGCACTGAGTCCAGCCCCCCCCCGCATGCACGTGAACATCATAAACATTGTTAGCCAAGCAGCATTAAGGCCTCAGGCCTTCATCCTCAGTCCTGACCACACACGTCTGATGGGATCCTCCGTTCACATCCCACTGTTCAACCTCATTACAGCCACATGTATGGAAATGGCCCTGTGTTGTGAAATCAGTGTTTTAACCCACTAAGTGTCATAAAACCATCCCAGAGACTAATCGTGGGACTGTTCTGTCTGTTTGATATCAGCACCGTCTCTTAGTGTTCAGCCACGTCCTTGTGGCTCCACCCTTGGATCACTTGGTGAAATAGTCACGGTGTAAGTTTTGTCCAGCTGATGTCGTCATTTATATCATGCAGAGCAGCTTTCCAGATGTTAGTGTGCATGCTGCTGAGGATCAGACGTTCACCTTCAAACTAATCTAACCTTGTGTTTTTACCTCTCCAGCTTCAGGACTGCATCCAAGCCACACTGAGCGACTGGTTTTCTACAACAGAGCCGCCATCTGAGGTGAGCCGACACTTTATATCCTCCATTCATGTTCATGTACTGGCTTCATTGTGTTAGTCGAGACCTTTCCAAACCGGTTTTGTGTGCATTTCATGACTTGCGGTGAGACACACATGAACCCGGAGTCCCTGCTCGGAGGCAGTAGAATTCCAGGGCTGGAAAAAAAATAGGGGGATAGGGATGGGCTTCAAAGGCTTTCTCTTGGCACACTGAAAAGACGCTGTCACCATGAATGTTCATGCAGCGCTGGCTGCCAAAGGCTCCATTCCAAACGTGTGTCTGCTTGTGGGGGCTGGAGGTGGGGGCACAAAAACTTTGTACTTTTTGTCCGTGAACTGCGGTGCGATTTCTGCAGTGTGTGGCCCAGAGATAATTCGCTTCCAGAGAATCCTGAAAAAGCTGCGGCATCGAATGCAGCGAGCCGCCATTTCTGCTGAACGTACCTCTGCCGCCGCTGGGTTTGCGTGACTCCGCTAATCTCCCTCTCCTTTCATCACCACGCCGACTGGAATCAAATGGGGATGGTGTGAAAGAGGTCAACTAGCGGCCATAAATACCTGACATTACAAAGCTTGGTAGAAGAATGGAATATTTGTTTTATGGGTTCTTAGAGTTCAAGTGGCGTTTGCTTCATATTTGCTGGGAGTAAAACGCAACATAAACGTCCTCTATAACGTGTTTGTATCACCAAGGTCAACCTGTGTTGTTGCTTGTGTTTCTGTTGTTCTAAACAACTTTCAAACTGAACACATTGGCCTCAGGTCTGAAATTAGCACGCACAAGTCACAAAGATCTTTTCATAAACGCAGCGTAATATTTGCATTCCACACACAGCACAGTGCTGTTTTGAATGTTATGTTAATCTGAAAGAAAGCCACACCTGTACCCACGGCACGCAGAAATGGAGCAAATGTACTTCGTGCTCACAGTGAGTCATAAATATGTATTATGTATATTTCTACTTTTTGAAAGCAGATCAGTGCACAGAAGAGGTGACAAGGGCATTTTCAGGTTTTATATCATCACGATCGATGTTTAGTCATGAAAGACGTCACCACACTTACAGACGGATGAGTGTAGCATTTCACTAAATTAGTTCAAGTCTCTGAAGTGCTTCTTATTTCATGCAGAACTTCCCGGACACACTGGACTGCTCCATCCCCCAGGCCACGGACGCCATCACGCCTGAGGAGAGGGAGGAGGTGAAGGTTTCAGGTCTGTTCGTCTGCTGTCATCCAGTTAACTTTTATTGTTTTGAGAAGGGAGAGATGTGTTGGTATAAGGTTTGTTATCATTAAATAAATAAAATGTATAGTTTGAACCTATCGAGCACCTCTTTGTCTGCCTCTTTCAGTCAAGCTGTTCCTGTGTGAGTCGCTGCAGTCGTCCATCACGGATGCAGTGGAGATGGGTGAGTTTTTATTTTTAATGTCATCAGCCAAACTTTGATTTGGTCTCTCGCTGGACCTCACCTGTGTTTGTCTGACCCTTATAGCCTGCCAGACACTGGCAGTGTCCCAGCTTGACTCGGTCATCATCGCGCCACCTGGGCCCCTGGAGAGTGACGGTCAAACGCTGGCTGACCTTCAGCCCACCTGGGAGGAGCTGGAGACCCTGGTGAGGAGCCAGCGCATCGCGGCCATTGGCACCTCTGACCTGGACAAAGATCTGCTGGAACAGCTTTACAACTGGGCGCAGGTCAGTGGGAGCATTCTACACGTGGCACAGGAAACGATGACGTTACGGAAAGGTCAGTTTGTGAAACCAGGCGCTGACCGTGTTCCCTCTGGACCAGGTGAAGCCGAGCAGCAACCAGGTGAACCTGGCCTCCTGCTGTGTGATGCCTCCTGACCTCACAGCTTTTGCTAAAGAGTTTGACATTCAGCTGCTCACACACAACGACCCCAAAGGTGAAGGATTGTTTGTTTTGTTCTGCCATTCGCATGAATTGGTTTTAATTTTGGAATCGATTTATAAAAACACCTGCCCTATCCCTTTATGCTTGTTCACCATGAGAGTCTCTCTGCTTCGTGTTTGTGCCCTCAGAGCTGATGTCAGCCGCAACCTTCAAAGAGGCACTGAAGGAGGGGACACAAGACCTGGACATCGCAGACTGGAGGCTGGAATGGGTCCTGCGCTACTCCATTATTGTCAAGAGCAGGGGCATCATCAAGTCTAAAGGCTACCTTGTCAGTGCCAGGAAGGCCAGCCCCTAGCACCCCCCCACCGCCAGAGAAGACAACCAGGATGAAGCCATTTTTCACTCACCACACACACACACACACACACACACACACACACACGCTGCACACACGCACACATGCACACACGCCATGCAGTAATAGCGCTGAATTTTGGATGCTGCTAATCAGTCTGGGTACTGAAGTCACTGATTTCTCTCACAAATAAGGTTCCATCTCCTGTCATCCACGATGTGTTCAGTTCAGACCACAGGCTGCTTTAACTGGAACATGTCTGTTGATCCAGGATGGAGGTTCTCTGACCCTCTTCTGATGTGAAGTGCCTCATCTTTTTCTCCTCCTTTCCTCCTTCTTCTTTGTCTCCTCTGTGTCTGTGTGAATTGAGCTTTAAACGAGTTAAGTCTGAATGAAAAGATTATCGCAAAATCTATTGTTTTTAGGAAAGAATGATTCCAAACATTTTGAAAGGATAAATGAAAACTAATATAGTGTAAAAAAAAAAAGTTTTGTATCTGTGCAGTTTGGGTTGTTACTGCTGTAAATGACACCATTGCATTCCACAGTTAAGGAAAAAAAACTTGCACTTGACATTTCAAAACCTAAATATATATATATGAGCTGTTTATTTTATGATGCAGACTTTTAACTGTTTCAACAGACAACCGAGAGAGAATAACTTTAAAGTGTCATGTTTTCTAACCACATTTTTCTAACCAATATTTCTGACGATGCATTGAAATTAACTCCCCCCTCCCCCGTCATCTATGCGTTGTTATTCTATCACTGGAAACTGTGTCTGAACTGAGATGAAGTCGAATGTCAACTCTGAAAACAAAGTTACTGTTTATGAATCATTCTCGGGCATTTTCCGGAAGGGGTCCAGTTAGTCTCATGAAGACAATTTATCCGTTGCGCTGTAAACATATTTAATGCTATCTGTATATCGTGACCTGGCTTTATTAAAATTCTGAAATGCTCCCTTGTAGTCTCGGCATTGGTGTATTTAAAATATTTAATAGAAATACATGAAACTAACACAACAGAGGTGGGAGAAGTTGAATTGCAGTCATTGGCCTGTGCCTCCATCTACTGGAGACTCTGTGTGGTGCACATTGTCCAACTAAAACCTGCTTTGCACACACGGTCCACTGGAAATCAGCTTCTAACATGTCCTCCATCTTAATATGTGGTATAACACATATATAAATATATCTTAAGCAGTAATATGAGGGCACTCTTATATACATCTCATCATATCATTAATAACCTGAAGAGAAAATAAAAAAATTAAAGATAAGAAGGGGTTTAATCCAATATTGGATTATTGTTTGTTATCTGATCTGCGTTGAGCGTGTTGCATGAATCACTGAGCGCTGACATCGTTATCATCCCGTTAAAAACACAGTCTTCGATCACTGCTCTGTGATCTACTGCTCAGGCCTCCCCTCAGCTGCGATGCGATTGGTCGAGTCTGGCCCCTCATACCGGAAGTGGAGCGAGGGAACCGGAGTAAGCAGAATCCAAGATGGTGTCCACCAGGAGAAGTGTGCGCGCGAGCTCTCCGGCTAAAACAGCGGCCGAGCAGCAGCCCTCAGGCGGCCCGGTACGTGTGGAGCAGAGGCGACACGGAAACACGGGAGGCGGAGATGACGCGGAGCCTCCGGCTGAGGCTGTCACGTGGTTTTTACACAGCTGGGGGGGGGCGCGCACGTGTTTGTTTGCTGCCTGGAGTTAGGAAATGTTTGCATGCTGTTGTCCGGGCGTTTGTCCTCAGTCTCGGTCCAGTTGTCGGTCAGTGGGACAGACGTGTTGATGTGTGGATCCAGGCCGGTGTCAGCGTCTTTCAACCCCTTGTTTAATATCCTGGAGGACTCGTTGAGGTTACTGCTCATCATGGCTTCACCTGGGCTTATAGTTTATTCCACCTTTGTAAAACTGCCGGCAAATACTTTAAGTCCTGCTTGACTTTCACTGAAGTTGATTTTCTGTGTGTCGTTGTTGACCATAAGCTATTAAATACACACATTAGTTAGCCTAAACATTGCATCATATGTTGTGTTTACAGGTCATTATTTCCCCACAGGTAAAAAAGACTCTTTGTTTCGTGGAGTAGCGGCTGCTTCCTTCTAACCTTCTAACAGAGTCTTCTCTTAACGCCACACAGGCCACTCCCTCCACCGGTCGGACAACGAGGAGAGCCGCCAAACCAGCAGAGAGTCCTACCCATGATGCTCCTGTGGAGACCAGCAACCAGTGTGAGAAAGGTGACAGTGTATGTCCAGCATCTCCGCCGCCCTCCTTGATCAAAAGATGCGCCCGAGCTTCCAGACTCCACAGTCCGGAGCAGCCCTGCACACCCGTGGACTCAACCCACGAAGGAGACGTGTCAGACGCGGGGTCCAGCTGCTCTGCGCTGTCCGACTTGGAGAGACGGGTCACGCGGACCAGAGGCAGGAGGACACAGCCCCGGGCAGCCAGTTCGCAGCGTGAGGAGGTATCTGAGGTGGAGTCGTGCTGCTCCGCCGTGTCTGAATTGAATTCTGGTCAAGTTATTCGCAGGAGCACCAGGAAAAAGAAGGCTCCTGCTTCTGCCGACCTGGCTCCTGCCCCTCCTGACTCGGATCAAGCTCCTCTTGAGGCAGAAGACGTCCTACAGATACTGGAGAGAGAGTCTGCTGAATCCAAGAAAGGCACCAGAAGTGTGAGGAAAAGTGCTCGCACCAGGTCAGCTGCTCATCGACAGGCTGAAGACTCTGAGGTCTCTGATGCTGAAAGCTGCGCATCGAGTGTCTCGGGGGCTGCAGTCAGCGGGTCCACCTTCCGCAGAGCCACGAGATCCAGAAGATCAGCACGTCAGGTCCCCGTGTGCCCAGACGAGGCCTCGGACTGCTCTCGTTCCCCTGCTCCCAGAAGGGGAGCGACCCGGGCCGCAAGAGGGAAGGCATCAGCGGACGTGAGTGATCCCCCGTCCCCGAACTCTGACGGCTTTGAGTCGGGGTCCGCTTATAGTATTACCACTCGTGGGCGGGGCCTGGCAACACCCAAAGGCTGCAAAGACTCTGACTCGGACCTGACGGACAGAGGAACGCCCTGCAGCAGTCGAGCAGGAAGCAGGAGCTCCGTCAAAAGTCTCTCTGTCGTGCTGGAAAAGGTCAGCGAGCCGATGGCAGAGGACAGCTCATTAAACGACTCCCGGTTAGAGAGCACGCTGATCCCTGAGGACGCAGACCTCACGCTGTCAGAGGAACCTGCGAGCCAAACCCTCGATCTCACACCGGGGGTGAGTGAGCCTGCAGTAATGGTCCAAGACCAGCAGGAGGAGCCGTCTGCTGGAAATAAAGACGAAGACACCTCGGAGGTGGAAATGATGCAGGAAATGATGGATGGATCAGAGCCGTTAAAGCGTTCCCAATCAGTTACAGTAACAGAATGTGAGAAGGTCTCTGGAGTCATCGAGGAGGAGGAGGCCCAGGAGGCCCAGGAGGCCCAGGAGGCCCAGGAGGCCCAGGAGGACCAGGAGGACCAGGAGGATCAGGAGGATCAAACCATGGAGACAGCTGATGTGGAGACGCTCTCATCTCAGGGAAATGAGGCTGAGGTGGTTGAAGATGCAGCTGTAGAAACTGGACCCGGTCATGAGGAGAACATGGATGTGACCACAGATGCTCAGCAGGGGGTCGAAGCCAGCGAGGTCCAACAGTCCATTCAGGTAACGTCGAGCCAGCAACAAACCATCACCGTGGCCTCTGAACCTGAAGAGCAGCAGAAAGACGTCATCGTTCAGAAAACTAAAGTCATCAGCCTGCTGGACAGCAGCGACGACGAAGAGGAGGAGGGGGATGTTTCTGGAGAGGAGGAAGACGAGGAGGAATTAGGGCCCGGGAAAGAGGAAGACAGAGCTGGACACTCTGAGAGTTTAGGAGCCGCCGCTTCATCAGTGGGGGGACTGTTTATGATCGACACGCGGCCCGGACAAGAGGCCGACGAACACTACTGCAAGGAAATACCGACAGAGCAAGTGGAGGCCAAAGACAGAGAGGATGAACAGGAGGAGGAGGAGGAGGAGGAGTTTGTGGATGAAGAGGAGGACAATGAGGATGACGAGGATGCAAAGATCCTCTTCTCGAGTCGAAATCCTCAGGTGTAAGTGAAAGGAAAAATAAATGGAAATGTGGCCCATGGCCTGATGTTAGCACCAGGAGTGACTCCTGCGTCTCCTCGTTTCAGGAGCGATTTCTCCACCCGCATCGACCCCGGCATCAGGATGAAGCAGCTCGGCGGTTTGTACATCAACTTGGACGGCGGCATCTCAAAATCCGCCTCCTCCTCGTCCAAGGCAAAGAAGATGGAGGACGAGGTACATGTGACTCATTGTTTTTCAACGTGTCCTCCTGCCAGAGTGGGGCGCTGTTGCGTGCTCTGCAGTGTCCACCGTCGGTCAGCTGTGTTGTGTCTACAGGTGATGAAGAAAAGTGTCATCGGACCAGAATTTCCGAAGCTGGACGCGGTGCCTCCGTACAGTGAATCCAAGAAAGCCATGAAGCTGAAACACAGAGTAAGTTTTTTTTTAGGACTCGGTGATTCGGGCTGTTAAATGTTCATCAGCGTCTGGAACAGTGTGAGCAGGCGGGACGGTCAACGACCAAGCGTCACCTGCGCACACACGTCCTCCTTTCACACAATCGCTGCACTGGAGTTTCCCTGCTGTCTAGTAACTGAACTCGTTTCCCAGGCAGAGAGGGCGAAATCCACCGGAGACGCTTGGTTCAATATGAAAGCCCCTGAGCTCACTCCCGAGCTGAAAGGAGACCTCCAAGTCCTGAAGATGAGGGGCACCATGGACTCAAAGAGGTTCTACAAGAAGAACGACAGAGAGGGTTATTCCAAGTATTTTCAGGTAAGGGAAAAAAAACCCAACAATCATTTACATCAGGGGTGTCCAAACTACGGCCCGTGGTCCATTTTTAATTGGCCCGCAAGAACTTTTTTAACCCTCTGGGATCATTCAGGACATTTTTGTCCAAAAGAGCCATTTTTCACTTTTCTTTTTGCGATATCTTTGGTTGTGTTAATGCATATGTCATGGTTTTTTGTAAGAAGGATATTTTCTAGGTATATTTTGTTTCTGCACTTTCAAATTTTTGAATAGGTCTTTAATACGCCCTGTAGAGATTTACTACGCTTTCGTGTCATTCAGGACAAAAATGTCCACTAACTTTCACTGCTATAAAAATAACACATATTCATATTCGTGCGTGTGTGCGTGCATGTGTGTAGGGGGAAAGGACAGCTGTGAAAATTGCAATATGCAGTAAACAAAATCTATATTGTGGTCTCTGTAGACAGTCACACACACAGAAATACTCATTTCTCAGCTGAGACCACTCTCTGACATCCATACCAACACCACTACATCATATTAGTTGCATGAATTTGTTTCAGTGCCTGGCACGGCTCCAAAATACAACCTCTATGTCCGTAATGACCATTAAAACTGACCCTGCCCAAAAACTAATGATGCATCAAAATCAATGTTGTTGCTAATCTTTGACATATCCAAGGCTCTAATAAAAAAATAACCCCCCACCCCCCCATTATTTATTGTATGGAAAATAACTCATTTTTTGTCTTTTTTGTAAAAAAAAGTGACATCACATGATCCAATTGGCATTTAAAGGGTTAAAATCCTGACAAATAATTGAATATTTGGTAGTTTTGGTTAGGGCGGAAGTTGATTCAACGTTTTGATCAAAAAAATTGGGAAGAAATAGTTATCTGGGATATTTTTATAGCGATTAAAGTGAGTGGACATTTTTTTTATCCACGAATGACACGAAAGGTTGAAAATTAGAATGATCCCAGAGGGTTAAATAGAATAGAATATGGCCCACACTTCAACCTTTGCCTGAGTGTATTGCACTTCTTAGTTTTAACGCCAGGGGAAGCTATTGTTGTCCAAAGTCCGGCCCGGGGGCCAATTGCGGCCCTTGTTCTAATTTCGACCGGCCGCGTGTTCTCCGATTGTTGATAAACAAGCTTTATAAACTCCTCTCTTTTCTTTGTCTGTTGCTAGTCTGTCTTGACCAAAGTATAAAATGCACGTGTAAAAAAAAAAAAATCAACAAAACTAATTTCTAAAGTGAGTTAGGACAAGTGGAAATTTGAGTATTTTTTTACTGAAATGCAAAACCTTTTTCATTTTTGATAGCCAATTCAAAAGCAAGTAAAATATTTTCATTTATTGTCAATTGAAATAATAGTAGTTTTGAATTTCGAAGTTTACAGTATTGCATTTGATACTGAAAAATGTCTCAAATGAAGTTTTTTTTTCACTTTTTGTGGTCTTAAAATATGAAAGGCAGAAGGATTTTGATAAAAACGTGTTTCGCTTTATTTGTGTGAAAAGTATGTCATTTGAAATCAAACATGGCCGGCCCCCACACATTTTCACCTTGCCAAATCTGGACCTCTTGGCAAAACGTTTGGACACCCCTGATTTACATTTATTCACAATCATGTTTACAAGTAAATGTTTATCTTTTTTGTAGAATGAATCCACAGCTGTACATTTCATCTGTGTGTTTTATGTGCATGTGTTGCACAGGTTGGGACCGTGGTGGACAATCCAGTGGACTTTTATCATTCCCGTGTTCCCAAGAAAGAGAGGAAGAGGACGATGGTGGAGGAGCTCCTGGCTGACGCTGAGTTTAGACAGTAAGTTGAGCCACGCAGCTGAAACACTTCCACCGCAGAACAGGGAAATCCATCCAGTCGTTTTTGTGTCAGCCTGCTAAAGTAAAGTCAAGCTCACAATTGGACAGAGGAGAAACTGTCACCTCCTTGGGCAAATTCCACATTTGTAAACAGCAGTCAGGAGACAGGTTTGGAGCTCAGTGGAAAAGAGAGAAGGGTTCTGGAAGAAAATGTTATCTTATCTTATTTTTCTCTTCCCTTTTAGCAAAAACAAAAAGAAGTACCAGCAAATCATGGCAGAGAAAGCGGCACAAGGAGCCGGCAGGAAGAACAGGAAGAAGAGTAAATTCCATAAGAAGTGATCGTAAAGACTCTGAGTGCGTAGAGCTTCTGCTCTCGTGTCTGAACATGGACGGAGGTTGTGTCGACTGAAACATTAAACGGATCAAGTTGACTGAGTAAGATTCCAGCTCCTGATTATGTTGCAGAGCACAACGACGCCTTGTTGATAACGTTTACTGCAGAGGTCATCCACACGAACCCTTCCAACGTTTGAGTGTTCGTCACATAACAACACAGATTGTTACGTAGAATAAAAAATATTTTTCTGTTTTTGTAATAACGAAGTAAACACACAGAGGACAAACCAAAGTAAAATAAAAGTCATTTAGTTTAATAGCAAACCACAGATGAACTAAATTAGTTAAACATATTTGAACGTGACGTAAGAATCACAATCAGACATGATAACGTTAATATTCAGAAATATATAAAGTGCTGACAATATTAACACTGAGCAACAACTAAACATTTAAAACAATGTCATATTTTTTGTATAGTTTATAGGTATTTTAAAATTGGCAAATGGTGATACAGTGAAACCGTACATAAAGAATACCTGCTGTGACAGTAAAATAAAGATATTAGTTATTGCCAGAATTTAACTGAAATGCAGCAATGAATCCATCTCAAAAT
The DNA here is from genome assembly GCA_016785235.1 of Pseudorhombus dupliciocellatus. Lineage (NCBI taxonomy): Eukaryota > Metazoa > Chordata > Actinopteri > Pleuronectiformes > Paralichthyidae > Pseudorhombus > Pseudorhombus dupliciocellatus. The sequence goes on from JAFBJW010000248.1 coordinate 1,098,773, forward strand.
GTTCATCATGACATCAGTGATACAACAGGAAACTGCTCTGCTTCATGATCAAAGAAAATGGCTTTTTTTAAAAAGTAACTGCAGCAATTATCCAGAGATTTATATCTTTATATTTAACAGGAGCAGCAGAAACTTTCTGTCCAGCTCTGGATATCTTCATCGACATGAGGAATCCGTGGGGAGTTTGACTGTAACATTTAATTGAGAAAAAACCGATTGTTCAGTGTCATCACCTGTAGATATAAAACATTCCCTTCATTTCAAATCAAATAAATCCAGTGACCGGGGCCGTCCGTCTTTTCCATTCTTCTGAACTATTTATCTTTACTGCTTTGAATTTGTCAGACTCACAGGTCAAAGGTCAACGTCAATGTGAACTTAAAAAAAAAAAAAAATATATCACTTTTTGCGTTTTTAACATGTTATCTTAAGAATGCCTTGGGAGAACTCTTTTAAATTTGGCACTAATGTTCACTTAGACTCACGGATTAACTGTTATCAGGGGTCAAAGGTCAAGGTCACAGTGCATCCATCTGGTTGCTTGAGCGGTTATTCTGACGCGTTACAGTAGAAGTTTGGCTGTTGGGTTTAATGTTAAAGTTTAATGACCGAGGCCTTAGAACGTGCGTTAGGATGCATCAACAGTTGGAAGTGAGAAATGTTTGCACCTCAAATGATTTGATTTACTTGTAGATCAGAGGTCGAAGTTCACTCGGTGGTCCCTGGCTATTCGGTGTGTCTGCAGGAGCCTCTGGACTCGGCTGTGGATCTCCTCCCAGTAGGATGGACTGGGCTGACTGGTCTGGAGCCTAAACAGCAGGATACAGAAAATATACAGTTAAAGATCATTTAACTCAGTTAGGTCAATTACATCTCAAGGCACTTTCCACAGGAGGTCAAATCATTACATAATGTAAACCGAGAGACCCAGTGACTCCCACAGTGAGCAGCACTTTGAGAGACTACGGAGGAAAAGACTTATTACTGAAAACAGTCACAATTCATTTAATAATTAATTGGTTAATAAGTATTGTTATAATGCACAATTATAGCACTTATTTTCCACTTTCCTTAAATTCTTAAAAAGCGATTATCGACAACAATTATTTGTTAATTTCTCAAAAATGTTCATACAAACACATTTGTACATTTTTATGATATTTAATTCTTTCGGGGTTTTTTGCATTTTTCTGGTGAATTGGTGACTTTTTTTCTTCAGGACTGTACTGTCAAAGCAAGGTCAAATAATTTGGGTCAGTCAGTTTTGAGGTTATGAGGTCTCATACAAAGAAACATTTAGTCTTAATTAATAATTAATTAATGAATTAATAATAATATTAAGTTTGATTCCTCCTCAGTTCCGAGTGACATCACTCGCATCACTTTCCCTTTCTCACCTAAATTCTGAGTCCGCGTTCATCAACATTTTTAATGTGTGCCTGAAAACACGATGTCACTGAATCCGCTCAATAAATAGTTTCAGATCCAAATAATATTTCTCTCAAACACGACTTGACTTTTAATTGAAAACGTGGAGACAATACTTCGTTTGTCCACTAGTCTGTGCTGTGAGCTAACGTAAATGACGGCGAGCGGCTCTGAAGGTGACACTGACATGTGCTTTTAACGTCTGCTGTGGGCAACAGCGTTATTTAGTGAAACGAGCAACTACATTAACGTTTGTTTTGATTTTGTCTCCTCGACATTCAATCGTTGCAAATTTCCTAAAACGACAGCACCAGCTGATCTGGAGGCAGGAACACGTTTTCCTCTGTGCGATCTGAACGTGCGGGCGCCAGGGCCAGCGGAGGAGTGACAGACAGATATGGATGGGAGGCGATACTGCAATTTATTACGGCTCACTTCTGTCTATTTGTCGCGAGCGGAGGGCTGACGGCCGACTGACGTCCAGAATGGCAGAGTGACAACACAAGGTGTAATCACTTAAACTCACTACCTGCTTCAAAAAGTCATCAAGGACAAATCATCCCGAGACATGAATAGACTGAGACTGAGGGGCTTAGGGGGCAAACGCTGCCACTGGCATCTGTCATTTTCTTTCTACTTCAGAGGCTCGTGGCAAGACGTGCTCGTCGGCCTGTTGGAGGGAATCTACGTCTAATCTCCCACCCTGCAACTCCTGTCGCGTTTTCAATTGAGAGAAAAGTATCATTCATTTCCTACAATTTACTTTGCAATTTAAGATTGCTTATTGATTTTAATGTTTACTTATGGACTGAGGAGAGCAGGAGCAAATAAACAAACAAATGGGACATGGGTCCCATCGGTGTGTTCAACTCACTGCTGCCATGATCGATGACAAGGTCTCTCTGGATGTATTAAAGCATGCATCGGGTCAAATGCATCAGGCTCAGGCTGAAACACAAATCAATACCATTTTCCTCTTTGTTTTCTTTTCTCTCTGCCTCTTCTCTCGGTAATGAACAAACATGACAAGACATCAGCTTCTGTAATTTAAGAGGTGGAGGGGAATTCATCCTGCCTGTCGAATGTGATCAAAATTAAAGATTGGACGTGCGTGAGCGCGCGCACGCACGCACACAGAGCGTGTGCAGTGTGTGACTAATGTCTGGGGGGATTGCCATATATTTGCCGTACACAGTAATTGGAAACTCATACAGGTGTCTCTTCTGCTTTTAAGATCCTTTACGCAAACACGGATGATTTGCACAGATGGATCCAGATAAATTCAGGGCAAACACCAACAAAAAAGCGGATTAGGTTTTTTTCCTCAGACGTGAGTGTGAAGAAAATCTGCTGGTTTTGTGGCAAGAGAAAGCAGACGCGCGGCTCAGAGGTGACGTGTGTGTGTGTGTGGGGGGGGGGGGGGTCTTACTGTGTAAAAAGATCAACTGAAACATTGTGTGTTGATGTGGACGGTGCTGCTTATAAGCTTCAAACTAAACTGGATGTTGGGAGACGACGATACGCAGCAAGCGAACAAGCTAACCGCTAACGAGCCGTGTGAACCAAAACAATACTGTTGTCAAGTGTCAGTTTCTGCAAGAGGAAAAAGCTTCCTAGCCCCTGCTGCAGGGAGTGAAGATCCACGTTTATATTTGGTATGACGCCGATGATAATGCTCATTTTCAGGGTCAGGTCGAGGGAAACGTTTTTACCTTTCTCTGATGGAATGGTCGCTGAGATCCAGACGTCTGGAAATCGGCGTAGCCGGGGAAGATTGAGCGGGATCAGAATCCATCACCGAGTTTCTGGCCCGGGCTTCGTGTATGGACCGTGTCTCTGGGGACAGCGGTGTCCCCTCAGCTCCTGACCTCACCTGGGAGACGCCACGGGCAAACAGGGTTTAAGTTTTCTTTTTCTTTTTTTGTTTAAATAAAATAAGTTTTACACTCAAATGTTTACATAACGTCAGAGATGATATTTCCAGGATGACGAGGCAGTTAACAATTGTGTTGTAAAACAAGTGTTTGGAAGACATGAGTGTAAATGTTTATTAGTCCAGTGTGTTTGATTAAAGGTAAAAAAAAAAAACAGTAGCTCACTGTCTGTGTTGCTCAGACTTACCCTGGCTGCTCTGGGTCTGTAACTGCCCAGGAGGGAAGAGTCTGCAGGGGAACAGACAAGGACTCGCTTGGTCTGCAGTGCTTTGTTAGGAATAAAGGTGAAAAGAAAAGCACATTTCCCATAAGCGAGTAAAGCGTGTACAGCCAGTACCTGTTGGATGAGACACGCTGCTACTGTGGAGGGAGGAGGAGGAGGATGGAGTTCCCATTACTGCGTCACCGCTGCAGCGAGAGACCTGGCGTGAAAACACGACAGAAATAACTGGCTGTTAAACTGAAAAACGAACCGTTGTTTGAAATTCCGCGAGAAAAATGTGTTCTCCCCTGTAATGAATGAAATAAATCGGCCTGTGCAGGCGTCTCCACCCCAGAGCGTTTGGCCAAGATTGCGATCAGGGCGTTAAAAACAGATGTTCGCAGAGTAATCTCCTGCAGAACCTCGACAGCATCGCTCAGGTTACCTTCAGGAATGTGCTTCCCTCCACACACAAACACCAGAAACGTGCACTGATGAAGCATTCACCATGGGGCTGAGCTACTTCATTAGGTATCTATTTGTTAATTGCAGCTTGACTCACAATTACCAGGGTTAATTGTCGACATGCGATTCCCCCGGGAAACGCTCGCTCCTCTTTAATAAAAACGGCAGTTGTATTGAAGTGAGTTTCCATTCATGTGTGTGACAAAAACAAACAACTCCGCACCTAATCATTCCCTTTAATAACAGCAGGCAAGTGGGTTCTGATATTCATACCTCAGGATTAGATGTGATGGAAATGAGGACGCGGGGGGATTCAGGGGGGAGCAGAGGACTAGAGGCTGTGTTATTCTTGTCCATCGATTGTATATTATTCCCCAAGGCTGTGTGATCAGAAAAGCGTCCCTTTTATATGCAAATCTCTCCTAACAATTACACGGTCATAATTCGAATCATATGAATAAGTGTGTGCCCAAACACTGCAGCCCCTGAGTGAGGGGAGGGGATGGTGGAACATTTGCATGACGTCAAAACGCATTAACAGCTCAGGTAAAAAGATTAAGGCTGCTCTTACTTCGCCCTCCACTTAATCTGCCCGATAGATTAAGGCAAATTTTGGGAAGCTCCCGCTGAGGTTTGAACTGCATCAGTCCAGGATCCCATTAACGCTGTGAGCCCTGATTACTGAACACGTGTAGTACTGGTATTTAACAAAGACTCATAACACCCTGTTATCAGTTTGGAGGAACAAACACAGATCAACACTCAAACCAGGCACATTGGTGTATTTTTGGCCTCGGAGCCATGAAAAATAAATACGAGTCAACTCTGATGCATCAGAATGAAGTTCTTTTAACGACTGTGAGCTGGCTGTGCTGTTTTGGATGCTACTGACCACAAAGGGCGGCTGGCTCTCAGTCTCCTTCCTGAAGTGGTGAGGCCCCAGCTGGAGGTGGCGGAGCCTCTGCCTGGCGTCCTCTGAGAGCTGGCACATCTTGCGGTGAGTGTACGGGGACAGGGCTCGAGTCCTTGAGGAAACCGTGGGCTGCTGGTAGCCACGGTCGGCAGCAACGCCGAGAGAAGCCCGGGTCCTTTCCTTCCTGTTTTTCCGGTGACTGTGGCCGGGCGGGGGTGAAGCGGGAGATGATGGTGATGACGGCAGTGCAGAGTTTGTAACGTTCGCCTCAATATTTTGCCTCTCTTGTCCATCTCTCAGGGAAACCCGGTTCCCATCACCCGTCCTGGAGAAACGCCTGGACGAGTTCTTCTCTGGGCTTTGCCTGGACAGGGCTACGGGCGGCTTCGCGGGGGAGAGACAGCGGCTCTGAGGAGGCAGGGACGCAAACAGAGAGAGAGAGTAATGTTTGCATGCTGTTCTAACATGTCAAGCGTCTCTCTCGGGCCTCCACTTCGAGGTGACACACACACACACACTCAGATTTCTCTCCAGACCACGGCGTTATTCCTTCACTGAGGCACGGGGCCTTTTTAGCCATTAAGGCGGCGGCGGCGGCTCTCACTTTGTTCTCTCTGGACGAAGCCATTAAGCCATTAGCTAATCATTCGGCTTAAGTGTTACAACAACAACAGCTCTCCCAGCCGCCACTTCCACGGAGACAACCTCTGCAGAATCACTCCAATAACTCTAATGGCCACTAACATCATTCTCCCATGCAATATCGCTCTTCCTGTGGGTAATGCCAGGCGGGGATAAATACGTTAAGATAAAATGTTAATTGCATTTGATGGCCATCTCCAGTCTAATATTATAAAGAGGCATTACCTGGCTGTAAAAAGAGATAATCGAAATGCTAATTGCGGAAATCACACAACTATTTCTAAGAGAAACCAAATTATGAATAAATCCTCATTAAGGTTGCCATTTGAGAGCGGTCTGACTTAATGGAATTAAGACGAGCGAGCCCTCGCTCCACTCATCCTCCACCATCTCCAGCCACGACTGTCACCGTTCCTGGGAGGGAGCAGCTCTGCTGCGATTAGCTGCTTTCGGTATTAAGAACAAAGCTTAGCGTGTGGATAATTAATAAGAACGACTTTGGAATTAAAAAGCAGCTATGGAAATGTGAATGGAGACAAAGCAGGAGAGGACACTGGGCGAATATTCACAACTCCAGGTTCAGTTTTTGGGTTTTTTTTTTTTCCAAGTTGCTATCTGTCTAAATCTATTAAAACATGGTTTGTCAGCTGGGGGGGTGGGGGTGGGGGGGGTGACAGTCAGGGAGGGGGGGGGGGGGGGGGGGGGGGGGGGTGACAGTCAGGGACATGCCGGCGCTGAGGAGCCATTAGGAAAGAGAAAATGGAGAAATTCTACTGTCTGACAGCCACAGCGGTGCTCTGATCCAGACGTCCCCCGAGGGGCCAGGAGAACATTCTGACAATCTTCTTTGCTGTGAATGACATCCCATTAAACAAATAGCTTAGCCCGGCAAGCGCACGCTGGTGTTTTAGGTACAACATGCCAACCGCTGCGTGATGGATCAGGTGGTACAGGGAGGATTGTTTGTGAAGGACTTTTCATTCATCTGTTTTTTAAAAGTCTGCAATCTAAAGAGCAATCGTCTCTACGAACAGTAGACAAGGCCTCGTCTCATGCTCAGAGGTAATGGAAGGTCGATAAATCCCACAGAAAAAGCTGAGCACAGTGAGAACGCTTGCTTCAGAAATGTCAATGAATCATTTAGTAAAAAGCTTTGTTCGATAATTGAATAAGGTAAAGCGTAACACTGCGGGTGGGACGCTGGCAGAGAGAAGGAATGAAAACGGAGAAAATCTCTTAACGTTATTATCTGAGACAATGAGAGGACACACGTCAGTGGACAGCAGGCCCGTGAGGGGGACAGGATGCGACGTGAGCCACGCAGAATTCCCTCAAGATGTTAACGACAACCTCCCCAGATGTGACTGGTCCAGAGCTCCGGGTGAAGCCCTGAGTCGTCCTGAAGCCAAACAGACAGAGGTCCCTGAGCACCCCCCCTCCCCCTTCCTCTGATACGTGATCTGCTCAGGCTGCCGACGCAGGCTTCTTTTAGATTTGACTAATCCCTTCACAACGATACATACCAGTTCAGCCAGTTCACTCAGAATCAAAACGATTTAAGGTCCTAAACTGGACCAAAGCAGAACAAGTGGAACCAACCCAGCTCGAGGACACAGCGGAGGAGGAAGTAAAAGAAAGATGCTGACTGACTGATGTAAACTCGGAACCAGCCGGGGATGTGAGAGAAGTCTGGCTATCGGCAGCACAGATCTGCCTCCATGTAATTGCATTCCCGAGGAGAGAATAGATACCCTTGAAACACTGCCAGTATGGATGGATAGATGCAGTAGCCATGGCAACAACCGAAGGTGCATATGCATTGTGAAGACAAACAAATGTGATGGATAACGATAGCGCTCGTTAGAGCCCAGTGGAGATGAATCGCCGCTGTTGGAACTGAGGTCAGCGCTCACACAGGGACGAGAGGAGCGCGTTCTAACTTCAGACGCCGTCAATCTCTGGCACGGCCACTGCTCGAGTGACGAGGAGCAATTTGTTGAATATTAACTCTTTATGTTTTGACGAAGCCATTGTGAAAGGCCACAAACACCCGACAGACTGGCTCCAGAGCATGTGTGTGTGTGTGTGTGATAAAATAATGTACATACAGGCGTGGTCGGCCAGCCGTCTCTGCCTTCACTCTCCTCGATGACTGATGTCGTTGTAAACTCCACTTTGGGGGAGATTCCCTAGAGGGAGAGACAATAGGACCAAGCACAACACCTTGAACAGTGAGATGGAGACAAAGGGACGGATAAAAGAGCTTGTTTGCTGCACCAATTTACAACCACAACACTTCAATCTACGCACGGCCTGAACAAAAAAACAAAACAACAACAACAAATTGCAAAACAGTGAAAGGCTCCAGTGATGTTTAAATAATACGGCATTCAGAGAGAGAGACATCTAAATTGCTATGTAGGCCTTCAAACACAAACACATAAAAGCAGCAGCGAGGGGAACGGCGTTTAAAGACATTTAAATATGCCGGTTACTGGAGGATGGAAAAGTAACCCGCAGCCACGGAGAGATGGAGCAATAACAGAGGGAGAGAAGGTAGAGCGGGACACAGATGATATAAGAGCTGGGGCGATTTAAAAGAGAGGAGTCGGTTTTTTTTTTTGGAAAGACAGATGACAGACGTACAGGGAAAATGCCAGCGTGTCTGAATAAATCAGCTCACTTTGTCCAGGATGAGACAGTGCTTTTAAATTTGTCATCTTGGCGGCGTACCTGCCTGTCGCGCACGTACGCACGAGCCACTGAGATCAGGATGAGACTCACTTAGAGAAAGCAACTATCTTCTCGGCTCCACGAATGACAACGTGCGATATTTTCGCTCAGGCAGGGTCACACGTGGATTTAAAAACCCAAATACTGTATGTGGCAGAGGAGACGCGTGGTGCCCACATTCATCAAGTAGATTCAAGTTGGAGAAGAAAGAAAGTAAAGACCCTCCACTTTCACTCCTCTGAAATATTATGAGTTATTCATTAAATGACTAGAGCAGCTCCCACCTTGCTGCAGTATAGAGACAAACACAAGTCACTTTTCAATGTAATTGTGCAGAATGTCATTAATCATGATGAATAATAAGTTAGCTGAGGCGGCGTAATTGAGAATAGTAAAAGTCAAGAGCGCGTATTTGCTTTTGACGGATGTTACGCCACTTGTTCCCTTTTGGTTTTTGCATTCATCACAGCGACAAACAACAAGAATAAATCTGGAATTGATTTTGTTTGCAGTCCCTTTCCATGCATCTTCATTTTCAGAAATAGTCAACGTGGAACTAAATTCTCCTTATTAAACTGTTTTCCTGACGCACCTCTTCCACCAACAGGCGAATCGGAACAGAACGCAATTCAGTTTCAGTACGTTTCCTCTGCAGTGTTGTCTTATCTTTCATGTGCTAATTAGTTATGGGGATATTAAGGGATTTAGCACAAAACAAGTTTAATCTTTTTAAGATGCAAATAGCATGTGTTTTTGCAAAATTAACCATTTTTAAGGAAAGAAAAACTCTATCTGTGACAGGCGTTTCCATGCACGTCATCCATTTTGTGAGAGATGAAAAATGACTTGTATTGTTTTCATTGAAAGAATTAGTTGCTTGATAAATCTTGCTTAATATGTACTAATGATGTTGACTCTGTAGAATGTGTAAGTGCATTTTTTCATGAATGGGTGTTAGAAGGAGGATTAAGAAACACATAAAAGGAAATGATGGAAAACTGCCTACGGGAAAGAAGGAGGACTTCTTCATCAGTATTTCTCTCTCCGCCGCTCGTTCTCCCGAGCTCAGTCTGGGACCCGGGTACAAGAAATCTCTGCTGCTTTCCTCCATTGTGGCGAGGATCTCGCCCTCTACAAAGACACACAAACACATACAACCAAGTTAGAACTCCTGTTTTGCAGTGTAATGACTGGATGCAGTGGAGACCAGCATCATCACAAAACAGACCTGGAGGCACCAACTGAATCAGCTCAAAAGATGTCGTGTCAGCTGAGAGGAAGAAAAGAACAAATTGACTGTGAGCTAATAATCGGTATCCCAGCTAATAGCCTATAAGCTTGCGTAGCACGGGATTTAGGACTAAGAGACGAGGAAGCAAATCCCAGTGGGCCGTTCTACCTTCGAGGAGGTCAGCTACATCAGCAGGGTCAACAACGCCAGGGAAAGTCTGGTGAAACAGACAGAGAGCAGACGGATCAATAGATATAACAACACGAGACAGACTGTCACGCTCCCAGAGGAGGGGAACGCCTCCTCTACCAGGGGTTAGGACCAGAGCGACTGGAGGGCTGAAAATGTACATCTGCAGAGATAGAGCAACACTCACGTTCACGTTGCTTCATTAGCTGCTCACAAATTAAATCCAGACAAAAAATTACCTTGATATGATATGATAATATGAACCGATGTGAATAACCCAGAGAGGTGTCAACATGAAGACAGCATCCTTTCTTTTTGACAAGTCATTTAGTCATTCTTTTTGACAAGTCAATCTGAACCTACACTTTGTGTCCCAACATTATTTCCCAAGGGAATGTTTTTGTTCTCACCTTGACAAACGCCATTTTGTGGTGAAAGAGCAAAGGGAAGACAGGAGGCAGACAGGGGGTCTTCCTGTACTGGCCCATGATGCACACACTCAGGTAGAGCTTGTGCTTCCTGGACAGCAGCACTCCAGGACATGTGACCTGCAACAGTAACGCACAGATTCTGTTGTTTACTGCCAGGGTCACTAGGTTTTCTTTCAAAAAATATGCACAAAATAAGCCAGCACTTTATCCAAGTGGTTATAAACTCTTCCTTAGGAGCACAGAATGACCAACACGTGACGAATCTGGATAGATCAACTATACCCAAATTGCATTAATATCATTATTGCAGTGGGGCAGTGGGCAATGGACGTGCCATACAAAAACACTCACTGAGATTACTAACTTCCTGCTCACGTGAGCAGGTGAGCACAAGTAAATAACCCGGCCCATCATCATGTGACCTGCCGTCAACCAACTTAACATAATTACAAATTATATCTCAGTCATCACAAAACCAACAAAACAGCAATCCATATTTGTTAGGTGTGTGTTAGTTAGATTGCAATTAATGACAATTACAGTGAAATAATGATTGATATTGGAGACAACACGAGCAGGTAAAAGTGCTGCCTTAAGGTTAAAGGTGTGTGCTGACCCATGAAAGAGTGGGATTAGAAAGTAAAGTGACTTGTGACTGAACATGTGGTGTCTACAATCTAAGCAGCAGGGATTGCAACCTCCTGGCTCTGGTGGTCAGGGGCTGAAGTCAGACAGTAAGAACTGACCCAAATCAAATAAAGCCTTGACATGCAGTGGTACACGCGTTCAACAACAACTACTCTGAACGCGTGCTCGCACTTAAGCAGGACACACACACGGGGACCTGTAGCTTCTCCCTTCTGCTTTCACTTCCTCATCTTTATCTGTGGACATGCTCGATGTCCTGAATCGCTCGTGAGACGCTGTGAGCTGTTAGTTGGTGTCTTCAACGTATGAACGGACGGATAACACTCATGAGTTCATTGAACAGGCGTTAGCCGGACGTCCCGGGCGCTAGCTTGCTAGCAGCGGCGGTTCCGGTGTGACGCAGGAAGCGGGTGAGTCTCACCGTGAGAATGTCCAGCAGGACCGAACACTTCAGAGACTTCTGGCGAACTTTGGAGGAGGAAAACTTCTTCTTCTTCTCCCGGGAAGCCATTCAGACAACTCTCCGAGCTCGTTGTCATAGCTGCCGAGCGCCGACGCTCTTCTTCTTCGTCGAGCGCCGACGCGGATCGATTTACGGCAGAGAGGCTCACTACCGCCACCTGCTGGCTCAGGCCTCCACGGAGAAGTTCAATACTGTAACTAAAATTGAGACTTATCTCTGTGACGTATCAGCGTGTACAGTGTCTGAATGTTTTTATTACCATTGTTGCCTCTGCTCTCCTGCTCCTGTCTGCACACGACAGCTACTTTATATCAGAACACCATTGTCCTCCACTCTTCTTTGACCGTTTTCCTCCAGTATGTGTTTGGTAACGCTGCTGAATGCTGTTTGAGATCATTGTGACAAATATGACTGATCCATTTCTGGCCTCTTTTGTCTTACTGTGCCCGCTCAGTAATCCATACCTGACTTAAGGTCTCATTAAAATGCTTTTGCATTCATGAAGAAACGTGTGTTTCAATATGGGAGCAAAAGGGGCAACATCACAATAAGGAGACAACGTGTTTATTGCGTAATTGATAATAAAACCAACAGTGACTCCGTTTACATCCCACATTTAAATACATTTCAAATCAAGATGTTTTCATCCCAGGGATGAACGCGTCTCCAGTGCTCATGTAACATCCTCCTCTCAGTTAGGCGTAATAACATTGTTAACATGAGGACTTCACGTCGTCACTGGCTAATGGCGTCTGGCTGCCTTGATGCCACCTCACTGTACTGGAACCTAGGACTTATGTGTCCAAAGTCCCAGGGTGTTATTGCCAATTGGTTCTCAATCTGCTGTCATTGCATCTTGGGTGTATCTAATCCTTTAGTCTAATGTCACCAACACTGTCTGGTTTCAGAGCGATCAACAAAATTGCATTTTAATTCCAAGGGAAACAATAATTCATACGGTCATACAGCACGTCAGTAGAAACAGAGAAGCATGCATCTATTTCTAAACATATGTAAACACAGAAAAATGAGCTGCTGAATGAAGGCCTCAAATTAAACGAAGATAAATTCCTTTCTGTGAGTTATGTCTTGGCTGCCAACAAGTCTCTGGGCATTCATTTAAGAATAAAGATCCATGGGGAAGCAGCCTTAAATGCACTTTCCATGGTCACCAAACCTAAAACCCATGTTTTGAGCCTACAATAGTCAAATGAGATGTGTGGTGTAATGATTGGTGACTTTGCTCTTTGTCGGCATGTTTTACTTATGTTGTACGTTGTAAGTATACGTACGTATGTGCAAGGCTTCACGCCACCAGTCTTTTTTCTGGTTCAATCCCAGGTGGTCTGACACAACACTGTTTAGATTCACTGCCTATATATCTCAATAACTTTCAGTTGAATCTGTCATGGAACATGTCAGTTTGTGCGTTTCTGCATTTCCTATAAAACTGTTGGTTTCTAAAGTGTTTTGTCACTGTCTTTAAAACGTGACCGATGCCGAGATGCAGCCAGTCCGTCTTCCCTTCATTTACGTTTCATAGTCACTTAATATCTCAGGAGGACACTTCTGATTTTATTTCCTCCAAATACCAGTAACCCTGCTGTTGCAAATCTCTGAAAATAACTCTTCATAGCCGGTGAAATGCGGAGGTTCTAGAGGCAATGAAGTGTGAAGGATTCTCCTTCCACGGTGCTCTGCATTTTATACACGCTCTGTCTGTGTCCGTCGGTCTGTCGGTCTAGTGCCTGCCTGCCTGGCTCTTCTCTCGCTGTCTGTCCACGCCGTCTCTGCCGGCGCCACTGCCCTTTGCGTTCCCTGTCGGCGACTTCACCTCCGAGCTGGAGACAAGAACATATGAAAGTGAGTGACCGAGACTGAGTTCATGAAATAGCAACTCCTCATCTACTCGTAGGTCATGACACGATCCTGCTTTACCTTTGTGTTTGAGTTGGTCTGTTGTCCTTGATAAGGTTGTTCAGCTTGTAGTAATCGAGGAAGGTACGAGCCACGTTCCTGCCCAGCTTCATGTCTGAGGGATCAGAGTCAAGGACAGCTGTCTGGATCATCTGCAGCTTTATGACCTAAACTAGTCACCAGGTGTCGATCAAAATACTCTGTAATTTGTAGTCTAAGGCAGTGGCTCTCTACCGGTTTGGGGTCCTATTTTTGATCTATTTGATATAAAGTGCATTTTAAATTGCATTATGGCATTTATTCACTCTTTGAGGCAAATGTTCCAGAACCAAAAAAAATCATACTTATGCAGTAGCCTCTGTAGGTTTGGTAGATAAGGTCACATTTGAATAAAATTATGCAATGACTATAAACGTCATTTTTTCACCCCCCACGGACCCTTTGCAATTCCATCACGGACCACTGGGGGTCCACTGAGCCCCGGTTAGGAATCACTGCTCTGAATGACTTGTTTTTAGATATAGTGGAGTAATCAATACTCACTGGATATATTGTTATTTTGCTGGAATGCAATATTGTTGTTGTTATTATTTGTGCTTGTACTAAACTAAAGATTCCATCTTGAGCTTCAAAGACATTTTGTACGATTCAGGACGCATCCAAACTTACCCTGAACACACAAAGGTAATTACTCACACGCTGATGCCTGATTTAAATTCAGAGGTGAGCGCAAACATCATCCGACTACATTTGCGACAATATCAATAACTTCACTGCTTTTTCAAAACAGCCGAGCGTCCATGAGTGGCGTTGCCACGGCTGAGATCATTAAGGCAGCAGGGACGGTAACGATGATAATCATACAAACATAATGAAGAGGTGGAGAACCGGGATACAGAGAGTGTTCCCAATCAACAGCCAGGATATAATGAATACAGTTAAATAAAAAAACATGCTAATAGAGGTTTTATGGACTGAGGAAGACTTTGGGCTGAAAATATCCATCCATCCTTTGAGACGTGTCTACGTCTCTTCCATCATCCGACATCAATAGCTCAAATCCTAACGTCTGCCCTCACGGACGCCAACACAGAACAACCTCGTCCATAAATGCGTTTCCTTATCGTGAGACATTGATGTTTAGCGTCGTCCATTCCTCACCAGATTGAAGTACGATGGAGCAACACGGCGACATTATCTGTCACGTTTCGCCTGCCGTTGCCTTGTTGATACGCAGATACGACCCGCCGACCGCCGGACTATCTATCCGTCACGGCCGTGTAATTGAAACAACTGGTGTACAGACAAAGACGAAGATTCCAATTTGTCATAATGATAAAAAACGACCCGCGCTGCAAAAACTCGTGGTTGCTACGAAGATGAAAAGCTGTTAACTTGTAAACAATCCATCCTCGGTGTGAGCACGCTGCCGGGGCGTAGAGTTCAGGCCCTGTAGTTTGTCAAACACACACACACACACATTGAGGGTTACACCTGGAAAGTTATGTCTGTGAATAAGCAAGAAAGTCCCTCTGTAAGTCTGTCACCTTGGCCTGTGAGGGGATGTTTTTGTGCGTGTTCACGAGCCTGCACAGGACTTCATTCGTCACCCGGCAGGCTGATGGCAACTCTCTCCACACGACTCCAGAGTCTATATTTACACCCCATCTGGCTGTTTGTCTGTGTGTGTGTGTGTGGGTCTCACAGTCTGTCTCATGCTGGATGATGATACTGATTAGACGGAGATAAAACACAGATGGAGAAAGTGAGGTTGCGTCCTCACTTTTATGCTAATCCTAGCGCATAATTGTTCTAAACAAGATAAGAGTCTGCAGTCGTGCTCGTCGCACAGCTGTGCTTTGAGCTAAATGCTAGCATCAGCATGCTACCCCACTGATAATTGTGTTCTGAATTACATGCTGATATTTAGCAGGTCATCATCTTAGTGGCTAATTAGCAGGGAACACGAGGCGCGGCACTGTACGAGAGGCGGACTCATCAGGACTGAAACGTTCCAGAACACTTTGGTTTCACATGTTTGGAAGTCGGAATATTCAAAATGATATTCATATAGCGATTCATTCAGCAGGTACTGATCATCGCTAAGATATTTTCACCAGTGAAAACTTTGGGCGGTCGTCTGCGCTAGAGAGCAAGCTTATAAGCATTGGTTCATCCTCTGGGAACCATGAACCACTGAATAGTTTGAAAGATTGATGATGTGAACGTAGACTGATGTCGCCACAGGACACTCACAGACACGTTCACGATACAGGAAATAAACGCACAATCACACATAAGCTTCCTGTGTGAAAAACCACCTCTCTACTTGTTCTGACCTCGGGAAAGTTTGGGGGTGTTTTCCTCGGCTCTCTTCCATCAGCAGAGCCAGTCCAGGCACGCTCAGCGACACAAATATCTCCCGGACGACCCCACCACGCACAGATGGCCTCTCAGCTTGGCTTGTCACGACTCACTGTCTACTGCGGCAGGTTCCGTGATGGACGCTCAGCTTCCAAAGGAGAACTTCATCCGCGGACGCAAATCGGCCGAGACACGGAGGATGCCCTGATGCTTGTCTGGCACGTCGCCGGGGGAACCCATAGGGCCTGGAACGAGGCTGCTGCCGCTGACGTGTGTGTGTGAGCCAGGACGCAGCCGGCCAGCTGTAGCAAGGCGGGTGGCGGTGGAAGCGTCCAGAAAACGTCCATGTGCTTCAGTCAGTGCGAAGGCAGCCACATGTGGACGATGAAACCATGAAATGATAGTGCGACTGGATCTCTTGGCGTTATCGCACTCAGTGTGTTGTCATCATGCCGCCTTGGGGAGCTCAGAGAGCTGGACGCCTCTGGCCTTTCCTGTCTCGTCGCTGTGGCGGGCGAGGTGCACCCCCCCCAACATCGCCGAAAACATAAGGGTCTTGTCTAATCAATAGCGGGTCACTGTCACGGCTCAAGGACGTGGCAGCCGAGGTGCTGATGAGATCGGGATGCGTGAGACAAAGGGGACGGGGACATCATGACTTGTTTACTGCAGCTGTTTACTGTCAGCGTGGCATTTAGCGGCTCGTGTCCCTCGTGCCTGGTCCTGGCAGACAGACAGACAAGGTGATGATCAGACAACAAGGCTCCCAGTGGTAAAATGGACAAGACACGCGGCCGATGCTGTCAAGATCGGACGGGAGTTAACAAGGAGACAAGAAAGGGGACATTCGAGCCATCAATACGGGCCCTGACAGGTCCTGTCACCGCGCTGATGCATAGAACGCTAATTATCAATGCTAATTAAGAGGCTAGTCAACGCAGGCAATACAGAAAGGCACATTTTTGTCCCCAGTAACGATTCCACCGCCTGAAAGACCTCACGTCCTAGTCCCCAAAGGGACGCAGAGCGGCTGATTTAGGAGGGACTGTCACTGCCAAGGAGACACGAGCTGAAACTTGAGCAATAAAATGAAGGAAGTGTGAGAAAGGCTTCTGTTTTCTCACTAACAGGAACACAAGACAGTGATTTATGCTGCTCTAAAACTGTGTGGGATCGCAATTTTTATCTTCCTGCCTTTTCTCTTCTTGCTGTGGAGAAGAGGCACAACTTTGTGCATAAAACTTCAAATAAGAAAAGTGCTGCACAACACAAAGTGCATGACGGTGTAACAACAGACACGGAGTCTCTGTTCAGTCTTTATGCTGCTTTTCAAAAGTCCCTTTAACGATGACATATTTTAATTACTGCAGAGATTATTTTGCTTTAGTTTCTCTGTTTACTTTCACAAATTAATTTCAATTCCAATTTCAACTTTTGCTCTTTTGAGTTTGCTTATGGACGCTTGAGTCCTGCTGCAGCGTCTGTGGTTCTCCTTTCTCTCCCCCATTTCACGTCTGTGCTTCCCTACCAAGAAGCGTTAAATGCCCTAAAAATATATTAAATATTACACATATCTAACTTGTGCAGCACAACTGGAGATGCTGGTTTGAGCATCTTTGGGAGGACAGCAGATCACCTGAGCAGGGCACTGCTATTTGTACAGTGATCTGCGTGTGTGTGTGTGTGTGTGTGTGAAGTCTGGTAGTGAAGCATATTTGCCTCCCAGCTAGATCATTTGCATAGTTGTCACAGGCGCACTGACGCGTGGCTCCAGTGTTCATGAGGCGAGGGTGTAGCTCACTGAAGACAGTGGAGAGGGACGAGTCACTGGCAGTTACACAGGCACACACGCACGCACACACACACACACACACACACACACAGACTGGGCGATGACACAACGACGTTGCCCTTAAGAGACTCTCAGTGACCACTTTGGACAAGAAGGCCGCTGCTTCCTGATGGCAAGCCGCACGTCTTGCTCTCCAAATTGCACGTTTGAGAACGCTGAGAATGTGCACGTCTGTGCTGTGACAGGGAAAAAGCCACGGCTCAGGAGAAAGAAGAGCAAGGAAGCTCTGCTGTCTGGGCGACTTTAAAAGTTTTCCAACAAACACTTCAAAGTCCCCCAACAACACAAAAACACACACCAAGGTAAGTAATCTGACACACACACACACACTCACTCACACTGACACAGGAAAGTGTCAAGCTGAGTCTTGAACAACGTCCCAGATTCTCTCAACCTTGATCCATTCCACTCTAGTTTGTGCTTCACAGGCTGAACTGGAAGGTCCAAAAAATAAACAAATAAATAAATAAATCACAGTTGGACCATGGAAACAGGAGCGCTGGTAAAATTCTCCGGAATGCACTGTACTATTCAGCAATTTACCTGAAACTAACTTCCTGTTCAGTTGGATATGAAGGACATCCACACACACACACACACACACACACGCAGGTGCTAAATGATTAGAGGACAAAGGGAAGACAGACACGACGGAGGTTGTCCCCGCTGTTTCAGAGAAGAGGATTCTCAGCTTGACTAGGTGATATAATGAGCTGTTGTGTTCTGGGTGACGAGATGAGAGGGAAGGACGGAGCAGAGGACAGAGGAGGACGATAGAGGAGACGGAAACAAATACTCAGACACAGACCCACGATGCATTACACCTTGTTTTTTCAAACTGTGACCAAAGTCTCAGCTGTGACAAAGGTTAAGGTTTCAATCTTAGGCGGCTTCAGGTCACAGCGGTGGAGCAGAAGAGTCGGGACAGATTAAAGGGGAAGGGCGAGAGTTACGAGCCCGGGTTATTACTTATTTGTCATCTATTAGTTTAGACTGGGCTGTGTGTGTGTGTGCCAGGTGAGAGAGGAGGAGGGACGGGGCGTTCAGATGCTAAAGGTCTCTGTTGATGATTTGCGCGCTCCATCGAGCCGACCACCGGGGCGTAAAAAGCGACATGGCCGGTTCCTTCAACCTGCTTGACCCCAATCTCCACTGTGCACCGGGTCCCTGTACTGCCTCGCCCATCTCACAGGGAAAACACACACATGCATGTACCAACACACACGCCCTTCTGAGAAAACATCAAGAAGATCAAGCAAGTCCCGAGTCGTCTCCCAGTCTGACCTCGGGAGGAAATCTCCCCTCCGCAAACACGCAGCGGCTCCACGTTGCTTATCTTGCTTTAATGGAAACGCCATGTGGAATTTGTTATGTGCGGCTGTTTGTTTGTTTTGCACAGCAGCCAGACACCTGTCACACACACACACACCTCAACGTTTGGTCGAGTTTATCCTTCTCTTCTCTTTATCTTTGGAGAAAAAGATCTCAAATCTCCCACAGAAAGTCAAATTCAGATTTTCCAATCATCGCAGCGTGAACTGCCCAGACTCTCAGACTGTGCTGGCTCTTGGCACTAGAGGGCACTAGGGCTGCATCGATGTCCAACCGTCCCCCTACACATGAGAAGCATGTGCAGGGGGAGCACATGCTTCTCATGTGTAGGGTCCTTATCTCTCTCTTTAAATCGCTCGTCCTCCTCCTCTCCGTCACTCTATCAGCCAGATCAGACCGCCGGCGGCCAGCTCTCAGGAGCTCTTCAGCCCTAAGAAGGTCAGCTGAAGGAAACCTTCCTCCCATCCGGACCCGCCGAGGCACCTGTGACCTTGTGTTTGTGCATGAGCTGACAGGAATCCCGTTTGTTCTTTTGTCCCATTGTTTATTGCAATCAAAGCCTCAGCACGCACACACACACACACACACACACACTCTCTCTCTGCGTTTTCCTTTGTAAATGAAATCAATAGACGCAGCGATCGCATCCTTTTTCTGTCACTGCACATCTGTCGCAACACGAGGCAACAAAAGAGCAACATGCTTTTCTAGTGAGTGCACGTGACCCGACACACACACACACACACACACACACACTCTCCACCAGGAACACGGATATTAAAACAATGACTCCAATTATTACGAGATCAGATGATTTCAATGGGAGAATAACACTGCAGCAACACTGTGTGTGTGTGTGTGTGTGTGTGTGTGTGCACAGACTCGCCTTTCAAACTAAACACCAGTTCACTGGAATCTACATCCACCAATAGGGTTAATATAGTTAATATAGTTAATAAGGTTAATATAGTTAACATGGTTAATATGGTTAATATAGTTAGTATGCTTAATATGGTTAATATAGTTAGTATGGTTAATAGGGTTAATATAGTTAATATGGTTAATATAGTTAATAAGGTTAATATAGTTAATATGGTTAATATAGTTAATATGGTTAATATAGTTAGTATGGTTAATATAATTAGTATGGTTAATAGGGTTAATATAGTTAATATGGTTAATATAGTTAATAGGGTTAATAGGTTTAATAGGGTTAATATAGTTAGTATGGTTAATATAGTTAATAGGGTTAATATGGTTAATATAGTTAATATGGTTAATATAGTTAGTATGGTTAATATGGTTAATATAGTTAATATGGTTAATATAGTTAATATGGTTAATATAGTTAATATAGTTAATATGGTTAATATAGTTAGTATGGTTAATAGGGTTAATATAGTTAATATAGTTAGTATGGTTAATAGGGTTAATATAGTTAATATGGTTAATATAGTTAATATGGTTAATAGGATTAATATAGTTAACATGGTTAATATAGTTAATATGGTTAATATAGTTAGTATGGTTAATAGGGTTAATATAGTTAATATAGTTAGTATGGTTAATAGGGTTAATATAGTTAATATATTTAGTATGGTTAATATAGTTAATATAGTTAATATGGTTAATAGGGTTAATATAGTTAATATATTTAGTATGGTTAATATAGTTAATATGGTTAATAGGGTTAATATAGTTAGTATAGTTAGTATGGTTAATATGGTTAATATGGTTAATATAGTTAATATAGTTAATAAGGTTAATATAGTTAATATGGTTAATATAGTTAATATGGTTAATATAGTTAGTATGGTTAATATAATTAGTATGGTTAATAGGGTTAGTATGGTTAATAGGGTTAATATGGTTAATATAGTTAATATGGTTAATATAGTTAGTATGGTTAATATAGTTAGTATGGTTAATATAGTTAATAGGGTTAATATAGTTAATATGGTTAATATAGTTAGTATGGTTAATAGGGTTAATATAGTTAATATGGTTAATATAGTTAATATGGTTAATATAGTTAATAGGGTTAATATAGTTAATATGGTTAATATAGTTAATAGGGTTAATATAGTTAATATATTTAGTATGGTTAATAGGGTTAATATAGTTAATATGGTTAATATAGTTAATAGGGTTAATATAGTTAATATATTTAGTATGGTTAATATGGTTAATATAGTTAATAGGGTTAATATAGTTAATATAGTTAGTATGGTTAATATGGTTAATATAGTTAGTATGGTTAATAGGGTTAATATAGTTAATAGGGTTAATATAGTTAGTATGGTTAATAGGGTTAATATAGTTAATATGGTTAATATAGTTAATAGGGTTAATATAGTTTATTGTTTTTTTTTTTCTGGCTTTTCTTCAAGTATATTTGTGACTCTTACGTTGAATCAACACTGCAAAGCCGACACAAATAAAATGCCGTTGAAGAGGCAGTGATTGTTTTTGACGGGAGCGTGTGCACGAGGGCTGGCTGCTGAAAATGCTGACACATTTCATGTTAATAACAAAGGATACATGTCTCCTCAGTGTAGGGCACAGGCACGTTGCTGCCAGCGGGCATGTAGCTGTAGAAGGACACCTCCAGAGTGTAGCAGTAGGACGTATCGTCAAGGAGACCACCCAGGAAACGCCGACCGGTACCAGCCTTCACCACGTCTCGGTTAAAGGACGTGTTGGACTAAAGGGAGACAATAAAAACAGCATCAATGTGAGTCGGAGGACTTGCTGTCCACTGTGGTAAATCATCTGTGAGCATGACACTGGAGTCTGGACAACGTGTGGGAGGACACCCATGCAATCACAGGGAGAACATGGGAATCGAACCCACAACCTTCTTACTGTGAGGCAGCAGTGCGAACCATCTCGTTTCTCTCTAAGTTTGTCATTCACCAGCTCCCCAGAAGTTAAGCCCGACCTTCTTGATCGCTCGCTGGTGACTGACAGACAGCCTCCATGTTAAGGGATGGGACAAGTCAAGGCACAAGTTAGCGTCCCTGTTAAATCCAAGACATTTTGTAGGTCAAAGATGATCTGATGGTTTTGTCCTTGTGTCTGTCAACGTTGTGAGTCCGGCCAAGAGTCGTGACTGTGACCAGCGTTATTAATGGCGTATACTGTACGTCCTGAGGGGTCTCGAGTCAGGCGTTTCAAACCTGAATCAATCACGAAATAAGTGAATTGGCCTTTGACAAGCTCAATTAAAATAAACCTCTTATTGCAATATGAATAATACATCCATTGACATCTGCACAGGAACCATTTGCATCATAAATATTTGACTCCAGATTTGATTTGACTGATGCGTGGCCGTCCACCGCCGCCGCCGCCCCGACAGGCGTTAGCCGGGTGATGAATGAAGAAACGAAGCAGCTGCCGTCAGTGCTGTCGTCTGACAGGTCTCATCAGCGGAAACACATTTGTTTCTGTGTAACTTCCACTGGTGAGCCTCTGGAGGAGCCAGGAGGAATAATGAAGGGTCGACTTTGTTCTAACAGACTCACTTTGTTCAATGTCATTACAGAGCTCGCTTGGAAACGGCTTAAACTGAGACAAAAAAAAAAAAACACACAGTGAAACCAGTCTATTTTGGGTTTGAGCGTGTCAGCGGTACGCGACACAAACACACACGATGGCGTCTTGGGAACGCAGTGGAAAAAGTTTCCATTCACTGTCACTCCACTGTGCTGCAGCGAGAGTCGCTGAAATGCAGAGTTAGCAGCGAGTGGAGGGAGTTTGAGCTGTTGGGGGGGGGGTGACCCCTGGGCCAGCTGTCACACAAGCAATACAGATACGGGGGGGGGGGGTTGACTTGTTCAGTGAGACACTGACAGTCAGTGACACTTGTGTGGGTGAACGCCGCCCGGTCGGGCTCCTCTCCATATCCAGGTTGGCACGCCGGCCACTGGGTGTCAATGGGCGCTAAAGGTTACTCTTTATGACGTGTGTAAGTGGCTCCGCCAGGAAATGTCACCGTCACTGACTAAATGAAGGTCAGTGGAAGTGACACGGGCCCGAGAGGAAACGCGTGGGCGGCAAATGCACCTGCGCGAGAGGTGTTATTACAGTCGGCCGTGCACGTGAGGCGCGTGACGGCCGGCAGA
Source organism: Pseudorhombus dupliciocellatus (assembly GCA_016785235.1). Classification (NCBI taxonomy): domain Eukaryota; kingdom Metazoa; phylum Chordata; class Actinopteri; order Pleuronectiformes; family Paralichthyidae; genus Pseudorhombus; species Pseudorhombus dupliciocellatus. The sequence continues at coordinate 1,121,644 of JAFBJW010000248.1, forward strand.
CGCATGTTTCCCTCGTTAGGTGTCTCTCCTCCATTAATCTCCTGCGCTTTAATTTCCTCCTCGGTTCTCCCTCCTGTGCTGAACACCTGCATTGCTCACTCAGAATATCCTGACCTACTTTCCCGTCCCCGCGCTTCCTCGTGACCTGCGCCTGCTATTTGTGTTCTGCACATACATAAAGTGTGAGTGCACACCTGGGGGGGGGGGGGGGGGGGGGGAGAATAGAGAGCAGGGGGGGGGGGGGGGGGGGGGGGGGGGGGGGGGGGGGTCAAATCCATGAAGTATTGTAGCAGCAGCAGGGGCCAGAGGTGACGAACCCTTCACACTGCCCCCCCTCATATTCCACTGGAGCTTTACTCCATGTGTGGCTACATGTCCTGTTATCTCCATTCTACTCTTATGAGTTGCGTTCACAGGCCCTTGGACTGCTATAAAGATCATGCTATATATACAACATGTGGATTATTTAACACCTTTTGCCCCGTCGTGTACGTTAGTGAAGTTAGTGTGGCTTTTGTTAGGTTAGGCCTGTTTTGTGTCCGTTTCCTGTTTTATTTTGGTGGGGCGTTTCCAGGTTACCAGTGTGCACTGTGTCTGTCTTTGTCTGTTGATCCTCCGCGCTGCTCTTCAGCATCAGCTCTCTCCTTTTGTTCTTCAAGTCAAGATTATTAAAGCTCCTTTTTTGAACCCTGTCTCCATCTGGTGCATTTGAGTCCAAGCTTCATGTGTCTCTGTCGGCTCCATAACAAAGGAGAATCAGCACATGTGTCCTGTGTGTTCTCCTCAGTCAACGCTCAGATGCTGGCACGTGCACATATTTACACCTGGGAGGAGCTCGCTGGGCCGGGGTCGTCACTCCTGTGCCGCTGAGTGCAGCACTTGGCTGCACGCCGCCTCACCAGCAGCTGCTCAGATATGGCTGTTTCATGTTTTTTTTTTTTTTTTAAGCTTCAGGACTGATGCCCCCCACCCCCGCACCCCCCTAATGGTGTGTTAGTGCACGTCTGTCGCTGTCACTTACGAAAGAGAAGTCTGGCGCATTTTGGCACAGCAGTCTGGGGAAGACGGCCTGTCTCTGGACACGCTCCTCGTCCTCGAACACGTTGCCGTACATGAAGCCATTCAGCATGGTGGAGTGGGCATGGACGTCAATGTAGAACTCCAGGCTCACCCTCTGATGGAGGGAGACAGGGGGAGGACAGCGGGGACGATAACAGAGAAAGGAGAGAAGGTGGAAAACAGCAGGTTAGCGAGGGAGATGTCAGATCTTTTTCTGACACTGCCTGCAACAGTCCACACCACAGAGTGTCCACTGGGAGACACTGGGAGGCCTGTCTCTGCTCTTGGGACACTGTGCTGAGGAGACGCTTCCACCCAGGAGACGGCTCCAGACCCTGCAGGCATTGCAGACTGAGAATAGGCTGATATCTAAAGGGAGCCCCACACACACACACACACACACACACACTCATGTGGATGTCAGAGATTCATCACAGAGCCCACACTTATTTATCAGGTTAATATTGACTTCACATTGAGTGTGTAATGCCTTTTCTCTCCAGTATACACTGTGTAAAATGGATTTGATAAGATCTGTTTCACCCGCTTGACTCTGTTATCACTCTGCACACACACACACACACACACACACACACACACACACCATATACCTTTATCTTGCGATACCAAAATGGAGCGTGCACACACTTGACTTATCCTCTAGCCTTTACCTACGGGCCTAAATGTGGGCAGAGCACAGAGCTGCACAGGGCCGAGAGATTCTGAATTTACTGCTTGTGAAGTTAATTATTTGACAAATATTCCGTTAACAAAACCAGTGGAGATTGTTGTGTTGTTGTTGAACTGCTGGAGCCACAGCAAATAACGTGTTCACACACTCTTACATTCTGACGGCGGTGTGTTCAAAGACAGTCACTGATTATATGTAATGTGGATTATGTATTTAATTTAACTGTGGAAGAACGAACCCTGGGGGTTGGGCACCACTGTCTCACTATACAGCATTCAAACATGTGTCTTCAAAAAAAGAATAAATGAAGGAAAATATTTCTGCTTGTCTTACTTCTATCTCAGCGTCCACATGAAGTTAATTTGGGGCGATGATGAAGTGAACTCCTTCATTTCAAAGGTCCGATTTTTCTTCCTTCTATCTACGAGGCCGGATCTTTATCTACTCATCCAGGGCTGGCTCACATAACTCAACTTGAGACGCCTTATAAGATTCAAGATAAGATCATTACTTACTAAGTAGCACTGCGATAGCGGGAAAAATGGCACAACTAAGTGAAAGTGTCAGAAGTCATTGTTATTCTGAGCGGAGAGGAGTTTTCTCTGCATCAGATCCTGGCTGGACCCAAGGTTTCTGCACGGAACCCTCCGACACTCCGAGATCGGGATCAGGCAAGAACAAAAGTGACCCGACCAGCAGGAGATCAATACCGTGGGCCTGGATGGCGATGAGACAGAAAAATAAACCACAAGGCTGCAGTCAGAGAGAGAACACGCTGGTCTCAGAGGACAAGTGGCAGTTTGCAAACCACTTCTCACGAGGGGAAACACGGCCACACTCAGGGAGGACGAACAGAGGAAAAACAACGTCTCTGTGGACGACGCCCAGTCACACGTCTGCTTTCCTGATGAATCCAAGCTGTGGTGGACCGGCCTCCGGTCACCTGAGCCCGAGCCCATTCAACGTGGCCTCTCAAAGACGGGACGGGACGCTGTGTGGACCCGAGTCAAGTCATTCAAGGCATCCTGGGACTCTGAGAACTTGGAATATTCATTCTCAAAAGATGAAACTTCTCAAATGACTTGGATTAATCAAATATTAATGTAAACAAAATCACTGATTTACATTCAAAAGAAATGCAAATTAGAAGTATCCTGATGAAGTATTAGTTGACTTGATTACTGTAAATGAATCATTCAGTGTTTCCCTTTCTACTCCATCTTCTCACTCTGTTCTCCTCCTCCTCTCCTCTTTATCGAATTCCCTCTTTCTGCTCATTCCACATTCAGCACCACACCTTTCTCCCTGTGGATCGTAAAGAGGGGGGAGGAAGGAACGAATGAGAGGCTAGAAATGGAGAGAAAGTGGAAGAAGACGGAGAAGGTGGGAGGGAGGTGGGGAGACAAGAGAGAGAGAGAGAGAGAAGAGGCAGGCTGGACAAAAGACAGAGAGAGACAGCAGCAATGGATAGTGTGTGTGTGTGTGTGTGCAGCAGAAGACAGAGGGGCAGAGAGGAGCAGACAGAAAAAAACATCTAAAGACGGGGGTGTGGGGCGTGCAAGGAGAGAGACAATAAGTACATAATAACAAACAGAGAGAGAAAAAGAACAAGAAGAAGAGAGAGACGTTTAGATGTGTGTGGAGAGGTGCACACAGATTGACAGGATAGAGAGAGAGAATGGGCGAGCGAGGGAAGCGGTGCCTGGGCGGCCCGGGCGACGCAGTGTGCCTGTGTTTGAAATTCCGCTCACAGCCAAAGCAATTTCCTGGCGGTGGCTGTGCTGTCAGCTGCTTGGCTGCCTGGTGGTGAAATATGGTGGCTGGGAGTCGGCCGCGAGCAGCCCCCGACAACCTGATGGATGGAGCCCCAGAGGAGAGGAGCAGCAGCAGGAGGAGGAGGAGGAGGAGGAGGACCAACAGAAAAACAAAACAGGAAAAAGAGCAAGAGAAGGAGGGGGGGGGGGGGGGGGGGGGGGGGGGGGGTGCGTCTAAATGCAGCAAACTGAGGTGGGTGGTGATGAGAGGTACAGACAGAGTTCGATAACAGATGGAAACAAAGGGGGGAGAGAAGAGAGAGGGAGTGAGGGTGAGGTAAACCCAGTTCCATTAGGGACAGGAGCTGTCTCGACCAGTAAACCCAGTCCAACCATCACCTGGGTAGTCCCACAAAACTGGGGCGGTGGGGAGGGGGGGGGCGGGGTACTGGGATCCCAGGGACTAACTCAGCCCTGGAGTGGTGACGACGTGGTGTTTCAGACTTTAGAGGAACGGACGGCACAGTGAATTATGGAAATCAGAGCAAAACAAAAACCAGATGTAGCTCAAAACAAAAACATAAAGAGTAAAACAATCGGTCGATCAACAACAGAAGTGATCTGCAACAACTTGGTGTTTTAAGCAAAATAACACACGTTTCACTCATGTGTCACCAATCACGCAATCGAGGGGAAACGACCTGCACACCTGACCAGGCAAACTCATTTTCCTGAGTCCACGTCCGTCTCCAGCTGACGCTGGAACTCCAGCAATACAAATGAAATACTGGCCATTATTACCATGGACATTATAGTCCCTGTACTGGAGCTGTGGTGCCTTGCCAAGACCACGCAAACAGACTCTACGACAAAATGCTCATGAATCAATGTTCATGCAAAATACAGTTAGTATGTAGACGTGTGTTTATGTCCTCTCCCAGTCCACACAGGTCCAGCAGCGTTTGTCCCTGTGATGGTTTCCCCTTCACAGCAGCAGCAGCAGCAGCAGCGCTAACACTAGCAACACAATGTCACCACAATCCTCTGTTAATGCCCTGTCAATCAAAGTGCGACGGTTCTGAAGGCCCCAGCACTGTGATTGATGCTTCCATTAACAACCCGCTCTGACCTCCAGAATTGTTCATTTGAAATTGTAATTAAGCAATTAGGGGCAATTAAGAAACAGAGACCGGCGAATGAAAGTCAGAAGACAATTTGAGAGGGGGGGGGGGCACATTAAAGATCCCTCACAGAAACAAAGGCCCCGTCTCACCACAAACTCTGGGGAACTCTCAACTGGCGGTGAACTTGCGGCGGCCGCAAACAGTTTAGTGGAAACCTAGAAGGTCAAACAAATGAATTTTGTCAGACAAGTACTTATCTTCTGCATATTAATTGGAGCTGGGTGCGGTTGTGCGGCGAGGGCCATAAATGCCGGGCTTATCTTTACACGGGAAGGAAAAGGCGCTGATTGAAGCAGGATTACAAGCTCCTGAATAAAGCTCTCGGCATCAGCAGGAGCGCACCTTTGGAGGGGAAGGGAGGCAGCTGCGTGTTCAGTCGAAAAACGCCCATGTGATGCGATATTTAAAATGTGGCCTGTTCTACCTGGAGGGGAGTGACTGGCTGAGCTCGGCCTGAGAGCTTTTTAAGATAAAGTTAAAAAATATATATAGTCTGATACAACGTGGTCTTGAAACTGTGACCTCATGGTTACAAGGAGCTGAATTTGTTCAAATATATTTTACAATATTTTCCCAGCTTATCAGGGAGGGCGGCGCCCCCTATGGGCCGGCCTAAGACTGAGGTAAGCCTGACACTAGCTATTTTCATCCTATACTTATGCACAGTTGTATTTATTCATATATAATCACTTTGGCCACTAGAGGGCGCTGTCCTGTGAAGCCACAGCTGCTTCTCCAAAATCCGACTATTCTTCACGTCTTGCATCATGTTTGGTTTGCTAACTTGGAGAAGTACGAGTTGAGATGGCATTTTCCAGAACTTTTCCTGCAAGTGTTCCTGGCAAAACCTGCGGGTGAGCCCATGTGAGAAAACAGCAGGAAAATGTCCAGAAAACCATCGGCAGGCGAGTGGGCGCGTTGATGCCGTCTCTAACGCGCACCACGTGTGACAGTGAAGAACACAACTATCTCAGGTGCTGCACAAAGACGTCAAGTTGGAAAGAGCTTTTCCCAATTCCCGTTCTTTCTTGAGCACAATTTATTTATTCATGTCCCACCAGCCCTCACCTGAATGTTCCAGAGATGTTCTCGCTGTTTTAAGAACATCTGACCTGGGAAATCTCTTGCTGCGTTCTTCATGTCAACAAAAAGAGCCGACCCAACTTTTTCCCAGAGTTCCTGCTGTTTGAAAACAGCCAATGGCACGAGAAGCACAGAGGAGCGTTGAGGAACAAACGAGACAACCGGTCCTGTCCAGCAGTTAGACACGAAGGACTGGACGTATAGATGCCCCATTATGCCGACACCAAAAACAACCAAAGGTGTCATATTTCTAAAATACTGTAAAACCGTCTCCAACCTTTGAGCCACCCCAGGTCACGGGGGGGGGGGGGCATGTGGTCAGTGACCTTCTGTGACAGAACATGGCAGATGGCATGACCTGCTTCATGGACGAGAGTAAATGACACAAAACTCTGCCTCCGTCTGTCTCCATCTCTCTGACCCCCCCCCCCCCCCCCCCCCCCCCCCCCCCCCCCCCCCCCCTGCTCCCCCCCCCCCCCCAGTCTGCACTGTGCTCTCAAATTGATGACGGCATTTGTCTGTTGATGAACACAGAGGTGACTTGTAATCAGGCTGAACGGGCACAGGCAGCGCTCTGCTTCGGGCCTGTTAGCGCCACATAAGCTGCCACATCTGCTGCTCTGGCCTGCCAGGAGACAGAGGAGAAGAGGAGAAGAGGAGAGGAGAAGAGGAGAGGAGGAGGAGAGGAGCAGCAGGAGGCCAGTGGGCAGAGGCCGAAAGAGGAGACATGAATCCGCAGGGAGAAAAAGAGCCAGTGGGAACCTGTTGAAAGAAATGAATTAAAAAAAAAAACATTTAATAAGTTGACCAAAAAAAAAAGTGTAAAAATTGCCAGAGAGCTTGAGCTTTGTATTTCTAGCGAAAAGCAGATGATTCAGTTTCCAATAGAGGGAGCATAAAGAGCGGGATGATGGAGGGATAGAGGCGACGTAGAGATGATGGGGAAAAATTGGCTGTAAATCTCAGAAATGGATCAGAAATGGTTGGCTGATTTTGACATCTTATCGCACACAGAGAGAGGAGAGAGAAGACAGGGAGGCAAGGAAAAATACACACACACACACACACCCCGCATGATGTTTGTAGTGTCACATTTATATGGACGCTCGCACCGTTCCACAAAGCAAAAGAAGAAGAGAGACGAGGAGCGAGCCCGTGGCGTCGGCTGCAGGAGTCACGGAAGGAGGAGAGAATTTCAAGGTGCAAAATTCATCTGGGAGCTGTGACAGGACCCAATACATCTGTTTCAGATGGAAAATTAATTTTCTAATATTAAAAAGGTCAGAAAGAAGCCAGGGCAAGAATGACCTCTTTGTCATTCTTAACAAATTATCCAAAATGGCAGCGGGGCTACGCCGGCCAGTGATGAATGCTGCTGGTAATCAGCCAATCAAAAAAAATTCTTCTTCTGCTTTTGATAAATGAGCTGGAAAAGCAACGCTTTAGGAAGGAGATGGGTCCATTTGTTTCTTTGGTCTCTTTTCCTTTTTTTCCCAGCCTCTCCATTTCTCTTTTCAAAACAAACAACAGGGTAGCTTGGGAACAGATTATAGCTCCTTGCATCACTGACTCTCTCAGCCATTTTCCCTGCTGACCACCGTTCGGCCACAGATGGTAAATGATGGAATTTTATGAAACAGCTTGAGCGGGCTCACCTTCAGATGGATGGAGGGGACGGTTAGCGGCAGCTAAAGCAAGCGCCGCTGTTGTTGTTCACACAATGGCTGTACTTGATCACACCTGTGTTTTACATGTCACGTCGCATTTACCGCCGCAGCGCGCGCTCAGGCTCGGTATGGGCGGACGCTAATCCACTTTAGAGCTGCGGCGTCCAAACAACTTCACACAGACTCCCTGCAACAGAAGTACGCAGGCTCCCCAGGGTACAGCCTGGTTTTTATAAATCTTTGCACAAACCCTAAAATGTGTTCTCAGATTCATAATCCCTCGCTGGCCTCTGATCGCAGTAAATACAATGTTACACAAGGACAACAAACCCCGCCCAGCAGAGCCCCTCACTGAAAAACACTTCAAGGTCAACCCTTTCACAACAACCCCCCCCCACCTGGTCAAACTATTTACAGTCAGAGGGATGGAACCCAGACTTTATGGAAACGATGCTAATGCACCAGCTGTCAGTCACGTCGTTCCATAACATGACTCATTCAGATCAAACCTGAAATGATGGAACTACTGCACGGGTAGATTGACAACTCCCATCTGCTAACAAGGAGGAGGCAGGAGGAGTCATGGCATGAAAGTCTCATTAGAAGACAATGATTGTCCCACATGACCTCCAGACCCAACATCCAACCACTGGCCTCGTTCTTTTAACCACATGAGTTTTTCCCCTCGGCATTTATTCCGTCAGAACTCCCCTTAACGTATCAAACGTTTAGAGTTTAAACTGTAGAGTGACAACTGTTACCGAAGAGCTTTTTAAAAACAACTGAACGCTGGTGCATTGTTTGACACGCAGCAGGAGGAGTCTCCACCCGCCCAACAACAAAGTAAACATGGCTGCCTGTGCAGAGAAGGTTCGGTTTGTTGTGGTGATCAAAAAACTACAAGTATTGTTGAGTTAGATGCTTTTAGCAATAACACCAGCCTTTCCTTTGATAATATCTTCATTTCAAAGGAGAAATTACTTCCATTGTCAGCTCTGCATTCAAATAGAAATAAAGGCCCAGCTGCTGATAAAAAAATAATTTTTAGTGTAAATGTTCTGGATTTATGCAAAAATATTTTTCAAATCAGAACCAACGCGGCGCAGATTGCTGCTACACGCTTTGATTTAAATGCCACTTGTCTGCGAACTTGCAGCCGGTTATTGAAGTTATTGCCTGAACAGAGGAAGGAAGCTATTTTCCCAGCAGAAAGAGAGCGCCGCTGAATTCACAATGATGGAGAATTGCTTTGGAGTGATGGGGGCGTCTGTCACAGGAATGGTTGATGGGGTTTCAAACCGAATGGGCTCCTTTGTGAAACGGAGGGCAATGTGACTTTGAATTATGACGCCTTGATGCATAGAAGTGGCGATATCTAAAGAAGTCATGGGGACTGACAAATACCCAGGGTCAGATTTGTATACGTGGAGGTGCACAGGCTCCCTGCACTGCATCTGGAACGCAGGTCAAGCTCAGGATTTCTATGGAAACTGACGGAAGCAAGCGTGGACAACGCAAAGAGCATCTGGCATGTTAATATATACAGTATTAATGTGCCTGGACGTGGTGAGGCACATTACTGGAGTCACTCGGCGCTCCTGAACGCACCACCTCACGTATCATTCATACTCTGACACCGCAGCCATCGGGGGCTGTTTAGGGTTCAGTGTGTTGCCCAAGGACTCGCAGGCAGTCAGCTTTGATCCGTGTCACGGTTATGTTACGTTCCCGTTATTAGTTTTAAGGTCGTGCCATGTTTCCTGTTTTAACGTAGTCTCATGTTTTATTTTGGAGTATTTGTCAGGTTTCATGTTTTACTTTGTAGACCCAGTTCCCTTCTGAATCTTTACCTTGACTTCCTGTCCTCGTTGCCCACCTGTGTCAAGGCCGTGTCTTGTAAGTTTTGTTGCCTTGCTGGTGTTTTTGACCCAGAGCTTTTTGTATTTTTGGAATTCAAGGCTCTTTTTGTTCAATATCACTTCTGCATTGTTGGTCCCGTTTTTCCCCTCTCCCACGCATCCAGTGACAGTTTGTTTCTGAAGCCACGACGAGTGACTGGCTGAGAGGACGTTGAGAGAGAGCGGAGGGATTCAGCCGAGATCAGAAAATAAAAAACAAAACATGTTGGTGTCTGTTCTACTGCACCCTGCAGGTTAGCAGGGTTACACACATGTAACTGAGCAGGTTAGTGAGGATGGGATTCATTATCATGACTGATGGAAATAATCAGAGATGTTTCAAAGAATGAATGTGAATGTGCCTGGCTTATATTTCTCACTGCCCTTCAACTTGTTCATATCAGGACTTGAGATCCAACAGGTATATGAATATAATATGAGCTGTATGCATTTAAACAAAATGGCTTTCTAACACTCAACGGGTCAAGCCGAGACTCCAAACAAGCTATTTCCCACTGTTCTTTGCTCCACTAAAGGTGCAATTACCAGTTTGAATTGGCTCTTTGTGCAAAAGCGATTAAATATAAGAGCAGGGGCTCGCACGCACTGCACATTAATTCCAGTGTTCCACGGGCGCCCTGAGCTGCAGACCTCCACCACTGAACTGGTTTTGTGGAGCAGACATGAAAAATAAGCCTGCACTGGAAACTCAGCTCCCGTGCAGCTCCCCTCCAGTCTCCTGCTCTTTAAACAAATGGCCGCACACAGCTAGCGGCTAGTAAATGCGCCACATGTGCTAGCTTAGTCCTAGCGTCGGGCCGCGGCCGCCGCTGATCCCCTGCTAATGGAGTCTCCTCCAGCAGAGGCCTCCAACCCCGGCAGCCTCATTAGACGCTGGGGCCGCTGTGAGGGCCGAGCACGGGCGGAGGCAGCAGCCGCGGAGCCTCCTGGCTGCAGGGTTGGCACCGACACATGAGTGGTGTGTCTGATGGGATTAGCTGGCTGTGGTGAGCAGCAGACAGAAAGGGGGAGGTCGCCCGAGTCTCCAAATTAACTCAGCAAGAAGGAAAGCAATCATCAGAGGGAGGGGGGGGTGTTTATCAACAGAGAGAGAGAATAGGTGTCTGATCGCCACGAGGAGACTCAGGAAACATATGGCCCAGTGTTGTGATGCCGGAGAAGTCAGAGCCCAGAGGATACACCTCAGGACCTGTGGAGTCAGGTGCAGCAGGGTCAAGGGTCAAAGGTCGGCCAACACTCAGAGTATATGCCACTGAGGCCCATTTAAAAAATACTCACATACTCTGATGTTTCTGATGTAGTTTATCTTGACTGATTCTTGTGTTTTTATCTGGGCAGAGAAGAGGGCAACACAACCATAGAGTCTAGACAAGGCCTGGATATAGAGTTTGAGTTTAACAGACATTAGTTGAAACATTTAGTCCTGCAATATTACATTTATCACAAGAAACCATGAGGACGGCTCGAGTTTGGAACACACACACACACGATGGCTGGAGAAACACAGGTCCATTTGATGGGACCTGGTTATCTGTGTATGTTTGAGTTGGTATGCATGTCAGTTTGCTCGGGCTGAGTGAGTGTGTGTGAGTGTGTGTGTGTGTGTGTGTGAATGACAGGCATGACTGCATCACCCTGCCATGACAGCGTCTATCGATCAGCGTGTCAGCACCGGGGGAAAAGGTTAATCTGCCCAACGCCAGCCCTGCGCCTCAGCCCATCCCCGGCCGGCCCCGCGCCCCGCCCCAGCCCACTCCCTCTCTTATCAGGATTAGAGGAATGTACAAAAGGGCAGAGTATTCCCAGGACACACACTGACCTTCAATAATCCCGCTAACCTGCCGTTCTGCTTATAATTAACATCAGGAACAAAAAGAGAAATCCCGCTGAGGCCGGTAGGAGGGAAGAGTTACAGTACAGAGACTCGCTTCAGTTACACGTTTCCAACGGCCAGGTGACATTCCAGGTGCTGACTGGGCCACCCACGCCCCCCAGTGCACACCCCCCCCCAGACACAGACTGGGACGGAATGTTGACGACAGAATGGAGGACATGGATGTGTGTGTGCGCGTGCGTGTGTGTGTGCGTGTGCTCACAGGGTCTTGGTTCATCTGCACGATGAGTTGCTTGACAGCGTGCAGCGTGGGGTGGGCCCACGGAGAGGGATCCTGCCAGTGACGATTCAAGTCGAAGCCCATCAGAGAACACCTGGACACACACACACACACACACACACACACACATTATAGTACAACCATGTTTGCTGCTGTAAACATGTTCCAGATGATGAATGGGACCCTGTTTTGACCACTGCTCGTGTCATGGATCCGTGTGTTTATTCGGTCACCATTAGCTCGTGTGCTGGTCCTGCACTGGTTTCACACTTTTTCACTGGTCTGTGGACAGATCTGCTCATGCCTCGGGTACAGAGGAAGGAAGCTGCTGGTTGTAAATGTGCCTGTGTGTTTCCATAAGTTCCACCAGGTTTAACCCGCTAACACATGAATAATAAAAGGCACCTGACTAAGAGAAGAGGAGCGATGCCACTGTAAGATGGTTGTTGTGTTTAAAGCATTTACTGATAACACAGGGCCTGGACTCAGAAGGTTCAAAAGGTCTTTAATATTCCAGGCGAGGAGAACAACACACGCTCAGCACGGAGTATAAAAAGCTTAGAGAGAACAACAGAACCTGACTGGGCTCACTAGAACCTGAGGCTGAACTTGGCGCCACCCAGACCGTGGACAGGCAAAGGAAGAAGGGAACACGTGGCACAGAGCAGCCAGGCATGGACACAACACACTGACACTGGTGACATGTGTGTGTGAGACAGAGGGAGGAACACATGAAGCAGCGCGTGTGTGTGTGTGTGTGTGTGTGTGTGTGTGTGTGTATGGTGTGGCGAGGACCATCACTTCTCATCTTCCGTCAATACGCTGATCATTACCAGTCAGAGTGAATCCACACAAACAGCCTCTGAGACTCATCGATCCAAGTCAACAACATTAAAGAACCTGCGCCGGCCACGCTGGGTCACGTGACCTGACTGTGGGTGTTGAAGGTGTCTCCCGAAGGACACGTGGTTCAGCTCATGAACGGATGAATGGATGAGGACCTGAACTAGCAGTCGGGAGGCCCGGCCACTAGATGGCAGTCACGAACACAGCAGAGGCGCGACGCTCGGCGCTGTGCATTAGTATTCCTGCAGCTGAGCCCATTAAGTAAAAGGCAATGAATAAGGGGGAGACAAGAGAGGAACACAGAGGAGAGGAGGAGAAGATGGACAGACCCTGGCAGACAGAACGGCCCCGAGAGCTGGGTGGAGCTAAGAGGATATAAACCCTCACAGCAGGGTGACGGTGACACACTCATCAAGAAGTGTGTGTGTGTGTGTGTGTGTACCTGTAGTTGCCCAGGTAGACCCCATCAGGGTTTAGCATGGGGACGATCTTGAAGATCACGTGATCTCTCAGGACCTGAGCCACCGGATGTTGGCTTACCAGGAAGTCAATCACACCTATGCGAACACAAAAGACTTGAATACGCAACCAAAGACAGGCGGGCGGTTAATTGAGTTCTGAGAAACAAAAGGAGACGGAAGGACGGCGAGGGACATCGTCAGAATCAGCGGAGGAATCGGAGACGTCAAGCCTGAATCGATACAAATGGAATGGAGCTGACGGCGGTGGAAACAGACAGCACGCGGCGGGCGAGAGGCCAACTCATCTGATTCATGATGATGCACACACACACACACACAGATAGATGGATGGATGGATGGATGGATAGATAGATAGAGAGATAGATAGATGGATGGATAGATAGATAGATAGATAGATAGATAGACAGAGAGATAGAGAGATAGATAGATGGATGGATAGATAGATAGATAGATGGATAGATAGATAGATAGATAGATAGATAGATAGATAGAGAGATAGATAGATAGATAGAGATATAGATAGATAGATAGATAGATAGATAGACAGAGAGATAGAGAGATAGATAGATGGATGGATAGATAGATAGATGGATAGATAGATAGATAGATAGATAGATAGATAGATAGAGAGATAGATAGATAGATAGAGATATAGATAGATAGATAGATAGATAGATAGACAGAGAGATAGAGAGATAGATAGATGGATGGATAGATAGATAGATGGATAGATAGATAGATAGACAGAGAGATAGAGAGATAGAGAGATAGATGGATAGATAGATAGATAGATAGATAGATAGATAGATAGATAGATAGATAGAGAGATAGATAGATAGAGAGATAGATAGATGGATAGAAGGAAAGACAGAAGGAAAACACCATCTGGGCACCATGTTAGTGTTAATGGACTTTGCTGAGTGCTGGGCGGGGACCACTGAAGGGTGAGGCTGTGGCCCCCCCCCCCCCTATAAACATGCACGTGTGACCCGTGTGTCTTTTGGGTTGTGGTAGCGCACGAGGCTCACAGCAGCTTCTAACACCGTGTTTCCCGCCATGCTCCCGTCACTTTCACACAGCTGAGTTTCTGTCATGACAAATATTCACGGAGGAGTTTATAATGTTTGGGATATGCGAAAGGGGCGGAGCTTCTAAACAGGGTGGGGCAAGGCCCCATGGTTGTATTTCACTGCTTGTGTCTTGGCGGTGACGAGGATCATGGTGTGTGATATTTTTCATTCTTTTTCCAAATCAGTTCCAACGGCTGCAGTGCCTTTAGTTCCATGTGGTGTCACAGCGTGTGTCATGCTGTCCCACGTCAACCCCAACACCTGGTTCTTAACCCCAGGCGTCCAGCTGAGCCATGAAAGCTTTACCCTGGCAGATGAAGGAGGCAGGAGACTCTCCAGGGTGGACACGAGACGTGAGGAACACCAGCTTCTTCTCCCTCTCCGGACTCAGGTGGTCTGGGTCTGAGGGAGAAAGGTCTGATGTTAGAAGAACTGATATGAATAAGTCATTATTATTTGGAGTTGGCAGCAGAATAAGATACAAACAACAACAAGTGAGGAGACTAACCTGGCAGTCCATATTCAGCCAGACACACATGAATCAAACATCAAACCAACACACTGAACCAGCAGGTAAATTAAACATCTGTGGCGGCAACAGGTGCGACCCGACAGAGGCTCGTCTTTGAGCCAGGGTCCTCAGGTCTGAGGACGTCTCTCTGGCGAGACGCTTCTCTCAGCCCTGCTCTGACGCTGCGATGAAGGGAATATTAGACTGATGAACCAGACCTGGGACACTGGAGCGTTTCCAGTTTGTTTTTTTACGTTAATAAGGCTTAATAAAAACCTTCAAATGGTGGACGCGGAGACATCTCTTCTGAAACAAAGACAGAGACCCTTCGACAAATCAGAGATCAGATGATTTCAGATGATTTCTGCGTTCTGAAGCATTCGATCATAAAAGAACGACCTCATTCGTCGCTGATAACTGCTGAAAATCCCAGAGATGAATTTGAAGCCGAGATCAAACAGACGGAAAATGCTTGACTCTAAAAGTCAAATTAACCTTCAGTTGTTGGGGGTTTGTCAGCCTCGTGCAGAGGGTTGCTGCATTCCTTCAGGACTTGGTTTCTCCTCTAATCTGCTGCTGCTAATGGATGAAAGTGGTCGTGTGGCTCATTGCGATACACAAACTTAATATCTTATTGATTCTCCCGCCTTCCTGTGCTGAGCAGAGAAAATGCTAATTAGCAACAGGCTACGCACCTTTCCCTGCGCCTTCACTCCAATTGGATGGTGTGTGTGTGTGTGTGCATGCGTGTCTGTTTGAGTGGTTAGGAGTCATAAACAAAAAAAAAGCGTTGTTCCATTAAAGTACTCTGTCTCTGATTTTATTTCGCTTTTCTCTCCTTCTGCCCTTCACAGAGACAAATGGCTTTGCCATTCAGGAGTCTCTGTGGAGCGCGGCGGCCCGCTTGTTGTAAATGTGAGTGCTTGCGGTTTGGCCGGCCGCTGGCTTCGTGGTGGCTGTGAAATTCCACCACTTAGAAATTGTGCTGTGGCCTCGACCCCGGGCCACGGCACCGGCTCCTAATGCGAGAGCTGCAACAAGCAAAGGGAGAAAAGTACAGACGTGCATTCTCACACACACACACACACACACATCTCCCCACGGTAAAACCAAGAACCCAGAAAGTTGCGAGCTAAACCGGAGGCAGCTGCCAAGGTCCCGACTGCCGGGGAATTCAACCATTGTGGCCACGCTACATTTAGTCTCAGCGCCAGTGTGCCCTCGCCGCTGCTGGAGCTTACAGTGGATCCACTGCTCCGTGTGTGTGTGTGTTTATGTGCGTGACAGTCTCCTCAGGGCTCTTACAAACGCTCCCCAAGTAGCTGTTGTGTTTATGTGTCTGTCTTTGCGTTCGCCAAGCACTAAATGAAGTTCCTGCTATTCCATCGGCACCGCCACATCCAGCGGGAACCGGGGGGGGGCAGAAGATCAAGGTTGAGGTCAAGCTTTGGTCGGGAGCCTCAGGAGTGACACCGTGTGCAGCGGCGTCTCTTGACCTCTGGGTGTCAGTAGAGATCAGCAGGCCGTCGACGGGAGGGCAGAGTTGAACCAAAGACCAGCAGAGGACGAAAGAGAGGATGAGGCATTAGACTGAAAGACTGATAGCTTTCTAATGACAGTTTAAAAGGGGGGGAAGACCAACAGAGAGCATCTCAAACACAAATGGCCTTCATGTGAAGCTGGAGGCAGAATCAGGAAACACACGTGACGGCCCACAGCTAACGAAGAACTATCTGCCCGCTGGGTCCCTGGTTAGTGGATGAATGAACTGAGACCAACGAACCCCATGAATCAGCTATGAGGCTAATTCAGAACTGGGCCACGCGACCGCTGACTCAGACCACACCCAGCCCGGCCCGTGTCACACACGCTTGAACATCAGCATGACATGGACCGGCAGCAGACTACTTCTCAGGGACGATTAAGGTTTATGAACCAGGAGGCCCCCTCAGATGCTCCGTGAAGCAGAACCGAAACAGTTGGTGATGCTGCTTTGGGCTGTTCCGCTCCGAGGCGCCGCCCACGCCGTCCCAGATGAACATATTGATATTTCCAAACGGAAATTAAAACCATATCTGTTTATTCTGGCTTTTATATCGTGTTTTATAAATCTGCATTTCAAAAAAAAAAAAATAAAAAATCTATTTTTCTCTTTCCTGTTCTTTTTTACTGGGGTGAATATTAGCCTCTAAAGCTATAGGTTTTAATTGACTTATTTGATGAACACTGTCTAAACCCCAGATCAGATCAGACCTTTAAAGCAGTCACCTCCGTTTATTTGTGACTTGAATTCTTCGCCGGAGCCTCGCTGCTGTGAACGCACGTCTGAGAGGTCGTGTCTCCCATTCACTTCATCACAGGCCTCTCTGGGCCCGTCACCGAACACGAGCAGAAAAAAAAATATGCCTAGGAATTAGGGAGAGAGGAAATGTGTGTAAGAGCGTGGAGGTGTACTGTGTGTGGGGGGGGGGGGGTGACAATGAGTGAGTGAAAGTGGCGGAGGCAAAATTTATGCCCACACTTCCAAATCAAAGTGCTCCCCTCAGCATATTTCTCAGCTGCCAACGGCTGCGGCACACGGCTCATTCTCCTGCAGCTCGTCAGGAGGAAATAAAGAATTAAAAGATGTCCGACCACGATCAGCTCTGATAAATATGGAAATTACAGGAGCGGAGAAAAGTGCCTGTGAAAAACAACCCAGATCTGATGGATCCTGAAGGTCAGGCCCGACTGCGCCGGTCAGCTGTTTCTCTGGCGAGTCTCGGAAGCTTGGGGTCGAGTCCCGTACAAGCTGTGACATGATGTCATTAACGGAGCTCGTCCTCATCATTCTTCCTCAGCGGGTACAAAGGAAGCGGCGTCAGGATCGTCCGAATATATTTAAATACATTGAGCAACTTTAATAATAAATTTGATTTGAGCAGAAGCCGACTTTGCTTACTCTTTCATCTCAACTGGGCCCAAACTTTGGTTCACGTAAGGCTGGGCGACCGCTTTAGGACTGGCACTAAAATTTATGAGTGCAGTTATCTTATTGGACAGCAAATAACATCTTGGCTTTCATAATGGCGCAGATGAAATATGGGCATCTCAACTCTCTGGCACATGATGAAGAGAGAAAATATGCTACAGTATAAACTGCAGACCTGCGTCACACTGCAAAGCAACACAATAAAAAAACAACAAAGAAACAACGTGACACTGGCCACAGCTTTACACCACAACTCTCACACCAAGGCCTCTGTCTCTCTCAGCTCGGTGGCTTTTACACTGTCGTAAATTAGCCTCACTTTAGTGAGACGGCAACAAGACTCGCCCGGCGCCCGGCGCCCGGCTCAGTGCGTCACATCTGGGACGGGCTCCAGCTGTAAATTGTCACCGCCACTGAATTTATACAGAGCCTCGGGGGGCCACATGCAACAAGCATGAGTGAGCTGCACTACCCCAACCCACCGCCACACCCAGGCCTCGCTCCACCTGCTGACACCGCCCACTCAAGGACAGAGAGGGGGGGGCTGAAATGAGGAGCGCTCTAAAGCGATAAAGAGTTTTATGATGCTGTTTTCTTCCCCCAGTGTTTGACCAGGTCGCACACTTGTTGTTTTTTTTATGTCCACGTGTGTGTGTTGCAGATTTATTCAGCATTCAGCTCGTCGTACTGTGGGGAGGGGCAGGGCCACCGCCAAGGCCTGGCCACGCCTCATTGTGTCGCCTCTGCTCTGGGTCCCATCACCAACGCTGCTGCTTCACGTGAAACAGGGAGAAGAAGAGAGGGAGTGATGTCATGCGGACGGACACAGACGAGAACAATGACTGATAAAAAGGGGGACACAAATGAAAGACTAACAGAAGGCTGATCTGAGCTCATTTAAAGCTTCAGGAAATGATATTAGTATGAACAACAAGACAAATCTAGAACGACCTGAAATCTGCCAAAACAACGTCCACCATGTGTCTGCTGAGTTGTCTTTACGGAGGACATGACCTCTGAAAGACGCTACACCCTGCTACTCTATCTGTTCACCACAGTTTGTGATCGTGTGTGTGTGTGTGTGTGTGCAAATATGATGAACTTGTGCCAGCGGAGCAGTTTTAAAACGGACAGAGCGACACCGTATCTGATGGATGAATCCTCCTCCACCTCCGCCCGCTCGCCAGTTTCTCTCTGCATCCTCACTTCCTCTCTTCCTCCTCACAGCTCTCTACGTGTGTACACAGCTGAAGAGAGTAATCATGAGGAGAGATGGTTGGTCAGAGGTGTGTGTGTGTGTGTTGGGATAGAGAGAGAGAGAGAGAGAGAGAAAGGTTTACGATGGCTGCTGTGAGACACTCAACTGGCATCACGTCCAGACAGGGAGGGACAAAGAGAAGAAGAGAAAAGGAAATGAGGAGAGTCATGACGGGGGCAAACGACAGAGACACAGGCACATGAGAAAGACGGAAGAGCGGAGGAAACCCTTGAGAAGAAAGCATGTAAATACACCGACGGCGGGCCTCTTAAGTGGAGATGAAGAGGTGGCAGGATAAAAAGCTCCGGGTGCTGTGTGATTATGGATCAATTTGCCGCAATCAAGCCCCCTTATGGCTGCTCCCTGTGAAATGGAGAGATGCTGCTCCTCAAGGGCGGCGGCGCTGACAGCGGAGGTCACAGACGCCGGGAGACAGAGCGACGGAGGGAGACACGCCAACAGACGTGCCAGCGTCAGAGGGAAACACTCCGTCTGCAGCAAGGTGCGAGCCGGACATCTGCATCCCGGCCCTCGCCGTGGTCGCGGCCCTGGCTAATTATGGAAATGCAGAGCGGTGGGGAGACGCACGCCTACTGTGAGCTCTGCTCCTGTTAGAGCCACAAATGAGGACTCATGTGGACACAGCAGGACAATAATAAACTCTGCAACGAGGGCTGGCCCCACCCCATTAACCATCCGGCACTGAATCAAAGCGGCGGAGTCGGGGACGGGGACGGACACAGCTCACAGGTTCAGGAATGAAATAAAAAATAAGTCAGTAAATAAACAATCCATCGACACACATCACATGTCATCACGTGACCTTCAGGTCACCCAGGCCACCGTCCACGATATATGTATATATATATTATTCCTAAATGTTTTCTCACTAGTGTAAAAAGCCCTGGAGTTATATATCTACATTAGGAGCAGGTCAAGTGTTCTAAAATAACGTAAGGCGTGGAAATACATATTTTCATTAATATGACACAAGATAATTCCTATTAAGACATAAATGTTTAACGCCCTCACTGTCATTCATTGAAAGGCTGTAAGGGGTCAAGGTCAAAGCAGCCAGTACGTTCCTCAGTGTGGGCCCGTCACCGTGACCTTGACAGACACAGCCATGAGAGGTTAGTTATTATCAATATTATTATTCATATTCATGTGTACTTCATGTTTTTACTGATTTAGCGTGCGCTCGTTATCTTATCCTTCATTCTAAAAGCCAGGGTCAATAACACATGGTGCCATGTAGACCCCCCCCCCCCCCCCCCCCCCCCGGGGCCCCCCCCCCCCCCAGTGTGGGAGCCTTTGGTCTTTGTCTTGTCCTCAGCACCAACAACAAGTTCGTCCTCGCAGAGGTGGAGCCCTGTAACTGAGTGTGATCGACAGAGAGAGAGAGAGAGCGAGACAAAGAGGGAGCGGATCAAAAGCGGCGGGGCCTTTTAGCGATGGGATACGGACGTCTGGTGCAAAGTGGCGGGCGCGGGCTGCTCGCGGTTTCAAGGCATTGGTCACAGGCCTCTGTGAAAGCCCGACTTCTCCTCTCTCGCCGTTAGGAGGAGGAGGACATAAAAAGGAGGGATGGCTGGTCTGCGCGCCGCATGATACAGAATCAGAGGCAGCCAGTAATGGCGTTTTTTGAAGAATGTGCCACTGAACTTTAAGGGCCGACTTTCTTGAAAGGACAAGTTACAAATAGGAAGAAAGGAGACAGAGAAATGATTTCCCAGGGATATGCCCCCCACTGCGTTGCCCTATCGCAGCACCACAGTGAGGGAGAGAGAGTGTGTGTGTGTGTGTGTGTGTTTGGAGGAATAATGGCTGTGGACGTACAGTGCAGGGACGCCTCCGTCTGAAGTGGAGGGGACACACTGTTCCTCAGTGTCACTGGGGCCACTGTGGCTCGGAGAGAAGTTGTAACTGAAGCCGAGCAGACAGAAGTGATCTGTACTTCTTTATGACTCCGTCTCTTCCTGCCTATCAATAATTCCTGAGCCGCGGCTGAGGTAAACAACCGTGGTGCGTCCAAGCTTTAATAACGACCATTACGCCTCCAAGCTGCCTGTCAGGCAACTTCTCTCTCTCCTTTCTATTCTGTTTGATTCTACCTCTTTTCTTGTCCCTCTCCTCTTTTTTTCACCTCACACCTCCACAGCAGCTCCACAGCTTCTGTAGATGCCGTTCAACCCGCAGCCTGTGCGCGTGTGCGCGGTCATGTGTGCACTGCAGGCATCGGCGGCAGCGACAATGTCATTCAGCAGTTTAGTAACAGGCCATTACCTTGTTAATATCAGCCTAATGGGCGGTCTGCCATTTATTTGAGACCAGCGTCATGTTTGGGCCATTATCAGCCACTTAGTGCTCCACTTAAAGCAACAGTCCAGCGGGACGCAGCAAAAACAATAACAACATAGCAAAGACACTGTGCTAATTGGCCCCGTCTCTTTATTAGCAACGCTAAAATAAGCTTTGCTTCACACCCGCTCCCTATTTGCACACAGTCCTCAGGCGTGAGCGGAGCAGAGCGTCTAATTCATCACGCAGCTCCACAGCCTGGTGAGTTTTATCATCGTCATTTTCAATATCGGGGTGTGAGAAGAATCAACAACCTTTTAATTTAAAGAAAAGTGTGTGTTTGCTGCTTTCAGAGATATTTGAAAAAACACGGGTGCTGTGTTTGTGTTCACATGGATCAGTCATGGTGAAGCCACAAAGGTGTGTCAGTTAACATTTGTATTTTTTGGAATGATGGAATGAATGGAAGTTTGTAACTAAGCAGGGAGAACGTGTTTACACGCCCACTGGAGTATTTCATTTCCTTCTCGACTTTCAGAGGCAAATATTCCAAACGTTTCTTGCCTATTTTTATTTTTGTTGTTAGCTGTTATTATATATTTTTTATATTATAAATATGTCTATTATTTACTTTTCAAGCCCCTCATTACCGTGTTGAAGATACATTCTTATCATTACTGTGATCCAGTTGTTTCTGAGCATTACCAACAAAACCACGTGTGTAAATGTTCTTGTCAGATTATTGATAACTCATTTCAAACCCCTCGACTAAAACAAGACGGCAGATAATGATGCATTTAACAATGGAATATGAACACATTTGAGAGTAAACGTAAATAACACTCATATGACGACAAACTGTGGCCCGCGGGTGTGTTCTTGCTCTGCCTCCATCTCACAGCAAATCAGAGCGTTCTCTCTGAAGCCTGAGAGGAGGAAGTCCTGCTACGCATCAGTCGCTCACACGCACTTTGAACTCGGTCGTGTCGGTTTGAACGTTGGGCTCTTTCGTGATTTCCAAAGCTTTCAGCTCAGTAGCAGCTCTAGTAATGGCCGTTCCTTTTCATTTCCCAGACAGAGAGTCACACGCTCTCCTGTCAAGCTTTTTCAAAGTCGCCCTCTCTGGGACGCCGGAAAGATTTTGTCTGACTGTCGCTCCGCTGATCATGGATCGCCACACGGCCCTCGGCCTCTAAGCTTGATAATGTTGACTTGGTAGCAGCTGTTAAAAGACAACCTGACGTCTAACGTTCTGACTCTGATCACACAGAACAAACAAGTGCAGAGCTGTTGAATTTCATCCTTTGAGAGGATGATAAACGGCCTGGTGCTGGGTTTAGGGTCCAAACGTTCAGACATCTGTATCAGCTGCTGATGAGCACAGGGACCAGAGAGGGGACACCGTCGACCCCACAGCTCCACAGAGGACGAACAGACCCCTTGAATTTCACACACACACGTAGACAACATAGTTTGTCACGGGAGGGAGGGAGAACATTCCAGTACAGATGTTGTTATTGAAGCCAAGCTCTGCCTCTGCCTCCCTCTCCAGCTCACCCCGTCACGCAGCCCCCTAAACACGCCACATCTTCTCCACATCAAGATCCAAGGTTCATTCCCTGGATCCAACTCTGACACCAGATCTGAAACCTACTGGATTCTCGTCCTCAACAGCATCATTCCAACAACCTTCCTGCTCATCCGTCCAGTTTATTATCTGTAATCTAGTTTGAAAACAAACGTCAGCTTCGATTCCAGCTCCTCCCCGAAACCAAGTATGACCTCGGCTGATTGATGTAATAATGATTTTTTCTTTTTTTATTGTAGTCGAATCTATAAAATCTTCACAGTGAAATAATGTGACCTGTGCAGTAAATGGACAAAACCGTTTCATGATCAAAAAGGTTGAAAATAAAAGTTCTCCATCTCCCTCATCTCCGTGCAAGTTAACTTGAAACGCTTTTTATGGCGTGTAACACCTGCTGTTAAAACGACTCCCTGATAAAGCTGACATGAAATGTCTCAGATATCATCGAGGCTTATCGCTGAAAATTAAATGACTTCTGGAATGTCTGAAAAAAAATAAAAAAAATTTTGGATTACTGGTATAACTGTATTCCTCCCGCTCCTGATTGGCTCGCCTGACGCGGCGGCCGCGCTCCTGTTGGTTCGGGATTAGCGTGGTTGCCGTGACAACGTGCCGTATTGGAATGGATGTGAGCTAGCGTATACCATGTTTGAAGTGGCAGACCGTTTCAGCGGCTTTGATCAGGGAAATGTTTGTAGTGGGGGCAAACCTGGAGAACAAACAGGACTTCAGAGAGATTAGTGATCTGTGGAACACACACACACACACACACACACGTCCAGAAGTCAGCATTCGGAATAAAATCAGCCTAACGTAGACAGACGGCACCTCAGCTGAAAATTACACTTGGCGTCTTTGCGTTGAAGCAAAGACGAGGAGGCGGCGAGCGAGTGGCCACAGCTGCTGGCTGACATTTCCGTGTTCTTTCCCTCTCATTCACACCCTCTAAACTGATGTTTCTGAAGAGGCACAGCAAGAAAAAGGGATTTCGAGTGTGTGTGTGCCACCCCTGTGGGGACAGTGTAAATCCATCAGCTCTGAGCAGAGGCCAGGTGAGTGCTTTAGCAGCCAAGGTGTGACACACGGACCCCGCGCTCCTCCATCATGCTATTCTGAGCGCTAGCATGTGTGTCTGCGGCCTGAGAGGACGAGTCAAACGAGTAAGGAGCTGTGAGTCACACACTCGCGCAGCTCCCGACCTCCACGGACATGCAGCTATTCTCAGAGCCGCTGGCGCATCGCTCAGCCGCCCGCTGAGGTCGCAGGAGATGCTGCAGTCGTCCAGAACGGGAAGAATGACGGCGCGAGGCTGAAACAAATTGCAACGTGTTCCTCGTCTAAGTTAGCAATCGTTCCCCTCCCCGGACTGACGCGGGGCGTCGCCATGATAAAACGTGTCAGCGCTAACACAGGAATCCATAACAGCATCTCTGGGATCGGCCCAACGCTCACACCATGTCACAACCAAACCTTCCAAATGACACGTTTGATTTGGAGACAAATACACTGAACTGACGTTTCAAAATGTTTATTTTGAGATGTCTGCCAGGGAACATCCTCTGAGACCCCGATCAGCCTGCGTCTTTTCTGTTCTCCCCTCTGGGAGGCGCCACAGAGCCCTGCGCTCCACTTTGACCTTTAGAGTCACTGGACCTACAGAACAGACTCTCATTTCATTCCATGGTGCATGTGTGTGTGTGTGTGTGTGTGTGTATATATATTTATAGTGCAGATGTATTCATGCCATCTATATATGTACATATTCACAAATTCCATGTATGTTAACAAAGCTGATTCTGATTGTGACACAGAGACAAGCAACCAACAGAACATGCACAGAAAGGCCCGGAAATCGAACCCAGGACCTTCGTACTGTGAGAGCTGACCAGTGCAGCTGCCCCTCACCAGTTCAGTCACAATGCGAAAAGAAGCCAAACGCAAAACAGAGAGCGCCACACGGTGCGGCGGGTGGGCACAGCGGCCTGGGCACACCCTCAGGGGCGTGGCCCCGCAGGAGCACAGTCTAACATGGTGATGCAATATTAATTGGTGATGGTGCATGCCAGGGAGCGCAGGGCTGCGGCAGCTTCGTCTCCCAGAGGAGAAGCTGTCAAGAGCTGAGAGACACAGGCGGGACGGGCCCCTGACCTTGTCTGTCAGCGGGTGGGGAAGGCTGGGAAAGAAGACCCCCCCCCCCAGTCCCACTGACACTCAAATCAAAACTCAGCAGCAAGTCTGCTGGGACACATCAAGACAGACGGAACGCCAGAGAGGGACGGAGAGAACGTGACCCCGTCCATGAAAATGAAAGATCTGTTAAACTTCATTCATGCTTCACCGATGGGCCGTTCCATATCAGTTCAATGGGGGACCTTTATTTACATGTTTTTGCCGACAGTGTCACGGCTACGTTATGTTGTTGTTGTTTGGTTTTAAGGTCATGCCATGTTTCCTGTTTCCATTGATGTCTCGTGTTTTATTTTGTAGTATTTGTCAGGTTTCCTCTTTTACTTTGTTAGACCCGGCTTGTTCTGTGAGTTGTGCCAAGTGTTTTTTGACACTCGCACTCGCACACACACACACACACACACACACACACACGCACGCTGGTAAACTCCATACACACACACACACACACACGCTTCACCCGTGACCGCCACAGCCACACACACACACACACACACACACGCACGCTGGTAAACTCCATAACCTTCAGTCACTAACCAGCTACTCTTGGTCCGTTAGCACCCGCTAACAAATTAGCATCAACATCATCAAACACTCACGAGTCGCCGGTGGGTCCGCGGTGCTCCCTGCAAACCGCTCCGGGGGAAACACGCGTTGCGGCGGAGACCGTTCCCCATACTCTGGTGCCCGGGGGCGGAGTCACGGGGCTGCCGGGAACTGTGGAGCCGACCACCTCACGGTCAAACATTTGGCTCATACAGGGTCAAAGGGGCAACATCCCAGGCTGCAGTTCCCTGGGTGGCCACTAGAGGCAGTCCCCATTGACTCCCATGTTAGCAGAATTAAACCTGTTTACAGCCTGGTGAGGGGGGTGAATATTTTTAATTTTTCTAAGGCGCTCGTTTAATTTTTATCGATGTTTGAAATTCTGTATAAATTAGGGCGTGGTCTGTTGAGTGACACCTGGGCACAGGTGACGTCACAGACGCTGCGTCCATCTTTATATCCAGTCTAACAAGAACAGACATCAACTTGCATGAGAGAGAGAGCTTTGGAAAAAACACTGGAGTTAAGGATCTTTCACCAATGCATCTAAAATATTCACATACTTTATATTTAGCATGATACATGCCACCGTGCCTCGCCTGAAAGTTCCACAAACTGTGACAACCTGCTGCTGTGTCGGCACCGTGAGGCTCCATGAGCAGAACATGACATATTTGTAGACACGTGCACACAAATGCGGGAGCAGCGTTCCTGGCAAAGGTCGTGACACCGGAGTCTATAACGTCTTCAGCTCCTTCCTGTCGTGGCCGTTGGAAGGGAGGGAGTGGGCGAGAGCATATGGGAGCGAGTCATGTGTCATTGGGGGGGACACACCAACACTGGACACATGTCAGCTTCAATTAACCCCCTCCCATCTGTCCGTCTCTTCTGCTCTCTGGATCTCAACTAGGTCAGTCCGAGCAGCAAATCCCCACATGCAGGGTGCAACTTCAAAAAAGGAAAAACATCACACCAGCAGAACGACAGGAAACTTTGTTGTTTGTCTTGTGTAACACTCATTTTTTCCCCCTCCTATTCACTTAAACCATCACCTGTCAAAACACATCCACCGTGTTAAATTATCAATGCTCCCGACCTCAATAATTCAGGCCGGCCGGCGGTGCGCCGTGCTGACAGCGTCCTGGTGTCTCCGCCTTGTCCCTGCTCTGCAGTCGCTGGCAAACATCAGCCAGTGCATTTAAACACTGCAAATGTGAGGAAAATGCACGACGACACGCGCGGCAACGTGCTACCTGAGACCACGTCAGAGGACATGTGCAGTGTTTATATTAGCGGGACGGCGGCAGACGCACACAGAGAGACACACAACTTATTCTCTCCTTTTGTCCTTTTTCCCTCTAATTAAATTCAGCAGCACATTACAGCAGCGTCAGTGGCTGTTGACGAGTGGCGCCTGAGACAGAGTGAAACGTCACAGCGCAATGCTATTTCCCCGAGTCTGACAAACGAGGCCGCGGCCGCGCTCTGCTGTCGGCGGTTACCTGTGAAAGAACGCATCAATCCAAAGGGTTCTCCAGACTCAGCCGTCAAGCAGCTGCACACACACACACACACACACACTGTATGTCACAGACACGACACCTTCACCTCGTGTCAGCCCCCCCCCCGCCGCCGCCGCCAAAATAAAAAAAATAAACACCTATCTGTGTGCAGGTGCAAAGCTGCTGGCAAACTGTCAGCTCGAGTAGCCTTTACTTACACACACACACACACACACAAGCGGTGGATTCTGTGAATCGGCCTCCACACTCTCGCTGTCAACACGTGAGGAGAGAGGTTTACAGATGGAAACAGACTGGCTTTGGTCCTGTCGTTAAAAACATGAGCAGGTGGGACACAGACACAGTGCACAGCATCACACACTGTGGTAAATGACTCTTGCATTCTTGGAGTCGCTGGTTTTCTTTGTTAAACTTCTATTTTGCAGCTTACTTAAACATTTCCCGTTCGTGCTGCTAAAGGCCTTGACGCAACAGAACTTTACATTTTGCTCCAGATGGAATTATCCCACAAATTAGAAAAGCAAATGCAGCATATTGTTGTATATAAATTACTTGAAATGAACCCATTCCAACCTGCTCAACAGACGGTTGCATAACAAAGCAAAACTAATAATAATGTGAATAAGAACGGAGCTGGAAACAGGGACGAGAGCCACACCAGAGGAACCAGAGCAGCAGAAAAACCAGTGACTGCGTGTACAAGTACCACGTTATTAAAACACACATTAACACTGAGAGAATGACTTGTGTGTGAGAACAGGTCTAATATGAGATTTATTGAGATGAATATCAACGTTACTGATCGAAAATTAAACTGCGTCGCAGATGGAAGATATTCTGATACAGGCCTCGTGATAAGGTTTGATGAAGGATCCATTGATCCACACACACACACACACACACACACACGGACTGCACAGAGACCGTGTGGTGACCTCTGGAGCTGTGAACATAGAGCTGGTGTCAGTCCACATGGCCCAGGGTCAACTGACAGCTCTAAACAAGACTCTCATTAACACCAGGCTGTTCCAGGCACCTGCTGGCCGTGTGTGTGTGTGTGTGTGTGTGGTCATGGATCCCCTCAGATGTCTGACCTCTGTGTCGCACTCACAGATACAGTGATATAAAAATACATAGTAGAGATGTGTGAGCTCCAGAATAGAAGAACCACGAGGCCAGGCTGCAGTTCCCTGGGTGGCCACTAGAGGCAGTCCCCATTGACGCCCATGTTAAAACCCTAACCCTAACCCTAACCCTAACCCTAACCTATTTACAGCCTGGTTCAAAACACGGCCTCTGGCCTGGCTTCAGGTCAACGCTGAGGGGGTGAATTATTTTCTGAGGTGCTCGTTTGATTTTGATCAATGTTTGAAATTCTGTATAAATTAGGGGCGTGGTCTCTTGAGTGACACCTGGGCACTCATTGTGGACGCTGAGTAGTCGTCTGTCGTCACTCAGCTCCCGCCTCTTTTTCTATTGATTGGTTAGGAAGGAATAAAGGAAGATGGCGCCTGGTGAACGCCCGATTTGAGCCTCTTCAGAAACCAACGGACACTACGCCACTATCTTTATATCCAGAGTTTGAGAAGAACACGTGGCAGCAGTGACCCTGGATCTCAAAGTGTTCTGTTCCATGAGCAGCATCATGGTTGTTCACTTTGAATGTGACGTGGAAATCAGTCAAAGATTCAAAGGAAAGTACAAGACAATACATGAAGCCAGTGAAGCCACATCAATGTCCATCTCCTGCTTCACATTTCACTTCCTCTTCAGCCGCCACTCATGCACCGTCATCTCCAGCCATCGGAGCCCGTTTAAGGTTCCACGTCCTCTCCAAGGTCGTTTAGACCGTACCAACGACCCAGACGACCCAGTCGCCTTCGCGTGCACGTGCTCAAATGGAAGCTGTTGATGCGCACTAGCGCTGAAGTTGTTTATCGGTGCGAGCGAGGGAAGAGGCGGAAAACAGGAATGTTCATTAGAGGAGCTGCTCAGTCAGCAGCTAACGCTCATCGACAGCGCTTCCTTTAAAAGGAATAATCTGCCAGATTCAGAAGAGATTGCCAGCGACAGTTAATCCATGTTTTATTCTGTTTGTTCCCGCCTGTGTGCCGCGGCCCGGCTCATATGAATCCTGACGTGCACGTCTCAGCATATGCACACAAGCAGAGTGCTCGTGCGTGCCGGCGCCGTCAGGGTTTCCTCGAAATGGTATAATTTATCACAGCCAATTAATTATGCTGCAACCCTGGGAAGAGTTATCCTTGTCGCTCAATCGGCTCGTCGGGGCGGCGGCCGACAGGAGGACAGGCCCCGATAAACACAACAGCTTCTCTTCAAGTCTCCCTCTCTGCTCGGCCTGATTCGCCACGGCCATTTGCCGGATTCAAATTACCATTTAAATAAAGAGGCTGGCTAAATGACCACTGGTAGAACATAAAAAGAAAAATTAAATTGTTTTTCTTTCTCAAGGCTCTTTATTCTCTTCTCTTTCGCTCAAGCTCCTCATCATTTTTAATTTGTTTTGTCTGGGAGGGATCGTTGATAAAAAAGAAAAGAAAAAAATGTGCAGGGGAATTGAAATGTGCAATGATCAATTCATCTTTGATTACAAAGTAAATCTAATCTCTTTAATGGGCAACAGTGACTGGCTGAGCTGAGCAGACTTGAAGGAACTCAGGTACGCAGATTTGGTTTTGATTTGATTCTGATTAACTATACAAACAAGACAATGGCACAGAGACAGTTTGAAGACAGTCAACCAACATACAGAGTTTGAACAGAAACATTTAAAGATTTCAAAGAGAAGTGGGAGGCGTGAGCGTGTCGTCCTCTGAGCCGTCAGCAGTGCAATGCAAAGGGCTTGGATCTTATTTTGAAAGCCTGTTTCTGTGGACACTGGCGTGAATGTTGAAGCGTCACACGCTCGTCACCGGGGGGGTGGGGGGGGGGGGGGGGGGGCAGACAGCATCAGATACGGA
This sequence comes from Pseudorhombus dupliciocellatus, assembly GCA_016785235.1. Lineage (NCBI taxonomy): Eukaryota > Metazoa > Chordata > Actinopteri > Pleuronectiformes > Paralichthyidae > Pseudorhombus > Pseudorhombus dupliciocellatus. The sequence continues at coordinate 1,151,379 of JAFBJW010000248.1, forward strand.
TTGATTGCCCTTGAAATGCAACACAAGTGCGCAGCTCGTAACAAGCCTTATAATATTAAATTATCATTAAAACGCTATTAGCAGAATTAGCTGATTTCATTTCAAACAACACGCCTGTGACGGCACAGGCCCTGAGTCGGGGGGGGTGCTTCGAGGACAATGGAGGGAGGAGGAAAGTTAAAGCTCCAAGAGGAGGGATGGGAAAGGAAAGGAAAGGAAAGGAGGAGAGGTGAGTCTGGGAGGAGAGAGGTGACGAGAGCCGACGGTGGCAGATGAATATTAAGCAGCGGCAGTGATTAGGGTGCTGCTGCAGAGTGGCACTGTGACAGTGACATTGGGCGCCTTTGGCAGCCGCTGCCACGGTGATTCACTGGAACCTGCTTCATTTGGGCCATAATTAGCTTAAATGTTCAGAGAATGAAAAATTCATCATCGCTTTGAATCTTGTTAATTGGGGGAGCCGTCTGCATTAATAGAGGCCATTTGGAAGCTCTGCGTTTAAGTATGCGTGTGTGTGTGTGTGTGTGTGTGTGTAGGTTTTGCATCTACTTACCAAAGGAGCTGATGGATTCCAAACTTTACCAGTTTTTATCTCTGAAGCAGGCAAATAAGCTTCTTAGCAACGATAAGGACCTGTGAGTAACGCCGACAGCTGGGAGGAATTCACCAGCCCCAGTCAGCATCTCTTATCACACATACAATTAACTGACAACGTATGGACACGCCCCTCGCTGAGGCTGCAGGTGGACGGAGCCACTGTTGAACCCTGCAGCGGACGAGGACAGACGTCACGTGATGACGTGAGATGAACGCCGCACAGATTAATGGGAGCTGCTTTCATTGGAAAACTAAAAACAGCAGAGCTGCACGTGCAGTCCCAATAGCAAGACGGACGAGATCCTATTAGAGGAGCAGGAGATCGACTGTGAATTATTTACAGTAATGAGAAAGCTCTCCGTGCCTCTGGGGGAGAAATATTGCAGAATGTGCAAACAGAGCGGTTTTGGAGATTTGTATCAGTCAGTGGTGGAGAAACAAGACAAAACATCCCCGTGATTAAAGAGAGAGTCGTCAACCAAGAGTCAGAGTCGCTGCATTTCTTCTGGATGATAATATTAAAGAAAATATGACTTGTTTGTCTATTCAGCTCCAAGTCCGTCACATGCTGAGAAAACAGGAATGATCGAACTCATAGGCAAAGATCATTTAAATCTGATGAAAGTGCTCCCGACAAAGTTTTGAGAGAACATTTGAAAAGAGCCAGTAAAGTTTCTGAGTTCCTCAGGTGAACTCCTCCAGTGGGTCAGGGCCCCGACCGCGAGGGTCCGTCGCCCTTGGACTTCATCCTCGACTGCTGAACAGCTGACAGGGACTTATCTGAAGATCTCAAGCTACGGGCTGGTGAGTACTGATTTAGAAGCTCAGACAAGTAGCTCAGTGCCAAACCATGCAGCGCCTTGCAAAATCAAGAGGAATATTATAAAGTCAATTTTAATGCGCTGGCAGCCAGTGAAGAGGAGCTAAAACAGGGGAGATGGAAATCAATGCTTTCAAGACTTGGTTGAAAGTCGAGCAGCTGTTCTGAACCCACAGAACTGGTCCTAAAGTAGGAATCACTCTTTAAAGGTCGTGAAATTCACCCTGTGATTCTCGATATAGAAACATTTGAAACAACTTTAGAGGCTTCAGTTTTGGACGTGTAGACGTAGGCAAAACAAATGTGGTTCATGGAGGGAGCCCTGTGGCACACCATATCCAGACAATACGCAAAAGGATGTAAAACCCAGAGACACATACGTGTCGAGCAACTCCTAAATAAAAAGGAGTTCAAGGATGGCTACTGACGCAATGACGTGGCTCGATGCAAAACCAACTAAGCACTAGCACTAGCACCCAACTAGCACCTGGTTCTTTTGGTGCAGAGGCCCTAACAGAAAGCAAGAAAGGACCTCAAGTCCAGCTCATGGACTTGAGAGAGAAGAGACTGTATGTTACAGTCTCGTGCGCTGACAAACCAAAGCAGCACGAGCCGCAGTGAGACAGATGACGTGGCAGGAGAGGTTAACAGCAGCAGTGATGGCGGCCGCTTGCTGCTCCAAGCACAAACATATTAAGACTAATGTCCATTTACTTTCCTGCAGTGAGGCTGCAGCCAATCGGAGCTCGGCACGGAGCCTTCGATGTGGCTTCGTGATGTGGAGGGTACATCACATCCAGTGATAAAACATGGCAGCGTGTGTGTGCTCCTCCGCCCAAACCACCATGTTTATGTGCGACTCCTCCTGGAAATATCAAACCCTCGTTACCCTGAGGTAACATATGCATCCCAGTGCCCCCCCCCCCCCAACCAGGAGGCAGCAAAACAAGCTGTTTTATTTTTGCAACAAAGTCATAAAGGCGAAGCATCACCGCCGCCCGTTACGTGGCGCTGCGCGTCTGCATGAAAAGCAAAAGGTGGACAAGTTGATTCATAGAATTTTTCCGAGAAGCTCAATAAAAGCAGTGAAATGACCACATTCATTAGGCTGGGCGGGTGACATAAAAACAATACGTCTCCCTCTCCGTGCTGCAGTGTGCGAGGACGACACTGTTTATGCGACAGACAGTGCGGCTGCAGAGCCCAGCCCAGTCTGGGCCCACTCAGCCCAGCCCAGCTCGGCCGAGCCGCCGCTAATCCATCATCGCCGCCGCTGAATCATTGCGCTGCCAATAAAGCCAGGCAGCAATACATTACAAGCATGTGGCAGTCTTTAGCGATAATGATATTGAGAAGTCCCCTCGGGCCGGGGAGAAGCCCGGGCGCACCACACACTTGCTTACAGAGGCAATAATATATGGAAATGCATCGGCGTGGCGGGATGAGGGAGAGCGTGGACCTCAGTCATGAGGAAACGGGGAAGGAAACGGTTTTGGCGGTGACCCTATCACTTTCCAATGTGGACTCACGCGCACGATTGGACCATGGGGCTCATTTTAGATACAAGGCTCTCCAAACAAGCAATCTGTTGTGTCAACACATCATCGCAGTCTAATCTCACCCGGGTGCATCCGAGTCCATATTGCAGTGGCACATATTAGATACAGCTGACGATGGTCTGCACGTGGCGCACAGGTACGGCAGCCGCACGGGGACCGAGCGAACTGCTGCTCTCTGCCTTTCTGTTATCTCCTGGCTGACATTGAAGAACCTCTCCCTCGGCTGCCGCACCTCCGCTGGAGACGCAGCCCAGAGCCGGGGAGCTGACGTCGGTGGCGACAAAAGTTTCACTGCCGACTATACGACTATTTCACGAGTACATTTCTACCATTGTGCTACTAATTTAATTTTTTTTGCATCGGAATTAAGTGCGCTGGGTTGCTGCGTGCGGAGAAATTTGCATTAGCCCAGGGGTCATGGAGGTTTAATTAGACCCATTCAACACACATGGGCATCAATTTGAAAATAAAAACTCTTCTGACATCAGTTAAGTGGAATTCCAGAGTTAGAATAACACCTTTAAAGCTCGAAGCAGGTTTGCGCTGCAGGTTATTGGCTAGATTTAACCCTGATGTGATAGTTTTAAAATATACAGATTGAGGTGAAAACACCGGTTTGAAATGAAGTTACTGCTCATTCGAAAGCCCCTGCAACTTTCAAAAATGTCTCCAAAGTGCAAACAATGGGGTCCGGCAAAAAACTGATAAGTCAGACATTTGATTGAAAACGTTGCCGCCTGCCCCGTGTGTGGTTTTTTTTTTTCTGCTTTCCCTTTGAAGCAGGGAGAGGAATAAAATAGAAAAACAATTTTGGAAATTATTGGATTATTTGCTATTTCGCATCCGTCCAGTGGATACAGAGCTCGGGACAGGAAGGAGGTAGAGTGACTCAAGGATGTTACTGTTAAAATAACTGCACCAGCAACTTGTATAAGTACACGTACATGTGTATGTATACGTGTACTTTTACAGAGCTGGCTGTATTTCTGTTCCCGACCACAGTGTAGCGCGTCCGGATCAAAGAACACGAGGCAAAGAAATGACAAAAAAGACAAGAGGAGGTTTGTGCTGATAGAATAAAAGTCTGGATTTATTTCAGTTTATCTATACATTACACAGGTGTTCCTGAATGCAGCAAGAGAAAACACAGAACAGGATGCTAAGCGTCAAAGAGTTGCTCGCATAGCAGAGGTGTGGCCGGTTTAGCAAAGACATGAACGCTGTCTATCGCATATACTTTTCTGTAAATGTACAGTTGTGCCTCTGGGAGGCTGAAGTAGGGTGAGGGAGCGTTCACTGCAATAGTCTTGCAATTCTTTTCACATTTTCACGTCAGCTGGAAATACTCGATACAGCGATAACCCTGTCTTCCCCTAATGATCATCGCCACACGGTTAGAGCGATAGACCGGTAGCCGCCCAGGCAGCCCTGAGGAGCTGCGTTTAGTTCGACTCTGCGGGTGTGAAAACGGCGTCAGAGCTCTGTACGGATTTGTCATATCGCCCTCGTCCCCTTCCGCTCCATCTCAAGGCTGTGCAGACACATTCAAAGGTTTGAACATTGGCCGGTCGCCTTTCTCCCCTCCCCCTCCCCCTCCCCCTCCCCCTCCCCTCCCCTCCCCCCGCCCAGCGGTGACGTGGTGCTCGGCGATCACAACACAACACCTGCATAGGAATTCAATTACACACAAAACTCCCTGGGTCAAATCCCTGGACCAGAGCGAAGCTTACAACTGAACCGTTATGAGAGCAGTCCAACGGATGGCTTAAGTTCTTCCACGAAACCAGCTCCTTTGTAATCAAACACACACTTCTCACAGTAGAAACAAAAATCCCCAGCAACATGTCATGTTCACCGACATGATCAGAGTAAAAATAAACAAACAAGGAAACAAATGCAAACATAGCGGAACGCTCAACATACAGCAAACGCTTTGGTGCAGAAAAGATTCCATTGGTGTCACTGCAGGGAAACTCTAATGCACTTTCTTTTAGCAGAATTAGCTCCGACACTGCGTGATTCTGTACATGTGACCTTCGCTCACAGCAAGTCAACCATAAACAATTTGATAGACAAAATTCAGATTTTGAACACGGAAAATACATTGAAATTATTTCAAACAGCAGCCAGGGACAAAGAGATACTACTCGGGAATCACGGGTTCAAATTATCACCAGACACACGTGTTTTCCATCCGACTTCCCAAACAGTACCCTGAAGAGTTCAGTTCAAGTGAGAGAAATTTCATGACTCCAACCAAATGACTAGTAATAATACTTGCAGTATTATATCTAGTCCTTAAACAAGAACTACCAATGGAATCTGTCTCCTGTAAAGCAACTTAGCTCTGATTCAAAGTATATATATCTATAGATATACACACAAACATATAGATACTTAGCTGAGGACATCTTTTTCTGTAACATACTTTTCCCGTTCCTTTGACAGCCTGGCATGAGACCAGCGAACAGTGGCGTCCTCTAGGTTTATCAGTCGTTTGAGTGTGAGTTAAACGTCGAGTACTATAGCTATAGTGTAACCTGATCTAACCGTTAAAAATGCATATATCTGAAAAATACTGCACTGCAACAATGTGATATTGGTAGACCACAGGTCCTAGAAGCAGATGCATCCATTGAAAATAAGCAAGTTCTGAGGTACTTGTGAAACTCACAGCTGAGGATATACTCACTATCTACAATATTTGGATGGATAGCATATAGTTGATACAGTAATAGCAGGGTTACTGGTTTTGCGAAATATTTTGGCTTAAAATTTGATTAGCTGAGGGGGTAGTGGCGGTTGACACACCTGAATAAAACATAGCTGTATGAGGATAAAAACATAGAAAACAGCACCATTTGAGGTCCAATAGATCAGTTCTGGAACTGTTTGCTGGTAGCACCGTCAACCAGTAAAAATCTCAGAATGCAATACAGAGACAGAACACAACCACTGATCAACTGCACGACATAGCAAAGAGCGAAGGTATATTTATAGATATATATATATATATATATATTCTGAGACCACCCCTCACGCAGACACCCCTTTACAGCAGCATCTTTAAGCTCGTAATAAAACAGATTTCTCTTAAGAATGATATTTCTGTACTAAGGTGTTTTACAACTTTTATATGCTATACATGTTGAGAGTAACCAGGTATACCTTTTCCTATAGATTTTCTTTTGTCTTTTTTTTTAATATACACACATAGTTTACAGTCACTGACAAACAAACACCAGAGTAACAATGAGGTAGGACGGTGAAGTTAGATGAAGTAGAACCGGTTTGTGGATTGTATACAAAGTTACTGATAACCTTAAGAAAAATATAGGCCTAGCAATGTCCTCCTCATTTGCCTCATCTAGAAGTGAGTGGGACATTGTGTCTGAGGCTCAAACGCTGAGGGCGTGGGAACCCTCGGCTGCAAAAACTTGTCGTGTTCCACAGTGAAGCTAGAAACGTTCTCACGATGAAACCGCTAGAAAGCAACGCGAGCTTCGAATGTCGTTCACAACACGCCCCGAAAACACCAAGCTCCGAGGAGAGGATCTGCTATTGGAAAACCTAGTCCGCTTCAATGTCGGGAGAGTGACGGGCTAAAGGCGGCACAGGAAGAGAAGTTCCGCTTCCTTCCCGTCTCTGCTTGAGTGACAGTACTGGAAGGTCTGGTGCTGTTGCAGAGCCACACGAGCCCGTGAGCGGATCTGTGTGTCGGTGTGTGTTACTAATAGGCTGCTAAATCCCACACGGCTCTTCCACATGTGACTCGGTGCATTTGACAGAGATTGGCCTTGACGTCGCGGATGAAGCCAAATCTGGGTTAAAAACTGTACTTCCACGCGGCTTTCATCCACTGAAGATGGTTTTAGTTCAAGGATTAGTCTTAATCACGCTCCAGGAAACCAGCCTTTGAAACCACGCCCCCTTTTGGCATCAAACAACAAAGAAACAAACACAAACACGATACACAACAACGTGTCAGACTTTTCAGCGAGGTTGCTTTGCACAGCAGAAATCTTTTTTCTTTTAAACGGCATGTATTTGAAACACACGCTCGCACACGCACGCACGTCTCACATGTTCCTTTGTACAGGGGAAAAACTCAAGGACGCTAAACGAGGCGACTCTTTTAGGAACTCAAAAAAAAATAGAGATATATATCAATAACGTGTCACTATTTTGGTGGCTTGAGATTCACTCAGCTCGTAGCTTGGCATGAGCCATTTTTTTGTGCAAACCCTGCTGATTGCTCAGTCAGCATCACCCCCCACCCCCCCACCCCCCCTCCACCCCACCCCCACCCTTCCTTACCTTGATCTCAGCTTTCAATGGTTTGGCTTAGATCTACCACTCATTTGTAAAAATACACAATCATCTCCATGTAATAAGTCTCATCTACACACGACCAGCATCTTGACACAACAAGTTAAAGCACATATTCCAGTCATCTTGCACATTTCATAGGTAAATATCTTAAGATCGGCGACTTATTGTCTGGATTGAAAACGGATCATGTTGATAAAAGACTTGTTGGCTTTATCTTGTCAATTGGTCAAGTGAGCTGGCTTTTGTTCACGAGGCTGTGGCTGAGCTGTGGAACCCAGTTTCAACATCATCTCACTCAAGGACATCTGGTTTTGTAAGTGCTCCAAAGTTTCCAAAAGTCTCTTTGGAAATCCTCCATCTGTGAAGCTCGCTTGGAGCGTTGGCATTTCTGACTGAGCCGAACTCACGTCGGATTCGTTCCATAAAATCCTCGACCAAAATGTTCTAAGGTGCTCCTCGATAATACGATTGGTAGGCCTCAATCTATATAGACATTTAAAAACGGACAAATACCACAAATGCATTCCTTTTAGATTGAAGAAACTGCCCCGAGGTTTAAAGTGCATTCCGTGAAAATGATTTGTGTCAATCGAATCGCGAGAGTCCAACAGTTTAACGACACTGATCCTCATCTCACTGCGGCAGATAATTAGAGGCTAGATTCTAAACGAGGCTCATCAATTACCACGCTGAGAATGAAGCTGAACGCACGGGGTCTGTCCAAAGGTTCAGTTACGCAATCTACAACTACAACTGTCACTTTGGCTGGAAAAGGGAGACTCATTTTAAATCTTTAGTAGATTCCATTGATCTATGTTTGGATACGATATCAAGCTTAAAGCCAACAATCCAAAGGAAAACAAAAATAAAACAGAACCATCAACAAATTGATAGGTAACATGGAATTACAACATAAAACCTTAAAACTGTAACAGGAGAAATATTAATGGAAACTGAAACATCCATGTTTGGTGGAAAAAAATAAAAATGTGTGTGTACACTGAATATCCCCGAAACATAAGGTAGCTTAACAAAAGGCTGATCTCAACGGTTGGGATAACAATAGAAAAGAAAAGAAAAAACAAGACAGACAAAATGATAGAGAGAAATAAAGCAACGGCCAAACAAGTATCTAGAGTGTGAAGAAGAGAGAGGCTTGATGGGCAGCTCTGCAGCAGATTCACAGTTAGCCACAGCTATAGGTCACAGTTGAGATTTCAATCTGCAGCATTTTAGTTCCAGCCTGCAGACAGCCACACAAACCCGTTTGGATCACAACAATAAAACAACCGGAGAGAGAGAGAGAGAGAGAGAAACATAAAAAAACCCATAAGAAAACAGGACAATTTTCAAAGTTGTGATGGCATAGCTCAGAGGAAGCTGTCACTGGAGCGACCTTACTTTGTTCCGCGGTGGCATGGCATAAAAACAGGGGGTTATCACAGGGTTCAGCAGGCCCACACAACTTCAACAGCGCAACAGTTTTCCAGACAGCTTTACCCACAGCTAACACTGCTCCCACAGAAAGATGAGCTGAGCCGCGCACCGCTGCCCCCTCGCTGCCCCCAGCAGGCGGCCATCTTCTTTTCTTGTCTTTTTTTTGGTGAGGTTGGGGGGGGGGTGCACAAAGTTGCCCGGCTCAGATCACCAGCGTGCGGCGCACAGCAGCGTAGTACCTAGCCATCACTTCCATTCTCACAGCAAAGTGCAGAGCTTAACTATACATCTACAATCACAGCTTACTAGAAAACCCAGGGGCCCCCGCGGCCCCCGGTGATTGCCAAATCCATTTTAAGGCCTTTCTCGGCATCAGCGTGCCTGTATCACTGCACCTCATTAAACAGTCATGTTTGATTAAGAGTGACGCAGCAAAACGCCACCGAACCCGCGCTCCTTGTGCTCTCAGAGCGATGGCGTCCCAACGGCCACCGCCAAAGGTCAACACCCGAAACGAAACAACTCCACGGACTCTTCATTAGAGTCGTTCGTCCCACTGAATCCCTGTCAGCCCTCATCTCAACAAAGGGATCTGTTGTGACTGACCTACATCTGAAGGGGGCGCTCACGCACCAACGTGCTCTGTGACCAATTAAGACTTTAGCATTAGCGATGACGACTTGGCATCCTGCGCATTAAGTACCGACAGCGAGCAAGTATCCACGTCTACGAGCTAACGCAAGCTAGCATCATCATCATCATCATAGCATCAGAAGACTTTGTCCAGGGAAATAACCTCTTACTTTTTAAAAGTTTAATGACGCAAGATTATGTTCTGACACAGAACAATAAATTAATTTCACAATCACATCTAACCTCTCCTTCGACACAGATGCATACACCTCAACAAACCCGTCTCTGTACCAATTCCACACATTTGAAACACACAACGCTCACAGCAGCTCAGACTGAGCCGGCCCACACGCGCTCCACTCCTGGCTGCTGGGTAAAGCTGTCTGTCGGCCACTGAGGAAGCTTGGTGGTTCTGTTGGGCGGTGGGGAGAGGTCTGTTTGTGGAAAACACTCGTAACCAATCCAATGTGTCAAAGTAAAACAACTCCTGAAAGTGTTAGAAATCCCCCCCGAGCCCCCGTCTCAGAGTCCCCTGCGCATCCGGTGACCCGCTGGGGGCAGAAGGCGCTGGTGTGACGACAGCTGACCACTACATGCCATCGTAGGTGAAGTTCTCCATCTTGACTGTCTGTCTGATGAGCAGCTTGGACTCCCGCCGCTCCTCGTTCTTGATGGACTTGTTGATGTCCATTATCTTTTCGCAAATGTATTTGTTCACTTTGGATAATCTCTGCGTAATCTCTGCACTGTCGGCTGTCTCCTGAGACACGCGGTCGTACAGACACTCTGGGGAAGGAGTTTGTGTTAGCAGCCAGGAAACAATGAGGCAAAAATTGCTGATGCTATCTTTATCTGGCGTCTAATGAAAATAATTCAACGACTGAAAGGATTACGAGCAAAGACGATCACTTGTTCTGCACCTGGTGCTTCAGAGCAAGGATTCATCTCCGTCCTAACTTTGATTTCATGCTCTTTCATGCTCGGTGTCTTACCTCGGACGATTTTCAGTTTGCTGGGTGACAGCGGAGGTTTGGGCAGAGCGTCTTTCTTCTTTTTGGTGGCCACCCCTGTCACGCTGCGGTTTTTCAGGGTTTCCGTGCCCCAGATCATTACAGCCAGGTTCTTTGTGAACTTGGAGTCTCCCTGGGTTCGCTGGAGCTGGTGCCACTTCTCCTCTTCCACCCAGATTCCACCACCAAGGTGAACCTGAGGAGAGTTCACAGCGTCAAGGCCACATTTCAAAAAGAAAATCGACCGTGAAAAAGAAAAAAAAAACACTATTTATCATGTTGCCATCTCGTATCAGAAATGCAGCTGAAAGATTCTGGAAAATAATCGAATTACGATTTGTTTTCCTCAATACTGTGATTTAAGAATCGATCAGAAACATTTAGAAGTCTACTGCATTGTGGCTCCGATCACTTCATGTTGACGATGCACTCCTCTGTGGGGAAGGCTTCTATTCATCATCTGTCTGTCCCATTACAGGAGGACAACAGGACACCGACCTCTGCGAGTCTGAACGACAGCTCACATCTTCCTCACTCAGGAGGGTCATACTGATTGTTTTAGAATTTTCTGTTAAAGGCTCCAAGTACAAGCAGAACTTTACACACCCATAGACAACAATGCTTAAGACTTAATTAAACAATAGCATCTGCAGAGGTAAAGGCAAATATTTCCTTGTATTAAAGTAGTATTCATACTAGTACTGTAGTGGTCTCACTTTTGTGTTTTGCTAAAGATCAACCAGCAGCAGACACGTGAGCAACAAAAACAACAACACACAGATGATGTGCAGAGCATGAAGAGCGTCAACAGACACTGAGCTAAATGAACTAGCAAAACAATAGTCTTGGACAGCCACATCTTAACCAGCTCCTACTTCAAATTTCAAGTCCCAAGCTGCACTGCTTCCACCGACTGAAGAGACCCCACGACACATGGAGCCTGGATTACCAGGTCTGTGACCTCGGCCTGCAGCTCTCACACGCTGTCGCCGCTTGTTGCATAAGCGTGCAGCAAACCCTCGGAGCCGACTGCCAGCCCAGGCCTTCTAGGTGAGCTAATGCAGCAGGGAGCATATGCGACTCCCTTTCCCTTTCCTGCGCTCTTATCACTGTTAAGTCTTTAGGCTAGCATCCAAAAGGCTTTTCCCTGTGCAGCTAATGTGCTTTAGGCCGCGGGCCAGCAGACAAGCTTTTTACTGCCCTCAAGTTAGACAAGATTGTTTTCATCCTCCCTCCCCGTTGCTCTCGTTTATCTCTCTCCTCATCCCTCTCTATCTTCTGTCCCCTCTCACACGCTCACCAGGGCTAACCTGTCAGTCACTTTGAATTCCTCTCTTGCAAATAATTAATATGGGGTCCCTGATGTAGGAGAGTTCTAATTTGCAAGTGTTCTTCACGCTTGAAGTGGCTGCAGGCCACAGAGCTTGTAGTACCAATTCCCCCCCTGTCATCAGAAACAGGACGCTGGTTGAATTACAGCGGTGGGGGGAGTAAAGAACCCTAACAGGCTAATAAACACCGATGATGCTGGCTGGGCTTGCAGGAACAATAATAATCTTCTCAACCTTGTTTACCTGCTAGGGTAGGGCAGCCGGGGGGGGGGGAGAACTGATCAGCTATGACGGACTGTTCCCAGGTTCACGCGTGTAAAGGAAATTGTGCATTTCCTACAAAAGTCAGACTAGTTCCCACGGTCACCGCCAGAAGAGAGGCAGATTTACAGCGAGAGAGAGAAGTGAAGGGTTTAGGACTCTTAAAGGGACCCAGGGGTTATGAGGTTATCCCTGAGAGCAGCTTAAAAGGCCCAGTGTGTATAGTAATTTGAGAAAATATAAATTACACTGAAGAGGTGGACGTAGAATGAGTTCCTTTACATGACTGAAAACGCAGGCCTGAGGAAAACATGAGTGTCAGTCAGTAAATGAGTGACGGCATCGTTCATCTTTATCCTTGTGTTTACGTTTGGAAGGGTGATTTAGCCTCCTGGACGTCTGCGTGTCCTTCAGCGCAGCGACACTCACCTTCCCATCGTTGCAGGTGTACACTGTCCTGGGTGAGGGCGAGTAGCTGGAACTGGTGTTGGCTTCTTCTCTGCACGTCTCCTGGGCGTCCACGATGGGCTCAACCACTTCAGCCTTGATTGTCTGAGTGCCATTGTCATGCATAGGCTCTGAAAACGACGAGTTAAGGTCAAAAAGAAACTAACACAATACAGAGAACACGACCATTAGACAATGTGTCGCACCTTAATCCGTGCGCTAACTGTCTTCAGACCGTCACCATTGGAGCAGTGCCCACCAGCTTGTTTGCCTGCTTCCCAGGCGGGTTTTTTTTTTAGCCCAGTACCTAAGCTGGCTTGGTGGCTGGCCACGCTAAGCTCCATCGTCGCCGACGAGTTTTAATATCGGTCAGAGGACTCCATCCCTTGCCTGACAGCACCCTGGAGTGCTTTAATCTTTAGCCTGTCCATTAGATTGTCTAGCCAGCAGCCAGGTGCAGCGGAGCTGTTGTTAACACCAGCATCTGGCAGAGGTTGAGTTTGTGCACGGTGGGCTGCGCTGACACCTCTTTTAATCACACTTACAACTGCAGTCAAAGTGATTCTACCTCCTGTGTGGGATTTAATCTTGTTTTGCTGGCGTCTTCTTATTTAAGGGAATTTTCACTCACACATCGGCAGATTTAATTGCACCCTCAGCTACACGGAGTGCAAGGCCTCTTCTTTTCTCTCACGTCTGAAGAGTTTGGTGACAAACAAACAGTAGCTGTCACTGACACGTTGTGTGCATTTGGACTGCAGGGACTAAACAAGCTAGCTCTGGTGTGAGTCTGCCTGATTGGGACACTTGAGTGAATTACAGGGTACTGTTGAACTGGGACACCAGTGGTTGGTGTGTTGGTGTGTGTGGTCTCTCACCGCTGCCCAGTCTCATGAGAAGGACGTCTTGCAGCCTCCTGTTGAAGTCCCTCAGTTCTTTGACTTCCGTCAGCAAGCTGCCATATTCCTTCAGCTTCTTGGCTTGCTGCACCAGCTGCCTGCGGGTTCTCTCCAGCTCCTGCTGCAGCCTCCTCATCTCCTCCTCCTGTTGCCTGTAGCTGTGAACCAGCTCTTCATACAAGACTCGAGGAACCACAGCTGCAGCCACCTCTGACACACAATCTGTGTCCACCTCCAAATGCTGCTGCTGCTGCTGCTGCTGCTGCTGGTGATGATGATGATGTTGCTGATGATGCTCTGCCTCCATATCTTCATCTTCATCTTCTGCATCCTCTACCTCCTCAGCAAGCCGGTCCTCATCCAGGTCGTCTTCACCCTCCATACAGGAGCTGGCTGCGTTTCTCTCAAGGCGAGCCACTACTGCCGCCAGGCTCTTGGAGGAGTTAGACAGTGGGCGTCCATGGTCCTGAGACAGGGCCTAAGGACAAGAGCAAATGTCAATTTGTGCAGTGGACAACCTGGAGATATAAAGTTTGAACAGTGATAACTAGAAAGTTCAAAATATGAACAGGACACAAATTGGTCAGGAGGGTGGGGGGGGGGGTGACATTTGAATATATGAATGACATTCATATATCACACATGCGAGTCCATCTAAAGCGGCTGAAGACAGATAAAGATGGCGTGACAGCCTGTCTCCACTGTGTGGACGGGGACAGGGACTGGGAGGAGACGAGTCACCGAGGTCTTTGATGAGCCGCTCAGAGGATTTGTCTGTGAAAGGGCAGCTGTCCAGAGTGCTGAATTTGTGTTAATCCAGCATATGGTAAAAATAGCAGAGGGGATTTTGGGTGTCATCCAAGTTTATGGAAATGCGACATTGTGACATGTGTCATTAACAGAAATATTTCAATGTCTGTGTGGACATCAGCGAGTGAGAGACAGTATTTTCAGTGACCAAATGTGAGGGTCCTGACTGACATTATAAAAGAGCGTTAATGGAGGTAATCCAACTATAATCTATTGTTTAAAATAACCTAACTGCATCCACACATTCGGAAACAAAGGGTCTGATTTTAATTAGATTTTAAAGAAGCATATCAATGTTTTGACAGTGCTAGCGACGGGGAGACTGAATGTAAGCGTGATGAAGGGTTAGTGTGGTTGTAAGGCATTACACTGGGGTCACTGTCAACACTGCTGGTTGAAACACAACTAGTGGCTCCTACCTTTTTATGCCTGAGTGGCAACCTCTCTTCTCCAAAATTGTTCTCAATAGAGTTTCCTGAATGCTCGATGGACATCTTGGGAATTTTCATCTTCTTTTGCATTATACTGTCTTCAAATTCCTCTACTGTATCTGTGAAGTGCAGAAACAGAAGTGAGAAGAAACTCGTGAAGTTTCCAAAAAGTTCGATGGATTGGAACAAGACGTGACCGCACTGCTCCTCCATCCATCTGGGCCGAGGACGCGGGTCCCTCGGTGGACACAGGGACAGCCCGACAGGGACCCGGGCGACACTTGGCCCTGGTCGCGCCTGAACGTGAACCGAGGCTGAGGGTGTCCGTCAGGTCGGACGGATCCCGCAGCCCAGACGGCTCAGGTCCGGGGATTAGTGATGTGGCTCGTTAAAGATCGGGCACGGAGCCGCGGCTAACGCCGACAAACCAGCGTCACGTGAGGGCATCATCGCACCGACATGACGCCGTGCCGTGAACACAGACATGACCGCTGACATGTTACCGATATGTTGTGTGCGCGGACGTGTCCTCGCCGCGGCGGTGACTGCAGCGCCGCATCCCCTCCGTGGCTCAGACCGACAGATAAGCCGAGCTAACCGGCTAACCGCAAAGCCCACCGCAGCCCCGGGCGAGCGCCCCCCGGCCCGTTCACCGACACCCCACAGACATGTCAGCGGACGGTCCGCGGACTGTCAGCCGTGTTCGAACATGCAGCGACGGCTCTGCGTCCGCACGCAGTTCCCGAGCGCGTCAACGCTAACATGCTAACGCGGAACAAACACAGCCGGAGCTAGCAGGCGCTAGCTTCGTGTTGTAAACAACCGATGAGCCTGGCTAATGTTGCATGCCACGTATTTAACGAGCAGCAGCGGCCGGTAGAAACGACACAGCTAACTCGGGCAACGCGACACAGCGAGGGTGGGAAAAAATGCGCAGCGCACAGGCGACGAGGGACGAGCACCTACCAAAGTGATCTTAGCATCTAGCTAGCATACCCAGCTAGCCACCGCCGAGGACGTTGTGGCTATCACTGACAGACTCCAGCTGATCGCGTCCCGACGGATCGGACAAAAGCAGCCGCTTCGACACATGTCCGAGCTCCGCGCACGTCCCCGTCCCGGGGTCAGACGGCGCGAGGCAGCGATGAGGACGAGGAAATGTGACGCGTCGGGAGGACAACTCACCTGCAAGGGCAAGGATCTGCGCTTCGCACGGCTGGCCTGCGCTGCCATTCTCTTCAGTTCTGTGAACCAGATACACCTTCTGATTATCAAAATCTGTTCTGTGCAGAGGTCTGAAAGCTTCCACCTTTGAAACGGGCAACGCGTAGCACATATCGTCTTCAAAGAATCGAACAAAAGCATACATTATTTACTTCTCTTTGGTCCTGCACTTTGGATATGGTTGACAGTTTTTTTTTTCTCACAAAGTATTAAAAAAATATATACACATGGGGAGGGAGGGAGGGGGGGGGGCTGGTGATGGTGTCTGTGCTCGGCTACTCTTGTCTGGTCCACATCAGCAGGGCTGCTCATCCAGGCATGAATAATAGACATGTCAGGAGCTGGGTGAGGTGCAGCACATATTCAAAAACAGGTTCAAAATAAAAAGAAATAAAGTGTAAGGAACACACATGAAACAATGTTCCCGTCCACAAACTATGACATAATCCTCATTTCTGAAACACTTGCAGAATGCTGGGACGTAGCCCAACACAACATCGTTATATCAAGCTGGGCTCATTTCATGCAGACGCTTATTACCTCCCACTTTATCTGTCCTATGTGAGAAAGATGAGCTTTTGTGTCCCAGCAGACTGACAGTCATGGAGTCTTTGTTGTTGTAAGCCAGGATGGATTCCGTCAGTTCTTACTCTAATGGACGGCACCGCGGTCGATAAATGACACCAGCAGTTTTGTTCTGCTCCAGCTGCTGTAATTGAAAAGTAACTGATAAACAAATATATGTAGCCCCGCCCCCTAGCATTCTCTGATATTTCCTTTGAGGTGTTTTGTTGTTTCTGCTGCCACCATCCACAATGAGGCTTGTTCCCCACAGTTTCAGTTTCTGTATGACTATACACGTTTATTGGCTTTATTTTTAATCTCTTTTGTATTGTTTTCCTGGGTTATCTATGGTCTTGATGAAAGAAATCTGGGATATTTAGGAGGCCAAGATCTAGAAGTGTGTGGGATTTGACTACATTTCAGGGGCCTGTTGGACCTGGGTGGAAGTCTTCACTCTGTTGTTGTTGTTGGTTCTTGCCTGTTCTTCCACTCTCTCTGCAGAGTGCCATTCTACCTCTGTTCATAGTTTCTCTAAAGCCGAGTCATGGTGGTTTCCCACAAACCAACAGGAATGAGATTTGAGCGGCTTCTGAACAAGTCGACCAGAGGATTTACTTTTTATCTGAGCTTCTGTTTAGTGGCTCTCCTGTCTTCAAGGCCGGGCTGCTCCGATTCTGCTGCCCTCAGCCTTTGAAGTGGCCGACATTTGGAAGGAGAACTCGGCTGCATTTGAAAGTCCCACGTGATGTTAGAAATTCCTGCAGCCTGGAGAAGTTCAATCAAAATTCAAACAACAACTTTCTCATTAAGTTTGAGTTCACGGAGGTGCAGCAAAGATGGAAGTCTGCCTACAGACACAATAAAGGTTCAGCTACCAAATGTATTTCATTTTAAAGTCTTTTTCGTAACTCGCCGGTCTTCATATTAACCCCCCACAGCACTGTGAAAAAGCCAAAGTCATTTTTTCACTCAAACTTTCGCTCTGTATTTCTTGTGAAATTGGCACTAGTTATCTCCAACCTGTCATTATGCTCTGTGTCAGCCACATACATTCCTTTTCCAAATAAATAGCATTACTTAATAATGGGCAGTCGCAATCTTCATGTGCTTCCATCAAAATGATTTCCCACCTTGACACAAACAACAAACATTTCTGACCTGCCGCCACACTCGCCATCCAGACCTGTGGGGGTGGGGCTGCTTTTTCCTTTCTGTCGCTTTCAGTCTGTCAGCTCCAGGAGCAGCAACACTTAGAACCATATTCACTCACTCCTTTATGTTATATTTGATTTATTCATTTTTTTATGTGACTCGTCAGATTGGTTATTTTATTTTAAAGCTTATTGCCATATGTCTATGTCACTTTTACATTTGCTAATGAGGCGCTCTCTGTTTTCTGTGGTGCACTGGCAGCTCTGCACCTAAACCTGCCTCACCTGTTTTTCATGCAGTGTTTCCACTGTTGTTTCTCAGCCGGGCCGGGCTGTGGCAAAGGCTGTCTCTCATTCATGGTGCCTGCACAAAAAGAAGTGCAACTGCACCCCTTTCTGTTTCTTGAAACTCCTTTTTTAAACTGTAGAATAAACATATTATCATAATGAGCTGACTTTTGGGCACCAACATTGGGAGGGGATATTTTACATTCTCTGGATTGTAAAGTAGTAAACACACCCACAGAGGTTTACTGTCACTGTATTGTGAGTTTAGTACAGACTACTGCAAGACAAAAACCACACGATACAAAATGCCAGCCTGGAGCCTCACTATGAAACACTGTGGAAACGCTGCCTTTGCATCCAGTGAGTCAACTGTGTCTTTCATAAGAGGGGTGAGGAAACGCTCTCATGACTTGTTGCTGAGCCTGTGAATCCAGTCGATCTGGAACCAGCTGGATCTGTTTCAGTTGTGCAGTCGGCCAATCACATGAGATCAAAGAAATCCACAGCTAATGGCTCCAGGTGCTTATGGTCATGTTTTATATTGTTACACAGGAGATGTTAGAGGGCATTCCTTTACACAGAAACTAACAAACAACAGCACTTCAATCAAAACGATTAAATATCAACTAAATGCCAGGGTTAGAATGAAAAGCAAAGCTGCTGGTTATTGAATAAATACAGTGACCAAATAGTTAGTGAGTCAAATAGAACAACTGTTAATATGTGACCACACAAAGATTTATTACATCTGAAAGAAAAACGCTGGAAAATATTTGAGCAATGTTTTATCTGAGGGGAGCGGGAGATGGGGGAAAGACGGGAGTCAGGACAGAAGCCAGACATCATGTCCTGCCTATTAGCTCCACACTGCCAGGCTCATCTATCTTTATTGGTCATCCATTAGCCTGCATTAAAGGGAGACACGGGATAATAGCAGTAATGATGCTGATGATGGAATTATACTGTGGGTACACACGTCATCGCTGCGGCGTTACGCCTCGGTTAAAAAACAGACAGATGGAAGGACAGATAAAATAAAAAACTTAGTTTGAGTTCGATTAGCGTGAGTGTGTGTGTGTGTGTGTGTGTGAACACGTGGAGGTGTGCTTGCAGTGACTCGGTGGGTGCGTTACACAGCACCTGTGCCAATCTGCACAAAGGACAGATGCTGCTGCAGGTGTGTGTGTGACGAAGGTTGGCAGGGGTGAGCCCCAACCTGAGCAGCAGCATACACACACACACACACGCACACGCATGCACGCACCAGACGCAGAAAGGGGATGATGCCAGGAATTAGACAGCCAGGACGGAGGGATCATTAAGGCAACTTTCTGGAAAGACGCTCTGAGATCAGGAAGAGCAAAATGAAGCCACGGGTGTCTGGCTGCAAGGTGATGGATCCAGAGGCGTGAGCGTCTTCTATGGGCCGTGCATCACAACAATCAATCACAACTGTTTACAGTCCAGGGTATTGCTGTTTCCCTGTTTTGGTTGGAGGCATCTCACCAGTCTTTCTCCTATTATGCCTCTTAATTAGCTCCGCATGAATTACTAATCAACCATGAAGAAGGCATTCACCAATTTAAAAACTGATAGCCCATGAAATGAACAGCACAGCCTCACACAGGCACATGAGTTACTGAAGAAGACGAGAGACAAAGAGAGTGACGCACACACACACGTTATTGTGAATAAATCCTTCATTAACTATTTAGAATGGCATCAGTGCTGGCCCTGCCATCCTGCTGTGTGCACTCAGTGATCCACACAGGAGACATTGATCTTCTTCATAAGGAGCATAATGACCACCAGAGAAATACTGATCATATTTCAGCACCAGTCAATCCAGTTCATTAGAGCCGCTCTCCCTCCTGCTGCGCGACCCGCATTGATCTGCCCGGTGTCACCAGACTGTTACTCCCCGCTAACTAGATAGGGAACTCACAAAACTGTCATTTACGCAGCGGTGAAGTACACAGCACCGACAAACAAGCGCAAAGATACTGGAAGAAAAGGGGAAATCGGCCCAGTGTGCACGCGAGCGAGCGTGGACTGTCTGTCTCCGTGACCTTTCTGAGCCGGCATCAAATGTCAAACATGACACGAGAAATCCTAAAAGTAGCAGAGCTGTCCCGGGGTTTCAGAGAGAATTTTTCGCATGCCTTTAATACCTTTTCCACCGGCTCCTCTCCTCTAATCTCCACTTATCTGGCAGCCAGGTGAGGCACATGGCTGGTGGGCAGGCTTTGGTCTGTGGGAATACAGCTCATCTTAGTGGTATTGCTCCCCCCCCACCTCCTTCCTCCTCCTCCGGGGCGGCTGTCAGACGGGGTGTGGAGGGAGCCAGAGAACTTCAACGTTTCTGCCGTGGCTGACAGCACGGAGCCGCTGGGATTGGAAGGGAGAGCGCCGCCGCCGCCTGTCACGCAGAGGGGGCAGCCAGGCTTATAGGTGCCCAGCATCAGACGGATAATAACGGGTAAAACCCAGGCCAGCCAGCAGCACGTTCCTCCCCAGAGGAGCAGGACCCTCGGTGGGGGGGTGTGAGGGTCACACGTGGAAGGGTCACAGTGTTCCCGCAAGTGGCGACCTTTACTTAAAAGACCCCACCCACGCACACGCCGCCGGCAATCAAGGAGAGCCAAGGTCACGGATATGAAATCCCTCCTGCAGCTCACTGCACATACTCGATGCTGCAGTCGTCTCATCAGGTCTCCATACTTTCTCTTCTTTTATTGTTTTGGTGTTTTTGGTCTAATTGTTGTGGGAAGAGTCGGTCCAGTAAGAATAGTTCACGTCATGAAGCATTTCCCTGTAACTCCGCTACACGAGATGCAAACACACGACTCCTCTGATGTTGTCTTCACATCTTCATGCCGCTGACTTTGAAAAACAACTGAGAGCAACAACAACATCTCCCTCAGCCAAGGACCCCAGCTCTGACTGTGAACAGGTATGTCACGTGACATGCCCCCCCCACTTGCAGGATGCCATCGGATGTGACAATGGAAACACGTCCATCTCACATTCAGTTCTTTGTCACTGAGCTGCCACCACTGGGAGGCAGTTACAGGAGCTTTTAGAGATGAAACAAAGTAAAGGTACAAAAACCATCAGTTTTTAACCGAGGTCAGTACAAAGTCACAGCAGAGTGGGGTGTTGTTATATATTTACACACTATATTATACATGTGCAATCATTGATACGGGTTCAGGTATCAAGCTCACGGCTGGTGTGTGTGTGTGTGTGTGTGTGTGCTGTAAACATACGGCACTGGACAAACAGCCACCGGACCCTCGGCATGTATACGTGACAGGGACGAAAGGTTGTTTGTGACCTTGAGCGCGGCGGCGAGGAATCTCCCGGCAACGTGCGCGCGTACCTGCACTGCAGTTAGTGGGGGGGGGGGGGGGGGGGGTC